>PVKB01000216.1:548890-971237 GCA_004027205.1 Ctenodactylus gundi | reverse complement strand
GAGAGAGAGAGAGAGAGAGAGAGAAAGAGAGAGAGAGAGAGACAGAGAGAAGGTGTAGAGGGAGGTGAGATGGCGGAGAAGAAAACTGCTTAAATGATTTTTAAAGGTGGTGATTGTTGCTGCCTGCTGTTTGGTTAGCAACTCCTTCTGTCATTTTGCAGCCTTGGTGAGATCTGACAGAGTGCTTAGGTGGCTTTCTTCTTCCAGGATGTGTGCAGTGGGAAACCGCTTTATGCAATGACACAGTGCGGATTTCTAGACAGCCTAGCCTGGCTTGTGGAGTGAGTTGGAGGCCGTGTGTGTGTGTGTGTGTGTGTGTGTGTGTGTGTGTGTGTGTGCGCAAGGAATTCATCAGACTTGGTGCTTTCATGGAGATTGCACTTCTAAAGGTGAAATAGGCTCATTGTAAGTTGGCAGAATCATTTAGTCTTTGTTTGCTATGTCCTCAAAGATGAATGATTTTATGCAACTAAAAGTCAGTATGGTGGGCCAGCCTTGTTATTGGTGAAATATTTGTACCTGACATCTGTAGACAGGAGTTGCTGTTTTTTTTTTTTTGGGGGGGGGGAGTAAATAGTCCCCCAAGCAGTTCTTTTACTGTTGTTCGTAATGCAGTGGATTTGCCAAGGTTGTTAGTTGTGGAGCATATTGGGCATATAGTATGAAACAAAAATTGAAATATATTTATATTTGCCTTTTAAGAAAGGAAGCAGATGCTTTATCAATGCTTTCAATTGATTTCCATTTATTTAGAGTAAGATTATGTAAGGAGAACAGAGAAATGATGCACTGGTTTAGACAGTGGCATATTTTTGTGACCTCTACTTATACGTAAAGGAAATGTGTCATTAGAAAGTTGATTCCCAGGCTTCTCGTTTGGAATATTTTACATTAGGAAAAACTCATTTTAAAACATTATTTTAGAGGGCCAGAGGAATAGCACAATGGTTGCAAGTGTAAGGCCCCAAGTTTGATAGTTGAATTCCCCAGCACTGCATAAACATGCCTGTAATCCCAGCACTTGGGATGCTGAGGCAGGAAGATTGCTGTGAGTTCAAGGCCTTTTATTTTTGGGAGACAGGCTGTAGTCCAGGCTGGTTGTGAACTCTCTGTGTAGCCTAGGCTGGCTTCGAACACATGTCACTCTTCTTACGTCATCCTCCCTAGTGCTGGGATTATAGGTGTATGCAACCATACCAGCTTATGTGGTGCTGGGTAATCAACTCAGGGCCTTGTGCTTGCTAGGCAAGCCCTCTAACCACTAAGCAACTATCCCAGCTCAAGTTCATTAACTTTCAAGTTAATCTGAGGATTGGAGGAATGGCACAAGAGTTAAATCATCTTGCTTAGCAAGTACAAGATCCTGAGTTCCATTCCCCAGCACCACATAAGGTGGGTGTGGTGGTGTGAAGCAAGTTCAAGACCAACCAGGGCTACAGAGTGAGACCCAGTCTCAATAAATAAAGAAAATAAAGTTAATCTGAAATAAAATAAAAACTTCCATTTTGAGGGGCTGGAGGAATGGCTGAGCAGTTAAAGAGCTTGCCTAACAAGCACTACATCCTGAGTTTGATTCTCCAGCACCACATAAACTGGACATGGTGGTGCATGCCTGTAATCCTGGTACTTGGGAGGCTGAGACAGGAGGATTGCAATGAGTTCAAGGGCAGCCTGGGCTACAGAGCGAGACCTTGTCTCAAGGAAAAAACAAAACAAAACCTTCCATTTTGAAAAACAAAAAAGATTTATGAGTGTCTTGACTTTAATCAAATTCTCCATATGCTCAGGTGACTTGATTCACAGTGAAGCAGCCCACAGGAGTAAGTATTGCTACAACTGGGGAGTCCTATGCCATTTTGATGATTAGGGCCACCCCTCACCCATTTCTCAGGTACTTAACTATATTCTAATGAAATATAGCATATGGAAGAGAGGTTGATTCCCTACTTCTCTATATTTTCCATTGCTCTTTATTAATATTCTTACTGGGAACAGGTAAAGATGTATTAGCTAATTTTTTTTTTGGGGGGGGGTATTGGTGTTTGAACCTGGGCCTTCTCACTTGAGCTAGACCACTCCTCCACCAGCTTTCTTTTCTTTTTTTTTTTTTTTTTGAAACTGTGTCTCACTGAGCTGCCCAGGCTTGCATCCTCCTGCCTCAGCCTTTTAGAGTGCGAGGATTATGAGTTTGTCCCACCAGGCCCAGTATAACATTAGTTAATTCTTAATGAGAAACTAGCAACTGCTTGCTTGTAAACTTTTACTGCTGTTGATAGTAAAATACTGAATCCTGAAACAGTTTCTGTTCAAGTTGGAAATTCTTTTCAGTACATTTTGCCGTTGTATTAACAATGAGGTGACCCCTGTGTCGGTTACCTTTTTGCTCTGTTAGGTAGGCATTTTTTGAGGCCCTTGTTTATCTAGTTTGACTTATCTAACCCATTCTACCTTTTCAACTCCTTTCTCATTTCCTCCTTTTTTTCTAATCATATAAATAACTCAAAAGATGAAAAAAAGAAACATTTGCATAAATAGATTGTTACCGATGGCTCTGATAAAAATACATTTAGTTGGAAGAGGAATTTAAAACCTGTTGGCTAAAATGAGATTTGGGTTTGAGTTTATCTGTATTCCTCCTTCCCTCTACTTCGAGAGCTAGCTAACTGTACAGGCTCTGGGGGAGGGTGCTTGCCATTAACGTTCCATCAGTTGATGTAGCCTGGAGTACAGACTTAGAAGCAGATATTTTTGTTATGTTCCAAATAGCTCTTTTGCCATTGACTCTTACTTTTGAAACCTTACTTAGGAATTATTTTTTAAATTAATTGATCCTTAAAATATGTGATTTAAACACTAAAATAGAGAAGAAGCAGGTGGCCATTTTACTTTGTAGAAGTTTTGTTTTTCCTGTGGTTTGTTGGTTTGTTTATTTGTGACAGAGTCTCACTCTGTAGTCCAGGCTGGTCCTGAGCTGACTGTGTAGTCCAGGTTGGCCTCAAACTCACAGGAGTCCTCCTGCCTCAGACTCCCAAGTGCTGGGATTATAGGCATGTGCCACCATGCCTGTCTTAAGTGATGCTGGGGAATCAAATTTTGGCCTTGTATTTGCTGGGCAAGTGTCTAACCTCTGTGCTATTCCTCCAGCCCAGTCCTGTGGCTTTTATTCTCTTGAGTACAAGACTCCCAGTGTCTGGGAAGGATAAGGGACAGGAGTGATTTTAGTGTGGAGGAGGAAGATGCCTTGGAACTGCTTTTTTAGAAATGCTATGATGGCCAGCCTGGGCTACATAGTGAGTTCAGGATCTGCCTGGACTACAGAGCAAGACCCTGTTTAAAAAAAAATGCTGTGACTTGCTCAGAATTCAAGATGCAATATGCCAGGCCTGTAATCCCAGCACTGTGGGAGGTGGAGGCAGAAGGATTACAAGTTTGAGCCTAGAATGGATAACTTAACAATTTAGGGAGACTCTGCCCTGTCTCAAAATATAAAAAGGGGGTCTGGGAATACAGGTTAGGGTAAAGGCCTGACTCAATCCCCAGTACTACCACCACTACTAGCACACATACATACAATGGAAGATGTAGTTTCTTGACACCAAAGTCTGTGAGTTGCTGTGACCTTCAGGGTAAACCTTTTTTTAAAATTAATTTTATTTATTTATTTTTTTTGAGACAGGGTCTCACTCTGTAGCCCAGGTAGGGTAAACTTTTAAACTAAATTAAATAATGATCAACAAAATCACTGAAAATTCCAGAGAGGTCAGTGTGGACTCTGGCTAGCTGAAGCTTGTAGTCATTTTTGAGTAAAACAAAATGGATTGTACTTCCTTTGTACCTGAGATTGTATTGATCCAAGGGTTGGTCTCTGGTGCTGCAATCCAGATTTTATCAGTATGGCTGGGATGACCTTTTGATTCTGTTGTTTAAAGTAGACACTACCATGTTAGGGCCTACAATTTTTTTTTTTTTTTTTTTTTTTTTTTTGGTGGGACTGGGAATTGAACTAAGGACCTTAACACTGAGCTACATCCCAGCCCATTTTTTATTTCTGCTTTTGAGACTGAGTCTTCCCAAGTCACCCAGCCTGGGTTTAAACTTGAGATCCTCCTACCTCAGCCTCTCAGATTGCTGGAATTACAGGCTTGTTCCACTGGGCCCTGCTGGTGGCCAATTCTTACCTGACTTTGGAGAGATAATACCTGCGTAAATAAACAATAATAATAAATATATTTCTCTTTGGTGGTTTTATGTGAATAGTAGCATTATTACCAATAGCTCTGGGTACATTACATCTTTAGTCAACATGGAATCCAGTAAGATTCTCCCTCCATGTACATAGAGGAGATTCTGTACTTTTTCAGTGTGTTGTCAAAGATTGTATTACGTTGGAAGATATTCTTAAGTGATTTGGAAGGCAGTTATTCTCATTGATGGCATTTTAGGAAATGTCTCAGGCCCAACCACAGTAATTATAAGCCCACCTTTCAAATCGCAGAGAGGCAGGCAATTAGTGGAAGTGGTAGCTAACTTGATGATGGAACATCTAGCTGAAGTCCTTTACTTTGCTTAGTGTAGCTTTGCTTTTGTTTTTATTTTTGTAGTACTGGGGATTGAACTGAGGGCCTTCCCACTGAGCCACATTCCTAGCCCTCTTTTTTTTTTTTAGTTTATTTTTTTTTCTATTTTTTTATTTTGAGACAAGGTCTCACTAAGTCACTTAGTTTTCCAGGCTGGACTGAACTTGTGATCCTCTTGCCTCAGCCTCCTGAAGTGCTGAGATTACAGGTGTTTGTCACCACACCCACACACCACACCACACCACACCACACCATACTGCTTATGGTAGTTCTGTCACTTTCAACATGCCACTTAACTTTCTTAATTTTCCTAGTAGAAAAATGAAAATGCCTTGTAAAGTGTTACTCAAAGATAAGCATCATTTGTTTTTTAACCAGTGTTGATCCAATTTATTTAATCAGTTTCACTTTTTGATTTTATTCCCTTATAATACTGTGGTTACTGGAAACTACAGTTGAATGACTCATTTGGTAATTCTCTAGTCTTTAAGCCTAAACTATTTCCTACATACCTACATTTGGGAGTTCTAGCATTTTTTACAAATATACTTTATGGTACCCTTGAGGATAGGAAAATGGCCTCTGGATTTTTTTTTTTTTTGTAAAGTGACAGCTCTTTATTTAGAAACAAAGGATATAGAGGGGTAAAATTTTCCACTGTTTGGGAGGGTTTCCCGAGTGATCTGTCCCCAATTTTCTAATTTTTTAAACTTTAAAAATATTTATTTATTTATCTATTTAGCTTTTGAGACAAAGTCTCACTTTGTAGTCTAGGCTGGTCCTTTGCAGCTCAGGCTGGCTTCAAACTCATAGCAGTCCTCTTGTCTTAGCTTCCTCCTGACTTCTGGGACTACAGGCATGTGCTACCATATTTGGCTGACTTTTCATATTTATTTGAAGAATAGACCAGCAAGTTTCTTTGTGTGGATTTTTTTGTGTGTGTGATACTGGGGATTGAGCCCATGACCTTTGCATTATGGTATGTCTCAATTTCCCACAGCTCTCCCCGTTTTATGAGCAGGTTCTTACAAAGTTGCTAAGTTTCTGATGCTTTACTCAAATTTGCAATCATCCTGCCTCAGCCTCCCAAAGTGCTGAGAATAAAAAGGCCTGTGCCACCAGGTCTGGGGTAGTTCTTTTTTTCTTTTTCTTTTCTTTTCTTTCTCTCTTTCTTTCAAAACAAGTTTTTATTCTTCATACACAAATCAGGGGAGAACAGGTTTATTTTAGTTCACAGTTAAGAAGGTTTCAGTTCATTCACAGGCAGCTGGCAACAGTGGAAGTAAATGGTGGAGGCAGCTCCTCATGGCGTTGCAAACAGGAAGCCAAGTCCTGGAGGGAAGGGAGGAAGTTGCATTTATGCTTCCAGGTCCTGTCCAGTGACTCACCCCTTCTGGGTCCAGCCTCAGTATTCCACCCCTTCCAGTATTAAGCCCCCACCACATACCTGTAATCTATAATCCACCATACATCTAAAATCCATAATATAATCCACATACCTATTATCTGTAATTTGCCACAAGCCTGTCTCCCGCCACACACCTGTAATCCATCCCACACCCATAGCCCACTTCTCCAGACCAGGCCCCCATCTCCTAACAACTCATGGCTCCCTAGATAATCCATGATATCCAAATACATGAGACTTGGGGGACATTCCAGATCCAAACCACAATACTCTGTAATCAAGGCTCATCTTGAACTCATCACACATCTCAGGTTGGCCTCAAACTCATGGCAATCTTCCTGCTTTAGCCTCCTGAGTGCCTGGATTACAAGCCTTTACCACCATGCCTAGCTTTGTATGGGAATTTTCTTTCTTTTTCTTTTGTTTTTCTTTTTTGGTGGTCTTTTTTTCTATTTTGGTACCAGGGATTGAGCCCAGGGCTGTGAGTATGCCAGGTAAGTGCTCTACCATTGAGCTACACCCCCAGCCTTGTATAGGAATTTTCTAATAAGTTCTAAATTTTAACCTCTGTAAACTAATCTTTAGCTTCTCTTCATTTTGTTTTCTTTTGATAGATAGATCATTGCTTGTCAAATATTCTTGTGGTTATATACTTTCATATCCACTTTTAGTTATTTTAGCTGTATCTGTAGCATCTTTTGAGAGGTTAAAAAAAAAACAAATCAAAATGCCAGATATAGACAACAAAAGTTTTACTTCCATTTAGAGTTAAGCATCCTTGTCTAGCCAAGAGCAAATAACTTTCTAGGTTTTTACAGTTAATGTGCCTTAACTTGACAGGTATGGTTAGATTGACACAGTTTTAGTGAAAGTAATTTTTCAAAAGTTCCCATTAAGTTGTCTTTTAATATCAACGTGTTAAACCTGTTCCCTAGCGGATACTTTCCTTTTTATTCTCCTTGTCCTTTAAATATCATTCTGTGACAGTGAGAAAAAGGATACAAGAAGCTATATCTTTTAGGGTAGGGTTTCCAACCCATGGGCCATGGACCCTGCCACCGGGACAGATGAGTGGCAAACAGGAAGCTAGGGGGTCAATGAAGCTTCACTGTCTCCTGTCTGCTCGCTCCTGTTAGTTTCTAATGCCACTGCTGACTTGACAGGAGGCAGAGCTTCCCTCTTTCCTCTCCTGCTGTTGCTTCATTTCGGAGCTGTCCCTCAGCAACCTACTATATAACAAGTACCCTTCTCCCCCAGTCCTGAGGAGAACAGTCTTCAATTAAACCAATCCCTGGCATTATAAAAGTTGGGGACCTCTGTTTTAGAGGGAACTCTTTACAAGCCTCAGATCTCACACCACGTATATGCTTCCAGAAAATATTAAGCACATATTTGTGTCAGATAGTACACTGAGACACATGGGTTCAAAGATAATGCTCTTGCTCTCAAGGAGTTTACAGTCTTATACGGAAGTAGACATGTAAAAAAAAAAAAAAAAGAAAGGACGAGACATGGTAATCATTCCTATGCATCTGTAAGGGAGAAATGAAAACATTGAAGGGAACAAACGGATCTTCCTCAAGAAGGCATGGTTTCAAAGGGACAATGACTTTAAAGGGTACGGGACTTTGCCAAGTAAATTCTGGAGGCTGCATTCTAGGAAAAGGAAACAAAATATTAGAGCTCTGAGGTGTGCTGCATCATGTGTGTATGTAAGGGGAATATGTATTTGACTGCATACCAGGGAGTGGTAAGGGGTAGAAACTGGTAGCTAGTCAGGGGCCAATAAGGTTAAAATCCTAGCTCTGTATTGGCTTGCTTTGTGGTATTGAGATGGTGAATATGTGTTAGCTTTCGACAACTTCCTATTTTATATAAAGCTCATAGTGTTGTAGGTTCATTGCTACTCAAGTGCACATGAAACACTTTCTAATTACTAGCAGTAAGAAAGGTCTGAGTATTAGCTGGGCTCAGGCAGAAGGATCACAAGTTGAAGCCGAGCCTAGGCAACTTAATGACAGAGACCCTATCTCAGAATCAAAAATAAAAATGAGCTGAGGAAGGCTTGGGCTCAATCCCCAGTACCATCGAGAGAGAGAGAGAGAGAGAGAGAGAGAGAGAGAGAGAGGAAAGAATGAATGACAGTTGTATCGTGCCCACAAGATCTGCACAGCACATTATCTTAGAAAAGTCTAATGAGATGACAAGTCATAGATATTATGTCATTTCTGGAGCCATTGCTATTTAGAGCCAGTGATCTGTCATCTATGTAGCCCAGACTGACCTTAAACTCAAGGCAGTCCTCCTGCCTTGGCCTACCAAGTGCTGAGATTACAGACACTTTGCCTGGTTTATGTGGTGCTAGGCAATCAACCCAAGGCCTAACTGTTGCTAGGCAAGTGCTCTATCTGCTGAGACACCCCCCTCTACCAACCTGTTGATGCTGCTGATTTTTGGGGCTGAACATTGTCCTATGAGCAGGTCATATTTGCAGTATTTTATGTGTGCTTTTGGCTGTGTAAAGTGATTGGGGTAAGTTAGGTAGCTGCACCCTCACCTCTTGGGAATAATTTTCAGCAAATCTTTTGTTTCCAGATAAATCAGAAAGCTACCTCCCTTTGCATTCTTCATTTGATGTCATTATGGTGTGTAGGTGGCAGCTTTCTTGGGTGCCGTTGTCTATATAACTGCTCACCACATGAGTCATTGTCTGTTTCTGTTCTTCTGCCTGAAAATTCCATCTTGGAAATAATAAGCGATCGTTGACTGGGCCGCACTGCTCACGATGTGCACGGCAGCTGGCTTTGTTATGTTGATGGAATCTTTCTTGTGCCATCGAGAAAGCATAAAGTAACTTATTAAATCGAATCATTCCTACCAAATGAAATCTCCTATGCAAAGATGACAAGCAAGAATCTGCACAAGGCACACCTGTATCTTCCATTCTAAGCAGATAGTGCCTAAATTTTGTTAATTGTGTCTCTTAAATCCTTATCATACTTGGATTTCTCTTTGAGCAAAGGGCCAGCCTAAGTAGATACTAACTTTGAAGAAGCTCTGTGTTGGCTGCAATGTGAACTAAGTCTATGTAGCACAGAACAGCTTAATGTTAATACGCTTTTACCAAATCCCTCTCTTTAGTGCAGTGCTCCTGTGTTGTTTAATTCCAAAACCAGGATTTGGCACACATGACGCATCATTAACATGTAAGCTCACAAGGACAGCGGTTTGGGCCTCTTGTTCCCAGCACTCTTCCCAGCACTGCATTGGGCTTGGCAAGCCCAGGCTGTCAGTAAATCTTTCTTTGAAAAAAACAAATGGATTTTTAGCATCTATAAATATTTTGTTCCTTGATGGAAGAAATATTTTATTGGTTATCTAAATAATTGCTTTAATTCTTAGGAAAATTATTTTTTTGAAGTCAGGTATGGTGGTACACATTTGTAATCCCAGTACATGGGAGGCTGAAGCAGGTGGATTGCCATGAATTTGCCATGAATTTGGGTTACACAGTAAGATCAGGGCCATCATGGGCTGGACTACAGAGTGACACCCTTTCTCAAAAAAAAAAAAAAAAGTGTTTTGAACTCCCTTTTGGAAGTCTGTCAGGTAGGGACCAGTAAGGGGAACAAAGCCGCTGTAGGTCATACAAACAGAGGAGATAGAGGAAGTGGGCTACCTAGGTGATGTAAGTGCCAAGAAGCTACACAGGGCTGAGAAGGCTCCCAGCAACTCGCAGTACCGAGCAGCTACTGTGCTCCTGAGGGAAAGAGAAGGTGCCTGCGCCCCAAGGGCCAGAACTAGAGGCATGGAACAAGGAGCTGTCCGAGTGAGAGAACAAACCCGGCTTCTCTCCTCGTTTTGCCTCTTGTGCACACCAGTACATTCCCTCGAGGGAGCTGATCCAGAAATCTGTTTGCAAGGGATACTGAGAGATGGCATGTTCTGTGATAGAATGGAACGAGGGCTGGATCCGAGAGCTGACAGGCAAAGACACAAAGACACTAAAAAATGTCCAAGATGGAATTCTCTCCCCTATTTGAGTTATTATGGATAAGAGACAGGAAGAGTTTTCAGGCAGATACAACCTCCTATCCTTTTGTTTTTGTTTTTGAGACAGGGTCTCCCTCTAGTAGTCCAGGCTGGCCTTGAACTCACAGCAGTCCTCCCTGCCTCAGCCTCCCATGTGCTGGGTCTCCTCTCTTTCTGAAGAATTTTGACTGTGGTTGAAACAAAATTTAGTCCCAGGAAATAACGTAACAACTCAGTCATAGCCTGTATAATTAGGCTGCGGGACAAGGCAAATTGGCTTGTGTTGAACCTATTTGACTATAAGTTGCTACTTGGAATGAATTTTGTGAATACTCAGAAAATAAGTTTCCACCCTGTCAATTCTAGGAAGTCTTAGGCATAGTGTATCTACATTGAGCTATCCCATCCCCCATCTACAGTTGGGTGCCCTGAGTCAGTTATGCAGAGGATGCACAGGGTTTTGAGGATGGTGGCCTTGAACCATCGTACAGCATAATCTTTAATTGATAGTTAAATTAACTATGGTGGAGCTAGTTTTCTTTGTATCACACATCATTTTAGTCTTTTGTTCTTCTTGTTGTTCTGAGAATTTAACCCTGGGCCTTCAAACAGAGCTATATCCTTAGCCCCTTTAAAAACCTTTTTATTTTGCTAAATTGCCCAAGCCAGTGGTTGAACTTGCAGTCCTCCTGACTCAGCCTCCCAGGGTGCTGGAATTACAGGTAAGCACCATCATACCTGGCCCATTTTAACTAGTCCCATTTTTTTTTTAATTTTTGTACTGGGGATTAAACCGAGGGCCTTTATACTGAACTACCTCCCAGCCCACATTTTAGTTTTAAGACAGGGTCTTGCTAAGTTGCCCAGGCTGTGCTTGAACTTGTGAGCTTCCTGACTCAGCCTCCCAGTGTGCTAGGATTACAGGCCCTCATTTTAATTAGTTTTATTGGTTTTTTTTCTCCCTTCCACAACCTCAGCTTGCACGAGGTAGTAAAGGTGAGACTACTGGATCTCTTTTCCTCTGCTAAACCAGAAAAGTCAGGGAATGTCACTGCTGCTCCACTTAAAGCAGAGCTTCTCACATTGTTGTTACTAGTTTTCTTGATCATAAAATGAGTTATGTGTTACAAATTCCGTGCTTTCTAGAAGTGCTTTTTTTGTCAATCAGGTCACCTGTATTTGGGCCCTTAACAGAATCGGTGGAACTAGGCCAGCAAGGGCTTTCAGGGCAGTATGAATATGTCTACTTTTGGGCTGTCACTTTGCTCAGAGGTCACAGATACGAGACCTTCATTGTTGGAATAAAGTCATCAACTATAAAAATCACATGGGTTTCATTGTTTTTAATTTTTCTACAAAAGTTACTTTCCTCTTGGCAGGTATTACTGTAATTCACAGATATAATTAAAATGCAATTTCATATTAAAAAGCATAGCTGACTCCCAGAGTACCATTCTTTTCAGCCAGCCCATTTCAGCTTTAAAAAGATGCATCTTAAAAGGTACACATGCATTTGAAACCTCATGTTTAATAATTATAATATTTCACTACTGTGTTTGACTCTTCCCTTTTCCAAACTTTCTCCTTCCCTACCCCACTCTTCTGGATCCCATATTTCCCCACAGGCTTTGTGACTGCTGGCCCATTGATGACTGAACGACAGTTGCTTCCCCAGTGGAAAGCCCCAGAGATGAGCCAACCTACCTTCAGCTGTGGCCATCCATCAGCGTAAGGTTACCCTGGTGGTTGTCTTCAGTCTGTCCAACTCTCCTCTTCCCCTTACCCTCATGTGGCTCAAACTTGCCCTCGAATAATCCCTTTCTAATGTCATTAGTTATTGGTAGATTATAATAGGAATTTATTTTAATTAACTAATTAATTTTATACTGAAGGTGGAACCCAGGGCCTTCACATTGACCTACACACCCAGCCCATTTTTATTTTTTGATTTTTGAGACAAGAGTCTTGCAGAGTCTCTAGGTTGCTCAAACTGGGCTTGAACTCACAATCTTCCTGCCTTGCTTCCCAGAATGCTAGGATAACAGGCCTGCACCATGGAACCTGGCTGTCTTCTTGTTTTAAATTTCAATTAATATTAAATGATTCTCTAAAATGTTTAAAAAGAAAGCCTCTTCTGTTATTCCTCTCAATTTGTGTATTGGTTTGGTTTTAAATACTCTTTTTAAAAATGTAGCTATTCTAAATACTGGATTTCATAAGCCTACTTGGAGAATACTTTTGATCTGTTTTTATTTCAGGTCAGAGTTTTCAAAAACAAATTTCTAAGGAGCTGGGAACTCAGTAGTAAGAATGCTAGCCTAGTGGTTTGATCTCCCAGCCCCACATAAAATTTGGCTGGGCACTGTGGCCCACGTCTGTAATTTCATCGTTTGGGAGGCTGAGGCAGGAGGATTGTCATGAGTTTGAGGCCAGCCTGGACTGGTACGTAGTGAGTTCAGGACCAGCCTGACTACAGAGAGACTCTGGTCTCAAAAAAAAAAAAAAAAATCCAAAAGAATAACTGGATCCTTTAGGCTTCTTGTCATTTCTACTTACCTGAAACCCAAATGTGAAATCTTTTCATTTTATGATGAGGCAAATGCAGGAGGGACAAAGATCTGTTTTTCAGCTGTAGCTGATAGGCCTATCCTATCATAGTGATTGGACCAGGTAGAGTGTTGTTTTCTTTTGTTAAAGAGCCATGCCGTTTTCCCAGACGTTGTTAATGACGGAAAGACTCTTAAGTCCCCAGTCTCTGTGGCAGAGCTTACATCATGAAATGTGGCTTTACACATAATCCTACAATGTTACTTCACTTGAAGTGCACACACACAGTACATTTTCTTGTTTAACTTCCTCCTCATTTCTTGTCTGACTGGAAGTCCCCGAATGTGGATTTAGAAATGAGTTCTTTGGTGTTTCCAGCTTTGAGTCAAACTTTTCCCTTAATTTTTTAAAGGTGGTTGTTCTTATGTCTTTGAAAAATAATTTCTCATAGCGTTTTCTGTGTAAGCTGTTAACATCTTATGCTGCAAGTCTGAAGTCCCTTAGGGGAGGGATATTGGTGCCTTTTTGTTGTTGTTGATACTTTTTGTCTCATGTGATGCTGACAGAAGCCCTCAGAAGAGAAACAGGAAGGAAACTCTGTTCTTATCATAAAATTTATTGTTCAAAATAGCCATCTACAGCAGAGCTAATGGAAAACAATTTGAGTATGGCCACTGATTTGAAAAAAGAAAGAATTAAAAGATCCGGGCTCTTCTGTTATGTTGAAAGCATTTTTATTCAAAGAATAGCTGTTTGGAATAGGGGTTGACTTTGTCACTTTTGAAGTAAGCATGAGAACGGTCATTAGAGAATCTGCTGCAGCGGCTGGAGGAAGAGCTTGGCGGTTATCAAGTCCCTGAGTTTGATTCCCCAGCACCACATAAAGCTGGGTGTGGTGGCACATGCCTATAATCCCAGCACTCAGGGAAGCTGAGGGAGGTAGACTGCTGTGAGTTTGAGACTAACCAGGGCTACATAGTGAGTTCAGGACCAGCCTAAACTCAGAGTGAAACCATGCCTCAAAACAAACAAACAAACAAACAAACAAACAAAAAAACAACCTGATGCAGACAGAGGAAAAAATTGAGAAAAGGTAGAAAAGGTCTTTCCTACAGTACAACTGCTATATGATAATTCCCAGCTTATATAAGGGCAAATACTTTCATTCATTGGAGCAGGAGGACTCAGCCTAGTTCCTCTGAGCATCCTGCTAGGTTCTAAGTCTAGTATGTGAACAGAAGCAGCCTGATAAGGAACTCAAGTCTAAAGTCCATATTATAGTACAAATATATTCCTTTTTCATTAGACTTCTCATTCATTTGAAGAAAAGAAAGGGAAAGAAAAGATTGTTGCCATAGGAACAGACTCCCAGACCAGTTTTTTTCGTCTTACAGGATCTGGGGGAGTAGCGAGACGGTAGTCTCCTGTGCTTATTATCTAAACATTACATGCTGTTGTTTCTTTAAAAGCAGAGACTTCATTTTTTGTGACTATGAAAATTATTCACATTCATGACAAAAATGATGGAAAGTGTGAGAAACAGACTAATGCAGAAGAGCAGATCGCTGCCATCAGCCTCCTCAGCACTCGTTGTTCATTTGAGCTTATGCCACAGTGATTTTTATGTCAGGATTGGGTTTTTGTTTGTTTTAGTATTGTTTTGTTTAATATTTATCACAAGCATTTTTATAATGCTACAAACATTTAAGTTCCTTTATTATATTCCATCATGGGAATATGTCATTATTTGCTTAACTCATGCCCAATTGTCAGACGTGCTGTTTTCAGTTTTTCAAACATTACAAATAATGGTATAATGTAAGTTTCTGTGTTCCTGTTAAGTAGATGGGTTACTTATGTGTTCAGATTTGAGTAGTCATGAGGGGCATCTAATTTAAAAATGTAGGGCTGGGGATGTGGTTCAGTTGTATAGTACTTGCCTAGCATGAGTGAGGCCCTAGGTTTGATCTCTAGCTTTGCAAAAAAAAAAAAAAAAAAAAAAAAAAAAACCTTGTAGCAGGGAGGCCTCTGGGTTGGAGGTGGCTTTTCTATGGAGGCTGTCATTTGAAAGGACTCATCACAGTAGACATCTGTTGAGTCAAGGCTTGGCCATTGCAGCTCATAGCACAGCAGTGTGGGCCAGCACCTCACTGAAGTTACCTGGTACACTATCCCTCATTATTGTGCCATTGATTAGTCTTTTATGTTTTTCATATATTTCTCACTTCAGCTTATCCCCTGGGAAGGCAAACCAGAGTCCCTAGCAGGAAGGAGATAATGGGAATAGCTACTGCTTTTTCTGTTTGGATAGGGACTTCCCTGGATGCAGAGGAGGACAGGAACTGTGTCCTCATCTCCATCTGTATACCAATTGTACAGTGGCTGACAGTGCTTCTGCCCCTGGCATAAAGAATATTATCCTAATATGTTCAGATTACATTCTTTTTGTTTTGTTTTGTGGTAGTCACCTTCATACTATTAACTCAGATATTTGAAGACCCGTGACCTTCCAGGAAGCTTAGCAGGAGAACTGCACAGTTGTCTTGTGGGAATATCATCTTTGTGCCCTTTTATTTGTGTGCTTCCTGCATTAAAAGTGGAGCCAGTCCTGTGCCCTGTCAGTAGGAGGTTTAGCTGTGACAGTCATCTTGGGGGAAGTATAGCCAGAGGCAGAAATAGTAGTCCTTCAGACCTGTGGTGAGGGCGAGTAAACGTTTAGACCTGCTCTCAGGTGCCACAGAAATGAATAACGTTGCGCTTTAGAAGCTCTCCTGTACCGCTGGAACAGGTTTGCCCAACTTGCAGAATCTTACCTTGGCTCTTTTGAAGCTGTGATTATCTTCTTAGAGACCTGCCCTGGGTCCTCTGTGTAATGTTCCCTGTGCGGGCTCTTTCCATCCACGTGGCTGGCATTTTTGCCCTACCCCCTGTGCCATGCCTTTTGACCTGTATACTTCATTATACTCAATTCTGAAACCCCTATTTTGAAACATTCTGGTGAGTCTTCTCTCTGGAAAAGGGCCTTTTGCCCTTCTGCCTTAAAGCAGGCCTATTTTGATGACTAAAACATTCAATATGCCAGTCAACTAACCATTTGTACTTTGATCCCAGAATTTATTTCTGTTCAGTTGTTTAGGAATGAAAGTTGTCTAGCTTGTTTGGAGTTGGTTGTTACTCATTTAAAAGGCATTGATTTGCTGTGTGTTTGCCATTGGTTGCGCTCATCTGACATGTTAGGAAAGCTGCTGCCAGCTAGGCCTGATGGTACATGCCTGTAATTCTAACACTCATGAGAGCCCAAGGCAGGACCCTGTCTCAAAATCAAAAATAAAACGGATTAGGATGTAGCTCAAGCAGAGGCCCTGACTCAATCCTCAGTACCACAGAAAGGGGGGCTGGGGTTACATATCTGTAGTTAGAGCATCTACCTCGTGTGACCAGGTCCCTGGGTTCCATCCTTAAGCACTACATAAAAATTAGTCAGGCATGGTGACACATGTCTGTAATCCCAGCACTCGGGAAACTGAGGCAGGACAATAGCCATGAGTTCAAGGCCACCCTGGACTACATTGTGAGTTCAGGACCAGCCTGGACTGTAGAGTGAGACTGTATCTTAAAACAAACAATAAACAAAAAAGTTTTGTGCAGGTATTCACTACCCTGGAAACAACTGGAAAAATTTTCTGCCTAGCCAGGTGGTTGCTAGCTCTAGTATGTTATACTCTTTTCTTTGCATCCTCTTGAGGAAGCAGAGCATGGTGGGAAGGGATCTGACTAAGTCCTCTGCACAATCTCAGATGCTGAACTTCCTAGCAGCAGGGCAAATCATATTAGTTACCATTATGGAGCACCTATGTAAAACATACATTTGGGGTATGTAAAGATGATTCTAATCCAATTCACTTGATTATTTCTTCCATGAACTTGTCCAAATGACTTGATTGCTCTGTGCCTTAATGTCTCCAGCTGTATGAATTGGAACATCCCCAAGGTTCTTTCTAATTTTGGCCAGGCGTGTATCAGTCAGATTTCTGTCTCTGCAACAAAATACCCACGACAGTTAACTCATAAAATAAAGAGAAAATGTTTGTTTTGGGTTATGGTTCTGGAGGTTCTAGGCCATGCTCAGTGGCTGTAGGGCTCTGGGCCTGTCGCAGGGGTAGCATATCATGGCTGGAGCACGTGGTGGAGTAAAACTGCTTACATCATGGACCAGGGAACAGAAGGAAAGACTAGGGTCCTTCAGTCTCCTTTGAAGACCTCCCCACTTAAGCACCTTCCCATGGCCCTACTTCCCAGGAAGAGGAAGGGAGATGAAAAGATCAAGATGCGATATGTAATTACACCAGTCTCTCAAGCTGATTGCTATTATTGTGTGTTGAAAATACATGTTAAGAAAAGAAAGACTCTACCTATCAATGGCTCCATTGCCTCCCCATAGTGCCACCCTGTGGACCAGGTCTTCAAGAAATGGACCTGTGGGGGACACATTTTTTTTCCCTTTTTTTGTATTTTGCCTATTTCAAACTAAATGGCCTTAAAAAATAGTTTCTTTAGAGCAGGATTTCTTGACTTTGGCACTGTTGACATTTCAGATAATTCCGTACCATAAGGACTGTCCTGTGCATCTAGGGTGCTTAGCAGTCCCCTATCGCTTAGAAGCCTAGCACTGCCCCATCCCTTCTGGTTGTGACAGCCACTAAATTTGCAGTTTTGTCCTTGAGGAGAAATTGCTTTGGTTAAGAACCATTGGTATCGAGGGAAAAGAGTGGAACTATTCAAATAGTTTACATATGGATTGCCTCCCTCATACCTTGATGACACTGAGCTATAGCCCCAGTCCTCTTCTCCTTTTAAACATTTTTAGGACAAGGTTTCACTGAGTTGCTAAGTTGCCCAAGCTAAGTTCAAACTTGAGATCCTCATGTCTCAGCCTTCAGAATGCCAGGATTACAGGGCTGTACTACCATGCTCAGTTGGGCTGTTTTTTTTTTTTTTTTTTTAAATATCAGGTTTTCCTATTGTCCCACTACTGCTTATTATCTGTTTTATCAGCAGGCATGTATTCATTGCCTACTGTATGCTGATAAAGGCCAATACTCGACTGTGAGAAAGTCAGATGATTATAATGCCAACTTTTATACTATCTGTCCACCTGGGCTGATCTTGAGATGGCCGTGTAGTTGTTGGCCCAGTGGGTTCTTCCCTTTAGGAACTCCCCTGCCTGCTCTCTACCACTGGCTGAATTGTGATTGAAGAGTATGAAAATATTTACTGGTAAAGGCTACCGGGAAGCAGCTTAGGAAGCCCCTGAGTCTGTGAGCCATGGAGCAGGAGTGGGATTTGTGCATGAGAATCTAGTAGTAACAGCAGTTACGTTGTGGTAGCCCCTCAGCCGCTCAGGGAGGGAATCGGCCTTTTGTGTGTTGGTCAGCGGTCCACCTGAGGATGGAGGATGAAGAGCAGCCTCATGGGTCAGCCCTTTACGGGCTTCTTCTGAAGATTCGCTTCCCTCCAGTGGACAGGCTCACTTTCTGTCTTAATTTGGCTTGTTTCTGAGGATGTAAATAGATATTGGTTGTTGCAATGAGGAAATGAAAGTGTTACCGTGAAGAAACTTAAGAAAGGTGAAGAATTGAATGTCCCCAGAGGATGAGGACAATAACTTTTGGCAAAACAAGTTAGCGTCTACTGCCTAAAGTGGTTATGGGCTCTAAGAAATTAGATTAATCATAATGTTAAATTTTGGAATATCAGATGAATCTGACCAACTTTGAAATGCTTGCCTGGCCTTTGTCAGCACAGCAGTCCCTTGGCCTACTACCTCCTGTTTCCTTCCCTCAGCCTGAGACAGCAATTGAAGTAGTGACGGAACCATATTGGATGTCTCAGGGGACCTACTTTTGTACTTGTTACATTTGCTATAAAATGTCAATTTAAATTGAATAACTGACTTGGCTCCCACTGCCCCCAATTTTCTCTTTTGAAGAACTAGGGATTGAATCCCAGAACCTTTGCACTAATCTGCATCTTCACCTCCTTCCCCCTGTTTGTATTTTAATTTTGATATCGGTTCCCACTGGGTCATGAGATTCCCAGGTTGGGCTTGGATTTGGGATCCTCCTGCCTGAGCCTCCCAGAGATGCGGGGTTACAAGCATGCACCTCCATTCCCAGCTCTTTTCTTTAAATCCACAGACTTCACTGAGTAAGGTACAGAGCGGTACCAAGGGAGGCAAAATTTGTTCTGTGGGCATTCTTGAGGGACATGCTGGACAGTTTGGCCCATGTGACTCCCTATCCATGGGTCCTGGCAAACTCTGCATTCCATTCCAGGTGATGCCTTGCTGGAGTAATTGCACACATGCAGCCTTCAAGCCAAGCAGTTGTTTGTACTGAGATAGTCTCACTGTTGGCTCCTAATGAAATAACCTCCTGCCTGCCCCCAATGAAAGCAGCTGTTTTCTGTTTTCTCCCATCCCTTGTTAGAGAAGCCCTGTCTTAGCCACCACTCTTCTAGCTTATTCACAAGTGCTTTAAGCAGGGTCTTTGCATAGAAGAAATTGGCTAGTGCCCACTAAGGGCTAACCAGGAGACAAGTAACGTTATGGACATTCTTTTCTCTGACTCTTATATAGGATTTTTAAGTCATCTTTGAGTGATTTTCTGTACTAAGTCATTTAAAACTTAATTCACTTAAGAAAAATACTTCTGAGCTTAAGGCAGGAGTATTGCAAATTTACAGTTAGCCTGGGCAACTTAGTGACTTAGTAAGAGTGTCTCAAAAAGGGGGGGCGGGGGAGCGAATGGATTGTAATGTTGACATGATATATATGTGCATAAAATACTCAAGCTCAATGTAACTATTGTGTTTCACATATATGTATTTTAAAAAATGGGGGAGCAAAACAGCTAGAGATGTAACTCACTGCAAAGGCCCTGGGTTCAATCCCCAAATCTCCAGTGCTGGCGGAAAGAGAAAGAAAGAATGAAAGAAAGAAAAAAAGAATAAAAATACTGTGTTCATTTTTTTTTTTTTTTTTGAGGCAAGGTCTCGCTCTGTAGTCCAGGCTGGCCTTGAACTCATGGCAATTCTCCTGTCTCAGCCTCCTGAGTGCTGGGATTACAGGCATGTGTCACCATGTCCTTCTTATGTGATGCTGGGGAATTGAACTCGGGTACTTAGCGCTTGTCTGCACTTTAACCGCTGAGTCATTTCTCTAGCTCCCCCCCCCCTTTTATTTATAAACACTAAATCTGGCAACTTTATAAGTTAAAGGAACTGACCAACAACAACAGAACAACTGTTGATGAATGAGTACCTAGGAGAGGCCACGAAGTACTGTGGGAGGCGAGATAGCAAGGCTGTGTCGTCAGTCTGATCTCACTGACTTCCGGAGATTCTTCAACACCAGCAGAAAATCTTTTGGGTAGCTCTTTCCCTTCTTAAAGTATGTTAACTCTTTGAATTTCTCTCTCTCTCTCTCTCTCTCTCTCTCTCTCTCTCTCTCTCTCTCTCTCTCTCTCTCTCTCTTTAAGGGTCTTGGTCTGTAGTCCAAACTAATCTTGAACTTGCTATGTGGCCCAGGCTGGCCTCAAACTCATGGCATTCTTCCTGCACCAGTCTCCCAAGTTCTGGGATTACAGGTATGCACTACCACACCCAGCATATATTGTGCTAGGGAACTGAACCCAGGGCCTTAAGCTTGCAAGGCAAGCACTTTAACTGCTGAGCTATGTCCCCAGCCCAAATACATTTATGCATTACTATAAAAACTATCATAGCATATACCACAATTCCCCAGGGAAATGCCAAGAGCCTTGGGGCTTTATCTGAAGAGTTTTATACAGGCACCATCAAGAGCCCTGCACAGTTACTGAGGACCAGCAGGAAATATATATATATATATATATATATATATATATATTTCCCCTCATCCTAGGGCCTTGTGCATAAAATTTTTTTATTAGGGTCTAATTGGCAGATGAATTACCTTTTGTGTGTTTGATACTGGAGATTAAACCCGTGGCCCTCACATTGAGCTGCATTCCTACCCTGTCCCTTTTTTAATTTTTAAATTTTGAGACAGGATCTCACTGAGTTGCGCAGATCGGGCTCAATCTCGTGATCTTGCTGCTTTAGCCTCCCAAACTGCAGAGATTACAGATGTGCACCACCGTGCCTAGCAAGCAGAGGAAAATTGTTCATTTTTATTTTTATTTCCTGAGACAAGGTCTTGTTAAAGTGCTTGCCTTGGGACTAGAGGAACGGCACAGTGGTTGAAGCGCTTATCTTGCAAATGCAAGGCCCTGAGTTCGATTCCCCAGCATCACTTAAACTGGGCATGGTGGTTTACACCTGTAATCCCAGCACTCGGGAGGTTGAGGCAGGTGGATTGTCCTGAGTCCAAGGCCAGCCTGGGCTACACAGCGAGTTCAGGACCAGCCTGGACTACAGGGGGAAAAACAGCTAGAGATGTAGCAAGACCCTGTCTCAAAAAAAGAAAAAAAAAAGTGCTTGTCTTGCAAGCACAAGGCCTTGGGTTCAATTCCCCAGCACCACATAAGCTGGGCATGGTGGTGCATACCTATAACCCCAGCACTCAGGAGACTGAGGCAGGAGGATTGTTATGAGTGTGAGTTTGAGGTCAGCCTGGACTACATAGTGAGTTCACTACCAGCCTGGACTTCAGAGTTAAGACCCTATTTAAAAAAGAAAAAAGAATTACAGAAGATCATGGAAGGGCTTAAGCCATACTCAGAGATGCAGAATTCCTTCTAAAAGTCCTACGGGGACTAGAACTGAATAAGAATGGCTTAGGTTGTTTGATTCGATGGTTCTTCATTTATTACCAGAAGCATCATGCGTATTCACTAGTTATTCTCCACTGCTGGAGCAGTGAGGACGATTGACAACCTAACCTACAAAAACCCACTACTGATAATAAGCCAGGGACACTAATTAATGTGGAGCTAAATGTACTGAGAGTTCAATAGTTACATAGTGAGTTTTAGAGGTACAATTACTATCTTTAGAGGTTATCTAATCTAGGTAAGGAACTTGCCTGAACTCACACAGCTGATGGGTAGTATAGACATCCTGTGACCTCACCTCAGGTATGTTCAGGCATGTTAGTAGTCCAGTTCAGAGGAACTACTGAGTCTCCCAGGACTTAAAGGACATGGACAGCGGATGAATGAAGGAGGTGGGCAGAGCTGCTGCACCCATATGTAGCCAAGTGCTCTTTTTTGTATCCTGGCTCTGTGGCTGTTCTATTGCTTTAGACTTTCATTATTTTTTTATAGACCTTTTATCTTTCCTTTTCAGTCGTATTTCATTTTGTGACTTCCCTTGCCCAGGACTGAGCAAAGTGGAGGCAACTCCCTCGCTTTCAAGCTTTGCTAACAGCTTGAGGAAGATGAATGTCTCCTTCCTTTGTTCCTCTGGACGTGAGTCTGCCTTCCTGTTGATTTCCTAACCACAGCCTTAAAGTGTTGGGAGAAAAGTCACTGTAAGTTAGTGGTGAAGTAGGCACAGATGTAGACTGATTATCATTTCATCAGTGAGCGCTTAGCAGCGTTCTACCCGATGGGCTTGCTTTCTCTGGTTTCCTGGTAGGACGGTGAAGTTGGTGTGCTTCCTCTGCCCTGATGTCATAGCAGTCTGTCTGCTGCATCTGTTCTTCCATTGATTTCCTGGATTCGGTTGGCTAAGCTGCTTGTACTTTGGTTGAGGGTATGAATAGCTGCTTTCTTTCTTCTGCTAGGATCTCCAAACCTCCATCTTTATCTAGTGTACGTTCTTACTTTTCTGTAAGTATAGAAGGGGTATGAAGGAGCACCAGAACAAAGACAAATAGACTCAGCAAAAGAAAGGCCTCTGTGGTAATCTGTGCCTCTAGAACTGACTGCCTTCTGACACGGTTCCTAATCAAACACTGTGCAAGCCAGGTGGCTGCCCATGCAGCCTTTCCTGCGTTCCTGGGGAGAGTGGACCCAATGTCTTCTAAGGTTCTTTCCACTTCTGATTTTCTAATTTTAAATTCCTCAGTGTAATATTTACCTTTATTCCTTAGTCTCATAAATGTTTTAATTTGTTTTGTTTCAAACATTTAGAAAGCTTTCACTTCTGCTCTCTTTAACTTCTGAATGTGGTCAGAATGTCTGACCAAGAGAAACACCATTCTTGCGAGATGGCCTGGTTGGAGAAGACTTCTCCTACAAAGCACTCTGAGAGCAGAGTTTGATTGGGCAACCCTGTATTTGGTCTCATGGTTCCTTAAAATGTTTGCACTTACAGAAGTTCAAAGTTACTGTTTATTGTGATTTTGGAACAGGGAACTGGGTGAGTTCTCTTTTGTACAGATGAAAACAGGCTGGTAAAAATACCTCTCTGCAGCCCTACCAATTTCTCCAAGATTGTACTGGCATTTCTGTGCTTTGTGTGTACTGAATCAGAGTGGAGGCATGTAAGGATGGAACTGAAGTCACTGCTATTAGATTTTTCTTAAATCAAATACTGCTTCTTTTTTACTTTGGCTTCCAAATTTTGTATCAAGTTAATGACAGGCCAAGTCAAAGAGAATTAATGTTTATTTTATTTTGTATTTTGTTTTATTTTTGAAACAGGATCTTACTCTGTAATTCATGCTGGTCCTGAACTCACTATGTATCCCAGGCTGGCCCCAAACTATCAGCAATCCTCCTGCCTCAGCCTCTCTCAGCAGGCATGTACCACTACACCCAACTATTTTTTTTATTATTTATGATATATGGAAATAACAATCAGCTTGATAAGTGCACCTTGATCATTTTTACCTTCCCCTTCCCACCCTATCACTCTTCCCATCTCCTTTCCCTCTCCATAAAGTCTTCTTTCTTTCTTCCATCTTTTTACCTTTTTTTTTTTTTTTTTTTTTTGGAGACAGGGTCTTGCTCTGTAGCCCACGCTGGTCCTGAACTCATTAAGGTGCCCAGGCTGGCCTTGGACTCACAGTAATCCTCCTGTCTCAGCCTCCTGAGTGCTGGGATTATAGGCGTGCGCCACCATGCCCGGTTTTTGTGGTACTAGGGAATCAACTCAGGTACTTAGCGCTTGACTTAGCACTTGCTAGGCAAGAGCTTTAACCGCTGAGCCATTCCTGCAGCCCTCTTTTTTACTTTTTTATGGTTTGGTTTTCTCATATTAGAGAAACCACGCCCAGCTAATTTTTATGTGGTGCTGGGGTATCAAACGCAGGGCTTTGTGCTTACTAGGCAGGTGTTCTAAGCACTGAGTGACACCCCACCCACTCACCTCTGTTTTAAAATCAGTTTGTTGTTCTTATATATGTATCACATTTAAAACAATTTCCAATGCTGGTCTCAGGCAAATGAGCTAAACTTGGTTCAGTGTTTTAGGTACATTAGCACCTAACATCTTCATAAATTGATTATCTAATCTTGCATTTTCAGAGCCATTGAATGTTAATCAGGAAGGAGCCCAAAATTCTAAATCATTAACTAGAACTACAACGACAGAAAGGCCCTAAAGGCTCCCTGTTCACTCACATTACTCTGTGGGCGTAATTTCTCTATCATTCTGGAGAGTTGATCGCCCAGCCTCTCCCCCTGCTGGGATTTCAGTATTTTTGGATATGCTGCATTAGTTTTCACACAGCCTTCATTGTTGGAAAATTCTTCTCCAGTTGGTACAATCAACTTCTACTCATTGGTATTAGTTCTGTCTTTGAAACTTCACCAGTTAGCTCAGCCCTTTTCTGTGTGATTGCTCAGCTTTTAGGGTGTTTGAAAACTGCTACTTTTTTATGTTTCAAAAGGGAAAATAATATATGTATATTTTCCCCATTTTATTGATACGTATAAGTGCAATACATAAAGTTTACATTGATATTGAGTATTTTGTGCATATACATATCATGGCAAGAATGCAAATCCTACACCTCTCCTTTTTTGATCCTCCGACTCCCTGCCCTTTCCCTCCAGATTCCATTATTCCTCACAAAAAGTTCTATGAAATAATTGAGATCTCATATCAGGGAAATCATTCAATATTTCACCTTCTACTTCTGACTTACTTCACTAAGCATGATGGCTTCAAGTTGCCTCTAATTACCTATGAAAGCCTCCAACCTGTCTGTCTTTATAGGTGAGTAGTATTCCATTGTGTATAAATACCACAATTTGTATATCCATTGGTCAGTGATTATTTTGGTGTCTTCCACATTTTAGCTATTGTTAGTTGGGCTGCTGTGAACATGGGTATACATGTGTCTCTGTTATATGTTGTTTCTTACTCTTGGAAAAATTACCAGAAGAGGTATTGCTGGATCGAAGGGGATATTTATTTTCAGTCTTTTGAGAAACTTCCATACTGCTTTCCATAGGGGTTGTACCAGTTTACATTCCCACCTGCAGTGCAGGAGGGTTCCTTTTTCCCCACAGCCTCGCCAGCACTGATTGCTGTTTGTGTTCTTGACGTATGCCATTCTCTCTGGAGTTAGACGGTATGTTGGTGATGTTTTGATTTGTATTTCTCTAATGGCTAAGGATGTTGAACATTTTTTCATGTATTTACTGGCCATTTGAGCTTCTTCATCTGAGAACTGCCTATTTCCATTGCCCATTTTTCAATTGGATCTTTGATTTTTGAGGGAATTCCTTTTCTTCAGTTCCCTGTATATTCTGATTATGAGCCTCCTATCTGAGGTACTAGTGGTGAATATTTTTTCCCAATCTGTCGCTTCTCTTTTTACACTGTTGATAATTTCCTTTGCTGTTCAGAAACTTTTTAACTTGGCATAATCCCATTTGTTAAGTCTAGGGCTATTTCTTCCGTTTTTGGTGCCTTTTTAAGAAAGTCCTTGCCTACACCTATGTCTTTTAGATATTTGCCTAATTTATCTTCCAGAAAGTTCAGTGTTTCAGTTTTAATATCTAGGTCTTTGACCCACTTTGACTTGATTTTGGTGCATGGTGACAGGTGTGGGTCTAGATTCATTCTTCTGCATGAGGATGTCCAATTTTCCTAGCACCATTTGTTGAAGAAGCTATCCTTTATCCAGAGTATGCTTTTGGTTCCTGTATCAAAGATTAGGTAGCTGAGGGTATTTGAGTTTGTCTCTGCAGTCTCAATTCTGTTCAACTGGTCTACCTGTCTGTTCTTGTGCCAGTATCATATAGTTTTAAAAACTATTGCTTTATAGTATAACTTGATGTCTGGTATTGTAATATCTCCTGCCTTAGTCTTGTTATCTAAGATTGCTTTGGCTATTCTAGGTCTCCTTTTGTTTCATATGAATTTAAGGATTATTTTTCAAGTTCTGTGAAAAAAAACTTGTTGGTATTTTGATAGGAATTGCATTGTATCTATATATCAGTTTTAGCAGTATTGATTCTGCCTGTCCAAGAGCAGGGGATGTCTTTCCATTTTCTGATGTCATCTACAACTTCTTTCTTCAGTATAATGTAGTTTTCTTTATATATATATATATATATATATATATATATATATGTATACTTTTATGTTGCTCATGAGTTCATTTAATGAATATTTATCACTTACCATCTTCTGTTTGCTAGTATTGGCTGGATGTTTGGGATAAAACAAATGATGAAGGGATATGTTCCTTGCCTCCTAGAGCTCACAGTCTGTTTAGGGCAATAGGACCTGTAAGTGGCTAACTTTAAGAGCAAAGCATACAGCTGTAGAAAAGTCAAGATTTACTCTATGCGAAGACCTCACAGAAGAGATGACATTGGGCTGGATTTTGAAGCTTGTCAAGCAAGAAATAGAGAAGAAAGCCATTCCAGGAGGAAAGACTGGTGTAGGCAGACAGGTGTGATTATATGACATACTTCAGAGTGATTATTTACATAGCATGTGCAAGGAACCAGCCCTTAATGAACTTCTCCTACCCCATCTCAGTGCTAGGACCAAACCCAGGGCCTTTTGAGACATGCTCTTGCTAGGTCATTAAGTTGCCCTGGCTGGTTTGGAATTTGCAATCTTCCCGCCTCAGCCTCCCAGAGTGGTGGGATTATAGATTATGCCACCACAACTAGCTTACATTTTTCTCTTTTTTTCTTATTTCTTTTGAGACAGGATCTCACCCTATAGCCTACACTGGTCCTGAACTCACTATGTAGCCCAGGTTGACCTCAAATTTATTTCAGTCCTTCTGTGTCAGCCTCCTGAGTGCTGGGATTACAGGTGTGTACCACCATGCCTGGCTTTTTTTTTTTTAATGTAGTGTTGGGGAACCCATGGCCTTGGGTATGCTACACAAATGCTCTAACCACCTAGCTATGCCTCCAGCCCCCAACCCAGCTTCCTTAATGAGATTTATATGTCAAGTTTCATCTTACCCTGCAGCCAGTAGGAGCCATAAGAATTGTTTTGTTTTTAAAATATCTATATTTTTGGGTCTGGTAGAGTAGCTCAGTGATAGAGCACTTTCTTAAGCATGTCCAGCACTGTCTCCAGCACCACAAAAAATAAATGAATAAAAGATACACACATGCACACTTGTTTCTCACTACAAAGTTAGTACAAGCTTATTGCATATAATATAGAGTATATAAAAATACAAAGAAAATAGGTGCTTCACTATCTCATTTTCCAGAAATAAGAGCTTTTAGTATTTTCTTCTAGACATTTTCCTGCTCATATATATATATATATATATATATATATATATATATATATATATACATTTGTTCACATTTTAAACAATGAAATTATTTCATGTATACTGTTTTAATACTGAATTTTAAAATTATTATCTCATGAGCTCTTCTAGATCAAATAGCAATAAAATGTTTTCCATTGTATGGCAGGATAATTCTTTTATGTAATCTATGGCTGTTTCTAATTTTTATAAAGATTTAATAACATTTTAAACATTTTTTAAGGTCAAGGATGTATCTCAGTGGTTAAAGCACTTGCCCAGCATGTGCAAGACACTGGGTTCGATTCCCCAGCACCACATAAAAATTAGCTGGTCCTGGTGGTACACGCCTGTAATCATCACTGAAGCAGAGGGATTTCTTGAGTTGGAGGCCAGCCTGGGGCTGCATAGTGAATTTAAGATCAGCCTGGATGTCTTGGTTATTTTTTCATTGCTGTGACTCAATACCCAACACCCACAAACTTAGGAAAGGAAAGGTTTATTTTAGCTCACAGTCTCAAAGGTCACAGTCCATTCAGGGGTGGCCGGCAACAATCGAAGTACACGGCAGAGAGAGGTGGAAGCAGCTTCCCCGGACATCACAAACAGGAAGACAAACTGAGGCTAGTTGAGACTAGTCCCCCCCCTCCAGGAAGGCAGGTGCAGCTTATGTATCCTTTCAGGTCTCCACCCAGTAACCAGTCCCTCCTGCATCCAGGTGTGGCCACTACACACCATTAATCCTAACTTAACTGCAGTCCACCCCTCCAGACCAGACCCCAATCCACCAACATTACATGGTTCCATTAAAATACATGAGACTTTTGGGGGACACTCCAGATCCTAACCACAACACTGGTCTATTGAAAGAGACCTTGTCTCAAACTTTTTTTTTTCAAATTTTATTAATGAATACAGAGAAGATAATAGAATCTTAGAATCCCAAGTGCTGGGATTGCAGGCATGTGCCACCATGACCAACTTTATGTATTGCTAGGGAATTGAACTCAGGGCCTTGCATTTGCTAGGCAAGCACTTTAACCGTCGTGCCCGTAAATGGACCGAGATTTTTCTGATACTGTGAGCTAAAATGAATCTTTCCTCTCTAACATTGTTGCATATTATGTCCCAGAAATGGGAAAGACAGTATGTGATGCTGGACTAAAATTGGATATAAATTTGATACTACTTACATGCTTCCCATCTTACAAAGCCCAGAGAGATTTGTCAAAATCTATATAACCAGTTTGTGTAAGCCCAGAGTTCCCTAGACTGAGGTGGTACTAACAGAGTTGATATTAATTAGCTCATTTATGAATTAATTCATTCATTCAGTGGTACTGAATGGGAATGAAGAGCCTCTCACACATGCTAGGCAGCTGTTCTACCGCTGAGCTGTTCCCAGCTTTTGTAATATGTGCCATTACCAGTTTAGATCATTTGTTTATCCTTTTTGCTTTAAAACTGTTCAGAATATTGCCTCTCAGCATTTTTTCCATTTGCTATTTTATTTATTTTATTGACAGGGTCTCACTCTGCAGCCCAGGCTGGTCCTGAATTCACTATGGAGCCCAGGCTGGCCTTGGACTCATAGCAATCCTCTTGTCTCAGCCTCCTGAGTGCTGGGATTACAGGCGTGTGCCACCACGCCAGGCAAACGGGGTGCTGGGGAATCAACTCGGCTACTTAGCACTTGACTTAGCGCTTGATAGGCAATCACTGAAACCGCTGAGCCATTCCTCCAACCCCCATTTGTAATTTTAAAATGGTATCATTTATATTTTCTCCTTGGTTACCATGACCCCTATGTAGCGAACAGTTGGTTTGTGTTAACAAGCGCACCAGACTGTAGAATCCAGGTGCCCACCATCTGTGGACAGCTCTTGCCTTCTTTCTCAGTGTCGGATGTGAGGGCAGATTTGGGCACAAGGGCCTGTTGGGGGTGTGTAGCAGGATAGGGGAACAGGTGGGAGTTTAAATAATGTATTTTCCAAGACTATTTTGAGGGAAATAAAGAAAGCTACGTAAAATTTTATGTTCTCTGCAAGACTGAAATTGGGTCCATTCTACTATAGTAACCATTTTACTATGTATGTATCTTCTAACATCTTTTTATATACTTTAAATATACACAATAAAAGTTATTTTAATGTATGGAAGAAATTGAGTTCAGGGTAAATTTCTTTCTGATATTCAGGATTTTTTTTGACGTTTTAGGAACAGAACTCATACTTTAATTTTTAAAATTTTTATTTATTTATTTTTTGTGAGGCAGGGTCTCTTTCTGTAGTCCAGACTGGTCCTGAACTCACTATGAAGCCCAGGTTGCCCTCAAAATCACAGCAGTCTTTCTGCCTCAGCCTTCCACGTGATAGGATTACAGGCATGCACTAGCATGCCCAACTTACGTGGTGATAGAAAATTGAATCCAGAGCCTTGTGCTTGCTAGGCAAGTGCTCTAACCGTTGAGCTTTGCCCCAGCCCCTCATTTTCCCATCTAAAATGAACCATTCTGTAGCATTGTGTAGAGTGTTGGTATATATTCATGAGAGAGTTAAATGGCTCTTATCAGGGAAGATGAATGGGCACCAGATTCTGGAAACCCTTTCTATACAACATTCTTACAGGTAGTTCTCATTTATTTCCTTCCTGTGTTCTAGGTACTGTCAAGTGGGTGTTGTTATACCCATTTATAGACAGAAAACTGAGGCTCAGGAAATATTGGTATATCTCTGAAGGTCACCTGGCTAATCCCTGATGAAGCTGCACTCATGGCATTTGTACCTAAGTCTTATCTGGCTATAAATGTCTTTTTTTTTTTTTTTTTGACTGGGGCTCTCACTGAGGTACATCCCCAGCTCATTTTTTATTTTTGATTTTGAGACAGGATCTCAATAACTTGCTAAGTTGTCCAGACTGGACATGAACTTGGGATCCTCCTGCCTCAGCCTTCTGAGAGCTGGGATTACAGGTGTGCACCACCACGCCTGTCTTATGTGGTACTGGGGAATTGAGCTCAGGGCGTGTGACTTCTAGGCAAGCACTTTAACTGCTGCGCCATTTCTGTAGCTCTTCTAATTTTAGAATGTTATGGATCATGCAGTTATTGACTAATAAAATCTAGTGACTCTAAACTGTCTGGGATAGAAGTGTCACTATTTGACTGGGAAGAGGTGTCAGGAGGTGGCACTGCTGGAAGTGCTGCCTTTCATGAAAACGTGTTTCTGCACTGAGGGCTTCTCAGGCGCTCCACGGGGTTAGTTCTTAGCCTTGCATTTCCCAGGGGAAAAGACTAAATACTGTGGAAGATTGAAATTCTTCCTTTGTTGTAGTGGTTCAACTATTGGGAATTACCTTCTCAGGAAGTAACCAGTGTTAACATTCCATAGCTAACTTCTAGTATTTTTGGCTTGTGACTTTGTTAGCAAAAAAACCATTTTAACTGACTTGTCATAATTTCTAGATTTGAGACTCTAAAGCAAAGGAAAAACTCTAAAGACACATGAAATACTAATTTTAGTTCCATTTAAAATCTGAAATCATGTAGATCTTGTCAGAGTTCTGGGCATCGTTAGCAAAAATATACATGTAGCACCCTAAGAAATTTCATATGAATTTGTTGAGGTTTTCCATTTTGTATTTGCATAGCACCCTACCACTCCAAACAAGTGTGAGGATCTTTGTGTATTTGTTCTCTGAAGACTTAACTGTGCAGATCCTTCTAGGGACCTTAAGAGATTGCTGAGCTTAGTAGAAGATAAATTTGAATCTAGCAAGATACCAGCAGTAAGAGGGTAAAATTGCAGGCAGAGATCACCATCTGGTGGTGATAAGGAGGATTTGAACCTGCTGTGTTAGTATTATTTGCCGTGGTAAATAAAGTTATTTCCTAATTTATAATAATCACAGATTCACCTTTCTAAGACTAATTTTTGCCACAGGATTCTAGCCTGCCTTCATTAAAATTACTGTCAAGATAACCAAATCCTGTATCCTTTAGAACAGAATTCTTATTCCAAACACAGATCCTGTTTGTCTCTGTAGAATGTCAGTTAGTGTCCTGTCATCTCTATATTGCAATGTCTAATTTTGATATCATGCTTATTTTATGTGATAAATATCTGTGGAATTAGCTATTTCAGGTTTTATAGTAAGTCTTTGGCAAGTGTCATTGCAAGTAAGTGTCATATGTAAGTCTTTTTCCATGTAAAAATTATGAAGAGGAATTTGAGAAATTTTCAGTGCTTCCTAAGGTAAATAACGTTGTCAAAGAATAGGAAATGCTGCAATCGTACATTAAAATTCATATTTGGTATGTCTCTTTTGTTCCAATAAATACCCAAATAATTGCATTATTTGACAATTTTGAATCTAGATAATTCTAGAGTGGGTTAAATAGGGGCATCAGCTGAAGGAGAAAGAATCCTGCTAAGTTCATGTGGATGCATATTTTATAAGCCTGGAGGGGAGGAGAGTACAAACAAAGTTTTCAATTTCAGGTTGAGCCTTAGGCTGGCATGTTGTGTCTTTATCTTTTTACCTAATGGGAAAACTGAATCCAGGCCCACCATCTTGCAAAGTCTCTTGAGGGAGGATTGATCATGTAAGGGATGTTGGGTTAAGTAGAATGTGACATGGCTTTGTGCTGTTTTTCTAGGCTTTTTCTTTATATAAGTAACAAAGTATAGTGATATCTATACTTCAACATTCATTATACACTGTATAAAATTGTTCCTGCACAAATGTTCACATATTATATAATTGTATTTTTACTAATTGTCCAGAATTGGAAAATCCATAGAGACAGAAGGAAGATACTTTGTTCCCAGGGGGTGGGAAGTAAGGGTTGGAAGTAATGGGGAATGCCTGCTAGGGGCTTAGGATTGCTCTTGGTTGACTAAAAATGTTCTGGAATTAGGCTGGGCATGATGGCACATGTCTATAGTCCCAGCTCCTTGAATGCTGAGACAGGCAGACTCCTTGAGCTCATGAGTTTGATATTAGCCTGGGCAACATAGCAAGTGCTCCTCTTAAATAAGGAGGAAGAAAAGAGAAAGAAGTGGGGGAATTGCAGAATTGATGGTTATTGTTGTACAACTATATGAATGATACTAATACCACTGTACTGTGCCCTTAAATTTTTGTTGTTTTGCTTTTTGGTGGCACTGGGGATTGAGCTCAGGACCTTCATACTGAGCTACATCCCCAGCCCATTTTTATTTTTTTATTTTAAATTTATTTTATTCACTTAGTTGTTGAATTGCCCAGGTTGGGCCCAGACTTGTGATCTTCCTACTTCAGCCTCTTAGAAGAGTGTTGGAATAACAGGCCTGAGCCACCAGGCCTAACCTGTATGCTTAAATTTAAGCTAAAAACAATTTGATCTGTGGAAGAATGAACAAAGTTAATTAAAAAATGATTGTGGTAAAAATTCTTTCACTTTTGTCTTAGAAATGTTGCTTAATAATCTAAATATTATAGTTTGAGTCTTGAATGTTGTTATTTTTACTTGGTTGTCCTATTCTTGACCTTCACAGGACCACGATGGGCTTCCTGGAACATTGGTGTGTTTATCTGTATTCGATGTGCTGGAATTCACAGGAATCTGGGTGTGCATATTTCCAGGGTAAAGTCAGTTAACCTCGACCAGTGGACTCAAGAACAGATTCAGGTACTTACATAACCAAGGGAGAGTCAGTTGCTTTCATATATCCTGTATATAAAAGTAGTTCTAGATGTATTTTAGTCAAACTGGATACAAAAATGAAGATAAAAGAAAATTTAGTTATTAGATGCTTATGTTAATTTTTTGCCTTAACAGAGAAATGTGTAATCTTTCCATTTAAGATATAAAATAGTTTACTTATATTTATTTATTTTAAAACACAGGAAATCTCTGGTCTAAAACCTCATGAGTCCATGAAAGCATTAAGAGAGATGTTTGGATTATTTTTTAAGACCTTTTATATTTGTAGATCTAGTATTTGTAATTTTCTACCTAGGCACTCAGTTAAAAAAAAAAAAAAAACAAAAAACCCTTCCTGGCTGGGGATGTATCTCCTTGGTAGAATTCTTGTCTAGCATGCATGATTTCCTGGATTTGAACCCCAGCACTGCAAACAAAAACCTTCCAAATTGTAGGCATACAATAATATTGTATTTCAAGATTGCACAGATAAATATTGCTTGCTGCTAGCTTGGTGGGCTGGGAGCAAGAAATCTAAATTAATATATTCAGTTAACCTAAGATCTGTACCTTGTACAGAGCTTCATTGTTCTTTACTCCCTTCCTACATTGAAGAGCTTTAATTAAATTCTTTAAAAAATTTTTTTGGAGGGAAAAGAGGAGATTTCAAAGAAAACTGGCTGTTAAAGTTGGTGACAAAAATAACAATAACAAATTTGGTGATAGAATAATTATAATAATAGTTCTTCTTTTAAACAAAATGGCTTTCAATTACTTTAGACTTTATTATTGGATCACTAAAAGGTCTAAGATTGTGGGTTGTGTTTTTCAGTTACACTTTACTGTATCTTATAAGGAACTTATTTACATACCATGGAGGCATCTGGGAATCTGAAGATTTAAAAAGCTCTTTGGATTTATTTTTCACAGCTGTTAAGGGGCCTATTTCAAAAGCCTGGGAAATAAATATCTATTGTTAATAGAGTTTATTAATAATATAAACTTAGAATTGTTAAATGCATTATCACCTACCAGGTAGACATTTTGATTGGTAGTTATCATGGTTTTTTTTTTTTTTTTTTTTTTTTGAGACAGGGTCTCACTCTGTAGCCCCGGCTGGTCCTTAACTCACTAGGACTATGGAGCCCAAGCTGGCCTTGGACTCAAGGCAATCCTCCTGCCTCAGCCTCCTGAGTGCTGGGATTACAGGTGTGCACCACCACACCCAGCTTATGTGGTGCTGGAGAATTGAAGTCTAGTACTTAGTGCTTGACTTATGCCAGGATTAAAGCACTTACTAGGCAAGCACTTTAGCTGCTGAGCCATTCCTCCAGCCCCTACTATGGTCTTTCAAATGAAATCTTGAATTATTACTGAGTTTAGTATATCTTGGCAGATAAATATTTCTGTAGAAGGAACACAAAGAGAGAAAACATAGCTATGGAACAAATGACTGGGAATTCCTAATAGGACACAGAGAATCATGAATTGAAAATCAAAATACATAAGGTGTCTTAGTTACTTTTTCATTGCTGTGACTCAATTATCTGACATCCACAAATTTAGGGGAGGAAAGGTTTAGCTCACAGTCTTAGAAGGCCACAGTCCATTCAGGGGTGGCAGGCAACAGTGGAAGTACATGGCAGAGGCAGAGGTGGAGGCAGCTTCTTATGACATCACAAACAGGAAGCCAAGTCAAGACAAGTTGAGACTAGTCCCTCAAGGAAGGCAGGAAGCAGCTTATATATCCTTCCAGGTCTCATCCCAGTGATCAGCCCCTTTTGGATCCAGGTGTGGAAGGTGTGGTAACCCCCTACTACACGCCTGTAATCCAACTTGCATGCCTGTAGTCCACCCCTCCAGACTAGGCTCTAATCTCCCAACAGCACATGGTTCCATTAGCAATCTGTAACATTCAAATACATGAGACTTTTGGGGGATATCCCAGATATAAACCACAATAATAGGTTTTGATTTTGGTTCTACCACTCTGCAGATCAGTTCTTCAGCTGTACAAGGGGTGACTTGGATGGAGGATTTCCCTTTCCTGTTCTGACATTCCACTTTGTTTTCTCTTTGACCACAGTGCATGCAAGAGATGGGAAATGGAAAGGCAAACCGACTTTATGAAGCCTACCTTCCTGAGACCTTTCGGCGACCTCAGATAGACTTGTATCTTTTCTGCAACAATTTAGAAGACTAAGTGGCATTTTGATGTTTGGGGAAAGCCAGACAAGACTCAAGGCCTGCCTGAGCTTCTCTGTGTGGATAAGTCAAAGGCCTAGAGTTTCCTCTATCCTGCAACCAAGACCTAAGAGAAAGTACATGTATACTTGAGAATGTTGGAATTGTCCTGTAGTGTCACATGGGGAAGACTCAAAATTAAGACTGCAGTGATTTCACTGCAAATAATTCCATAAAGTGACATCTCCACTAGGTTTTGGATTTCTAAAACTATTGTTTGATAAAAAGAATAGCTCACTGTGCTCTGTTGAATCCTGGCATTCAAGAAAACTACCATTCATTTTTATTGTGTTTCTATATCTTGCATGAAAGAATTAACTGTTGTTGACCAGTTTATCAATAAATGTTTTCCTGTTAAGAAGGTAGCAACCTAGACATAAAACCCAACCTGTAAAAGTGGTGCTTCTCAAAATGTAGTTTGTAGACCACCTTATTAGAGTTTACTTTTTGATGCATAGAAGTTGAGCCTAATAAATTTAGATTAGAGGCCCTGCACAAGGCCCACTGATAAGAATCTGGCAGTGGAGTGCAGGAAGCTATATTTTGACTAGGACTTCATTGCCTTTTTTGGAAGCCTGTTTATCTAAGAGCTTTCAGATAGATAACTGGCTGCTTTCCCTATATCCTCCAGCAGTCACAGATGCGTCTGATGTCAGTGTGAAGGCTGATCCCACTTGCTGCTGTTGTCAGCCCAAGGGGAAGTTATACGGGATAACACAGGAGCCTTGCAGGAGACTTTTCAAGATTTTGATCAGGGAAACTGCATATGAAGAAACAGGATGTGTGGGGAAACCAGGCACGAGGGGAGAATAATGTTTCATGGGATACAAATTGACTTTTCATCATCTTACTGTTGGAGAACTTGATTCATCCTTAATGAGTTTTTTTGCAGAGCTGTTGAGGGATTTATTCGAGATAAATATGAGAAGAAAAAGTACATGGACCGAAGTCTGGACATCAATGCTCTTAGGGTTGGTTGTAAATCTTTCAAGCTTTGATTATAATAAGTAATTTTCTTATGAACTTGGTTAAGGAAGAATTTTAAGAACTACTACCAAAATACTCAAACCATTGTTTTTAAATAATTCAAAAGTAGAAAAAAACCAGTTAAAACCATGAGATATCCTGGATGAAACTTTTGCCTTGATCATATTTAGAAGATAGTTACTTCCAGTTTCACATTATCTCTTGAAATAAACATATTGGGTGTAGTTGATCAAATAGAGTATCTATGTCCTTATATGTGTCCAAATATGTATCAGTAGGACATACATAGTGGCATATATGCACACAGATATACTTTTATTTCCTGTAAATAGCAGTCACCAGAGCTTCCTTCAGTTTAATGAATATATATTTGTACCATTACCTACTGATGACCAGTGTGTCAATGTAATTGCTAATGGGACCCTTGTACGTGAGAAGAGTTTCAGAGGGAAGCTGAGTATCCATTGTCTCTCCTGATCTGTTTTGGTTTAAAGTCTGCCATGTCTGAGAATAATATAGCTACCCCTGTTTGTTTTTTGGGTCCAGTTGCATGAGCCAGCCCTTTTTTATCTCAAGACACTAAGTTGTTCACACTGGCCTCGTACTTATAATCTTCTGCCTCAGTTTTCCAAACACTGTGGACCTGTATTCTTAAAGTAAATTTCCCCCATATTGAGGTTGAACCCGGGACTATGCTTGTAGGCAAATGTTCTACTACTGAGCCATATCCTCAGCCTTGCAGAATGCTTTTTGATTCTGTTTTCCCTTTTGATTTTAAAATGTGACCAGTAACTTTTTGATATGTGGGGAAAAAAACCTGGGAGTTTTTATGCTTTGATCTTACATACAAGACTCACATAAGATGCCTTTAAAAGAATAATTTTTCCTTTAGAATTCCCTTATTCTTTCTCGCCTTATTTCCTTAATTTTTGTGTTTCTCATCTTTAATCTTGGAAATTAGGATTTTTTTTCTTGGTTTTTAAAAAAGGAGACAGGTGAGAAAGCCTGTGATTGACTTTATAAAATCACAAAGGTAAATTTGGGGCTAAAATTGGCAGCAAACTTTGAATGAAGTGTCTGTTGATAGCATATGCACGTTTCAGGAGTCATGAGTGGCTTGGACAGACCAAGAGGGTGAGGGCCTCAGATGTTTGTAGTATGTTTCATAGAGCCTCAAGGACGTGTGGAAGAGGCCAACTCTCATGCTTTGCCCCGAGACAGCCCGTGTCCATCACAGTCCTGTGTCAGGATCATTAGGGGCATTTAGTGTCCCTCATGTTTTGGCCATTAGGTATTATAATTTATTGAACTATTAGTCACCATGGGGGTGTTTGTTGTCCTATTAAATCATTTTAGAAAGAAAAAGATGACAAATGGAAAAGAGGAAGTGAAGCAGCTCCAGAGAAAAAAATAGAACCTGTAGTTTTTGAGAAAGTGAAAATGGTAAGTGGAGCAGTCCTTGCACTGTGTGACAATCTGCAGTCTGCATGGAGGGAAGGGTGCAGGCTCCTGGCGGTGGATGGGTGTGACACCTGCTGCACCGTTGCACCAGGACTAGTGGGTTCCACACTGAGATCAGATGGCCTGCTGCCATTTCTGCTTTTTCCCGATGACTGTTGCTGCCCCTTCTGTGCTACAGCCTTTCCCTGGGGCCAGATGGAGCACGGGACTGCACCTGTCCCACCCGGGAAGAGGCACACGCCATCTCAGACTGTGACAGTTGTCTGACACCTCCTGAGCACCGGCTACCTCTGTATTGGTCCTTTTATTAGACCTTCTGTATGTCATTTTCTTTTTACATTTAAGAGCAGCCCAGAAGTCAGGCAGCACTAACTTCTTTTTCTGTGAAAGATATGCAGTGGTCCTAGCAGATATTCTTAAGAGTTTGGAATTTCAGAAGAGAGAACTTTTTGCTGTTGCTTCAGCAGAGTATTTTATTGTCATTGTGAATCACAGTATCTGTGGACTCAGCTACTAGTGATAGGAACAGAGTGAGTTAGGTAATTTTTAAAATGGTCTTTTATTTCTTAGTGGTAGTGGTAGTATTGAGGATTGAACCGTAGGCCTTCATACTTAGCTACATCGCCAGCCCCTTTTCTTACTTTTTATATTGAGTCAATCATTGAGTTGCTCACTGGGTCACTGGGTTGTACAGTCTGGGTTCAACCTTGGTGATCTTCCTGCCCGAGCTTTCTAGAGTGCTAGGATCACAGATATGCAACACCACAGCCAGCTTCCCTTGGTGTTAAAGTAAAAGGTTTCCAACTATTTATAGCATCAAATACTTACCTTTATGTTTGATTTTTTTTGAATCAAAAATTGCTGTTTCTTTTGGATTCCCTCCTTAGTGGTTGTCTTGGTTTCAGGACACTCTGCCTCTGCAGAAAGTTAATCAGGAACAGACAGTATCTTTTTTTTTTTTTTTTTTTTGCATCAGGTTTGGTTTATACACTCCAGCCTCCTGGCACTTCCTCAGTTTTGTTTCTTTGGTAACTCTTTTAGAATGACAGGGAATAGACCACAAGAATACTTGTGGTTTTACAGTAGAGATGGGAAAAACTGAAAAATGACCTGCTTAATTTTTTATAACATATCTCACCTTAGCCACAGAAAAAAGAAGATCCACAGCTACCTCGGAAAAGCTCTCCGAAATCCACAGCCCCTGTCATGGACTTGTTGGGCCTTGGTAAGAGTTAGACTTTCCAACTCCCAACCCTTACAACCTATAATGACTTCTCAGGGGCCCTGGGAGCAATGGTGATATGGAACTCCTTTGTTCTGTCATGTTCTTTCTGTTATGTTTTATGTCTGAGTGGTTGTTCAGAGTTTACTGTGACAGTTTTATTTTTCATTTATTTTTATTCTATTTTTCTTTTGTGTGAAAACAAAATGTTGAGCTTAATTTAGGGCACAAGAATGTACTCTTAACAATTTCAGAGCAAGAATACAGTGTCTTGGATAAGAGTGTGGCCTTCAGAGCCAGTGTCCCAACTGTGCTCCTTACTATCAGTGTGACCTTGAGTCCAGCACTGAGTCTCTGAACATTACTTTCCTGATCTATGCATGAGAATGATGAGACTGTTTACCTCAAAGGTGTGGTTGGAAGGATTAAGTTATATAATGCCTTGAAGTGCTCAGCCCTGGGCCTTGCGTATACTAGGCACTCACTAAATGTTTGTAGCTCCACAAAAGAGTTTCTTTGGATGTTTTACCAATTTCCTGAATTCTGCTGCTGCTTCTCCCTTCTCCTACCCCCCTCTCCTCTTTCTCCTCCTCTTCTTCTTTTCTTTTCTTTTCTTTTTTTATACAGGGTCTCACTTTGTAGTCCAGGCTGGTGCTGAACTTACTGTGTAGCCCTGGTTAGCCTTAAATACACAGTAATACTCCTGGCTCAGTCTCCTAAGTGCTGGCATTACAGGCAGGTGCCACCATGTCCAGTTTATGTGGTGCTGGGGAACTGAACTCAGGGCCTTGAACTTGCCAGGCCAGAACTTTAAATCAGTAGTGATTCCTCCAGTCCCTGAATTATTCTTCTTGCCCTCATCCCTTGACTTTTCTGCTACAACCAGTTTCTTAGATGACCTGGTACTTTGTGGCCATTTCCCTCTGTGAAATCCAGAATTAGTGTTTTTGCCCCTTTCAGAAAGAAAGCCTGTTCTCTGCCTCCCACCACACTGCGAATTGTACATCATTTCAGTTTACTGCTGCTGACTTAGGTTATTTGCGATGTAGGTTTCTAAATCGTGTGCTTTTCATTTATTTCTGAAAATGAATCTACACAGATTGCCCTTAAGATAAACAGAAGGCCAGCCAGCCCCTGCTGTGGTGCCTGTATACCCTTGTGGCCTGGGTCCCTACTGCTCTTGCCCAATAGGTGGGCGACCAGTACCAGTGCTCTTGGGACTGTCGGGTGAGGCCTTCTTTGAGAAGCCATCTTCAGCTAAATCGTTGAAGAAGACTCCAGGTCCATGTGGGCACACATCGGTCTTCTTTGTCCGCTTTTTGTCTACAGTGAAAGGAAAGTGTGGTCTTAGCAGCACTACATGGTGACTTCCACCTGTTTCTTTCTAGATGCTCCTGTGGCCTGTTCTATTGCAAATAGTAAGACCAGCAACACCCTAGAGAAGGATTTAGATCTTTTGGCCTCTGTTTCCTCCCCTTCTTCAGTTTCCAGAAAGGTAAGTCTTCTGAGCTTCTCAGAATTAAACAGTACCCTGGAAAAGGGGATGATTTAATCAGGGAACCAAGTTGTGCTTCTTTGATTTAGCTGGACTTTGGTTTTCTTGATTCTTCCCTTTACATTGTGTTATCTCTGTCACAACCTAAAATTAGTGTTCATAGCATTTGGTCTTCTGCCTGCAGGGTGGGCCCTTTGAGTGGCTTCTCCAGGGTGCTGTGGGTATGAGGAGCTGAAACTTCAGTGGCTGCCATTTGAGGAATGCCTGCTGTGTGCCAGGAACAGGGCCACGTGTTTGTTGTTGTATATCATTTTCCCATTCTCTTTCTTTTTCTTCTCTCTCTCTCTCTCTCTCTCTCTCTCTCTCTCTCTCTCTCTCTCTCTCTCTCTGTGTGTGTGTGTGTGTGTGTGTGGTATTAGATATCAAACCCATGGAATGCTGGGTTATATCTATCCCCAGTCCTTTTCGTTATTTTATTTTGAGACAAGTTCTTGCTAAGTTGTCCAGGCTAGCCTCAAACTTGTTATCCTCCTGCCTCAGACTTCCAGTAGCTGAGAGGACAGGCATGAGTTACCATTCCAGGCCATTTTGTATTTTTCATTTATAATTTCACATTTTCACCAGAACTCTACAACATGGACATTTTATAGATGAAGAAACACTAGTTCGGCAAAATTCCATGACAAACCTCTGGTTGTACAAATGGTAAATGGCTACACTGTGGTATAAACTCAGTTCTCTCTACTGTATCCTTGTGTTTTGTTTTTAACCAAATTACATCCTTTTTCTGAAGAACAAAAAAATTATACCAGAACTTAACTATCAGGTGTTTTAGCTACTCATTTGTAAATATGTCAGGACAGTATTAACTTGATCTGAGCATAAATTCATTTTTTTTAAGACAGGGTCTTGTTCTAGAATCCTGAACTTACTATGTAGCTCAGGCTGGCCTCTAACACATGGCAATCCTCTGGCCTCAGCCACTCTAGTGCTGGGATTATAGGGATGCACCACCATGCCCAATTTATGTGGGACTGGGGAATTGAACCTAAGGCCTTGCACTTGCTAGGCAAGCGCCTTAACCACAGAGCTCTATTTCTCCAGCCCAAACAATAAATTCTTATTGAAAATGTTAGAAGCAGTAGAAGTCTTTATTTTTATATTTATTTAATAGGAAAAAGATTTAATGAGAAAATGGTAAGGGACTTGAGCTTGAGGAATTATCAGGTGGGACCTTAACAAAAGACAGTAAGACAAATAGGAAAGCTTGGAAGCTGGAGGGGGTATACTCTGACAAAGGGAATCAGATTGGCCCCCTAAAGGAAGTCTTTTGTCTTTAAAAAGAAACTTTTATGAGGCCCATTCCAACCCTTCCTCTGCCCTTTGTATCCCCAGGTTGTAGGTTCCATGCCAACTGCAGGGAGTGCCGGCTCTGTTCCTGAGAACCTGAACCTGTTTCCAGAGCCAGGGAGCAAATCAGAGGAAACAGGCAAGAAGCAGCTTTCTAAGGACTCCATCCTTTCTCTGTACGGATCGCAGACGGTTCAGATGCCTGCCCAAGGTAGAGTCCACGGAGGCATGGGACATGCGGGGGAAGACAAAGACTACATGAAGACATTGTTTGTTGGAAGAGGGAACATTCCTTTGGGGGCCCCCGGACATGACGTACCAGACATGACGTACCGGACAAGCCTTTACAGGACATTGCTGGTAAAGCTGCAAAGTATTAGCAGATAAGTGTTAACATAATTCAGAGCCATCCTTCCTGGCCTGATGTCACACTTCAGTGAAGTTTGTTTTGAGGCCTGGATCTGGCCCTTCCAGGAAAGTGGCAGGTCATTATTACACTGGCAAGCCATAGCAAATTTTACAGAGAATTTGCCTGACTGCTTTTCTGTATAAAATAGTATTCTTAACTAGAAAGGAGTAGCCAGCGAGACAGGGGACTAACTTTGTGTCATTATCTCTTTGACCAACCAAGATGTATGTTTTCTTGGCAGCAATGTTCATGGCTCCAGCTCAGATGGCATATCCGACAGCCTATCCCAGCTTCCCTGGGGTGACACCTCCTAATAGCCTCATGGGGGGCATGATGCCTCCACCAGTAGGCATGGTGGCTCAGCCAGGAGCCTCTGGCATGGTGGCCCCCATGGCCATGCCTGCAGGCTACATGGGGGGCATGCAGGCATCCATGATGGGTGTGCCAAATGGGATGATGGCCACCCAGCAAGCAGGCTACATGGCTGGCATGGCAGCTGTGCCCCAGACCATGTACGGGGTTCAGCCCGCGCAGCAGCTGCAGTGGAACCTTACTCAGGTAAGCTACCCCCTTTCACCTTGACAAGACTTCTGAGCCTTCATGCCTCTCTCACTTTCTGACTCTCACTTATCCCTTTAATCCTTTCCATGTAGGTAACATGTGAGAGATCTTAAGGCATTATTTTTTTCTTTCTGCCTCCTACAAGGCCTATGTAGAGTCAGACTTTCTGAGGTGTTCTGAGTTCCTGTAGATTAAGGGTAACTGCCTAAATCCAAATCTCTCCATATCTTCTCAAAAACAAACCAGAAAACATACATAGACAAGGAATCAAGGAATGGAAGTATAGCCACCCATAACTCATTGTTACCATCACTACAGATTCAAAATGACTTATCACTGGGCATAGAAACATCCAAGTCTAGCAGAGCCACCATCCCAGAGACTGCACCAAGAGGAGCAGGCGCAGAAGGCTGCAGATGATGAGGTTACACCCCAGAAGGAAAAAGGCTCCCGTGATGGAAACAGACTGAGAATAAAGCTGGATTAGAATGCTGGCTACTTGAAGGATCACAAATAAGGGACCTGAAGTACAAATGTATAGATGGTAGCTTTGGAAAAGCGTTGTAAGTTGGGGAGATGCCCATGATGTAGGAGGAGGAGGGGCTCTATGGAGACCTGGTGATGAAAGGAAACAAATGAGAAGTGGAAAAGAGTCACAGAATCAAAAGTTACACTGCCCTCCTTTTCCTGTAATAATCTCACTAACCAACAGGAGAGGGTGGTCCTGAACTCAAAACTCTAGGAAATCACCTGTCTGCATTACTGCTGACTCATAAAATGAGGCAAAAAGAATAAACAAAATTAGCAGGTGGCATTCATATAGAATTACTATGATCGCAGGCTGAGGCAGGAGGATTGCCATGTGTTTGAGGTCAGCCTGAGCTACACAGTAAGTTTAAGACTAGTCTGGACTACAGAGCAAGACTCTCTCAGAACAAAACAAACAGAACAAAACTGGGCTGGAGGAATAGTACAATGGTTAGAGTGCTTGCCTAGTAAGCATTAGGCCCTGAGTTTAATTCCTTAGCACCACACGATCTGGGTGTGGTGGCACATGCCTATAATCCCAGCACTCGGAAGGCTGAAGCAAGAGGATTGCCATGAGTTCGAGGACAGTGTGGGATAGGTAGTGAGTTCAGGACCAACCTGGACTATAGAATGAGATCCTGTCTCAAAACAAAACATATGAGAAGAAAATGGAAAAACAAAACATTTCAGATAGTCAGTACTGTGGTACATGTCTATAATCCCAACTACATGGGAGGCTGAGATGTAGGAAGATTACAAGCTCAAGGTCAGCCTGGGCAATTCTGCAAGACCCTGTTTCAAAATAAAGCACATGAATGTAGCTCAGTGGTAGAGCATTTGCCTAGCATGTGTGAGGTTCAGAGTTTAATTCCCAACATTGAAAACAATTCAGGCAGTGAAAATTCTTCCTCAAAGAAGTTATAAGCAGAAGAAGGCTGTTGCACAGGCCACAGTTCTAAATCAATCTCCTTAAACATCTGCAGACAAGACAAAGCAGCTTAAATCAGTAATTTACAAACTTTGAACAAAAAACTGCAAGTTTACTGAGTTCAGGAAAGAAATCAAAGAAAAGACAAAATTATCTTAGAAATAAATACTGAAGTATAGGTAGGCAAAAGAGAATAACAGATCAGCTGAAAATATATTTGCCCTTGAAGAAAGACATGAAACAGCTAAGAATGAAAAATAAGCATACAATGAGAGTAATATTAAAGCAAAGGAAGCCTAACCTATGTATATTTGGAGATACCCAAAGAATAAAAAGAAGAGTGGGACAGAATTAATGTTTTGAAAACTATAATCCGTGCTGGAGGAATGGTTCAGTGGTTAAACCGCTTGCCTAACAAGTGCTGTGTCAAGCGCTAAGTACCTGAATTGATAGCACCACATAAGCCGGGTGTGGTGGCACATGCCTGTAATCCCAGCGCTTGGGAGGCTGAGGCAGGAGGATTTCTGTGAATCCGAGGCCAGCCTGGACTTCATAGTGAGTTCAGGAGCAGCTTGGGCTACTGAGCGAGACCCTTTCTCAAAAATAAATAAATAAAGTAAAAATAAAAGCTATAATCAAAGGAAACTTTCTAGAAATAAAAGAGCTGGATATAATATTGAAAAATTCCTCTGTAAATTCTCGGAAAAATTGACTAAGAACAGTCAACTCTAAAACATTCCAGTAAACCTTTAGATTATATATTTATTTATTTGCTTGTTTATGAGACAGGGTCTCATTCTGTAGTCCAGGCCAGTCCTGAGCTCTCTATGTAGCCCAGGCTGGTCTCAGTTTCACAGCAGTCCTTCTTGCCTGAGCCTCCCAAGTGCTGGGATTACAGGTGTGTATTACAGGTGTGTGCCATCTCACCCAGCTAGTTTTTATGTAGTGCTTGGGGATGAAGCCCAGGGCCTTGCACATGCTAGGCAAATGCTGTGATCCTCGAGCTACACCCCCAGCCCTAGTCCCTGTTCTTGAAGTGATCTCTCAAGCTCCAGGGCAGCTGTACACCTTGTTTCCCTTTGTCTCATCCTCCCTGTAGGCAGGACTCTCACCCTGCCATTGGCAGTAACTGGCTGAAATTCTTCTCCCTTCCAGATGACCCAACAGATGGCCGGGATGAATTTCTATGGAGCTAATGGCATGATCAACTATGGACAGTCAATGAGCGGAGGAAATGGACAGGCAGCAAGTCAGACTCTCAGTCCTCAGATGTGGAAATAGAAGCAAAACACTGTATGGCTGCCACTCTCCTCGGCCCTTGCTGTCCCCCTTTCTCTTCTTTTCCCAACTCCCTTTCCCAGCCTCTTTTCCTACCTCTGTTTGGTTTAGAAATTGCTGAATAAGTCATTTGGGGTTTGGCTTCCTGCCCAACCCAGCCACTTCCCAAACACGCAGACCTCTCTGTTGCTTTATGTTCATGTCTGAAGTCATCCCAGCTGCTCTCCAGCCACAGCCCCATCCTCTCCTGGCACCAGCACCTTAGATACTGTTGGCAGAAGGCACTTGAACTGTGGGAAAGATACACACACCTTTCAGTCCCTTCCCTCAGGTAAAACCTCCACAGGCCTTCACAAAGGCCTGAGGGTTTGTCTGTGAGACAAAGAGGGGGAGGTGCAGATGTCCTTCTATGTGTAAATAAGCTGTTTCCAATTGCTTAGACTTTTGATTGGACAGGAAGGCGTCATGTTCCCTTGCCTTATGGGAACAAAGAGAGAACTGCAATCACATTGAATACTCCTTGGGTCTTGGATCAGGTTGACGCTAGGCCTGGGGTCAGGCAAGCCCCTTCCTGCGAGGATGAGCAAAAATACTACTCCACTCTGCCCTGAGTTGCTTTCGGGACCCAGGGCTTTAGGACCTGCTGCTTCAGTCAGCCTTTATTAGCACCAAAGACTTCATGAAGGTCCCACACACAAACACGTTCCTTGCCCGCCTCCTGCCTGCCTTCAGCAGGATCCAGCTCCGTAGCTGGAGGACCAGCCCCTCTGTGGGAGTGCAGAGCTTCACGCGTGTGCTGCTTGTGTGTGTGTATGTGTATGTATGTGTGGATCCCACCTCCTATCCTCTTCCCATCCGCTCTGGCATTTTTTGTTTTAGGTTTTCAACAGAGAGGAATTAATTTATCAACAGTGGAAAACTGTTGCCAGTTTTTCTTACTTTTAAAAAAAAATTTGCCACCTCACAGCTCGCTGTCTCCTTTCCCTCCTCCCATCCAACAGTCAGTCAATCCCTCATGCCTGCAGACCCGCTGCTCTGCTCGCCCACCTTTTCCATGTGTAAGGTGGACAGCCTGGGCAGCGTTCCTCTCAGCCATTGTTCACCCAACTTGGGAATTCAAACAGAAAACTCTGCTTCAAAGATTTCATGTGTGGGAACCATGATGCCTGGTTGCCTTTCTCCTGTGTATGTGTAAATTCCTTAATAAATATCGCAGGGAAAGACCGTCTGCTTGGTTGTTACTGTGTGTCACTCTTGGTGGATGGAGAGGAACACATAAGCTTCTGCTTTACAAGGACAATTACTTCACCTCTTTTCTCTCCCTCCCTTTCTCCCTGTCCCTCCCTCCTTTCCTTCCTTTCTTTTTCTCTGTCTCTGTCTCTGTCTCTGTCTCTCTCTCAATACTGGATTTCCTTAAGTTGCTAAGTTGTCCAGGCTGGGCTTGCACTTGTAGTCTTCCTGCCTCAGTCTCCCAGAGTGCTGGGATTACAGTGTGTACCACCATGCCCAGCCTTCGCTTCTTGTAATTTTTTTTAAAACAGGGTCTCACTCTGTAGTCCAAGCTGGATCTTACCTCACTAGGCAGCCCAGTCTGATCTTGAACTCATGGCAGTCCTCTTGCCTTGGCCTCCTATCTGATTTATGCAGTGCCACGGAGTCAAACCCAGCTTTGCGTCTGCTAGGCAAGTACTTCAGCCACTGAGCTATGCCTCTAGCCCCAACTTCTTGTAATTTAAAAACTACTATTCTTGGCATAGCAGGCACCAGACCCAGGCCTGAGTAGTCAGAAAGGGGCCTATCATCCATGGTATCCAGTTCTGAGATGAGGGAACTAGAGATCTGCACCTGTGAGGGCCACAGAAACCCAGGACTAAGAACATGTCCTCATAGAGTAAAATGCAGAGACCTGGATCAAGGAAGCACTGGTCAGGAATCCACTAGTGAAGGCCTGGCAGAGCCCACACTTCACTCAGAGAGTCTGGACTTCCAGTCCCTTGTTCTTTCCCTGTACCTGGGAGAGCAAGAGGGAGTTTTGGCTCCTCCCAAGAGAGCAGTAGCTTTGCCTGGTAGAGGTAACTCAGCCACTCTCAGCTTTACAGCAAGGAGGTGCCGCACATCTGAACTGGTGGCTTATGTGAACAAAGGGGGGCACCAAACCCAGTCAGGGAAATCTTTCTAAAACTAGGGTACTTAAGCTGAGCGCAAGGGAGAGTGTAGTGGTTAGCCAGTGATGGGGTGAAAAGAGTGTGACAGAGAGACAGACGGTGCCACGTGAGCAAAGCTGTAGGAGCACAGGCCATTTGGGGAACCACAAACAGCTTGTTATTTTTAAGGTAGGATGAGGATCTGTGTAAGGAAAGACAGGTGGGCTGGGGCTACGTCATGGAGGTCCTGCTATAGCCCAGGAAGGAATTTAGCCTGACATGTGAACAATAATGTGACGTAGCCAGATTTGAGGTTTTTTACTTATTTCTTTGTTGTTGAGACCATCTAATTCTGTAGTCTCGGCTGAACTCATTATGTGGCCCAGGCTGGCCTCAAACTCACAGCAATCCTCCTGCCTCATCCTCCTGAGAACTAGGATTACAAGTGTGTGTCACCACACCTGAGTAATTTTTATGTGGTTCTGGAGGATTGAAACCAAGTCCTTACACATGCTGGACAAGCACTCTAACCACTGAACTATGGGGTCGGCCCTATGTAGCTCATTCTTGTATTGCTATGGATGATGTGTTTAAAAAAAAAAGAATCTGGGGCTAAGTGAATAGCTCAGCAGTGAAAGTGCTTGTCTTGCAGGCTCAGGGCCCTGAGTTTGATTCCCCAACACCACATAAAGCTGGGTGTGGTGATGCACACCTATAATCCCAGCACTCAGGAGGCTGAGGCAGGCAGATGATTATTCTGAGATCAGGGCCAGCCTGGGCTACTCCAGTGAGTTCAGGACCAGCCTGAGCTACAGAATGAGACCCTGTCTCAATAAATAAATAAATAAATAAATAAATGAGAATCTGAATTCCAAGGAAAACAGGCCGGAGAAACTCATTTGAGAGTTAGCCCCATGTAGGTGGTAGTTGGTGCCCTAGGGGTGGATGGCACGTAAGGTGGACTTATAAAAATACGAGCAGTGACCTGGGACCAAAACTTAGGGAAAAGACTCTCTTTTAAAATAGGGATTAAAGAGGAATGGCTTCACGAGGACAGAAGGTAGAGGCAGTTGAGGAAGAATAGTCCTGGAAAACACAACAAACAAGTGTAATGCCAAGGAAACACAAGAAATAGAGTACCTAGCAGAAGAGTTGGCCCCAAGTGTCGAGTGAGCACGGAAATCCCACGAGATAAGGTCGATAAGCCTGTTCAGCGTTTAGAAACTGCTGCAAAAACAGTTACAGCAGTCGTAGGACCAAAGGCCAGAGCATACGAGACTGAGAAAGCAAACAGAAGTAACTGAAAACAGGAAAAGAGGCACTGCAAAGTAACTAGACATGGTGAGTTTGTAAGAATGGAAGTGATACAGGTAAATTCCAAACCAGTAAGGAGAAAAACATTAGGAATAAAAAAAACTCCTGCCAGTCCTGCCTCAGCCTCCTGAGTGCTGGAATTACAGGCATATGCCACCATGCCTGGCTAATTTTTTTAGGTGATGCTGGGGGGTTGAACCCAGAGCCATGTACATGCTAGGTAAGCACACTAATCGCTGTGCTACACCCAAACCCCAAGAATAAATTTTTTAAAAATCACAGAAAGTGGAACTAGAACTAAAAGTAATGTGCTTGAAACACCTGTCTTAGTTACTTACTTGTTGTTGGGACAAAATATCCGACATCCAGAACTTAAGCGACGAAAGATTTATGTTAGCTCACAGTTTCAGAAGGTCTCACGCAGTTCATTCATAGGCAGCCTGCAAAGGTGGAAACACATGGCAGTGGTTGGAGAGCTGCTTGTGGCATTGCAGACAGAAATTGAGGTGAAACAGAAGCAGTGGATGTTCAGAGAGTAAGGCAAGGCCAAGAGCCTTCCCAGCAAGATATAACCATGTTTCCTCTTCCCTCTACTTAGTTCAAGTTGCCAGTTGGATCCCCCAACCCAGGGTGGCTCTCTCTCCCTCTATTCCTGCCCCACAAGTCAATCATACACACCTGAAAGCTCTGCTCTCTCTGGGTCCTTCCCCCCAATCTTCAGGTTAAACTCCAAGAACCCACTCCTAGCCAGGCCCCACCTCCCAACAGCACGATTCCATAAATACCCCAGTACACATATAATACAAAAATACAATAAATATAAATGGAATAAATACAGTTAGTGAGATTGTCTGCTGGACCTTTAAAATCCACTTCCTATTTCAGACTTGCTAAAATAATTTTCTGCCACCTTAAGTTTCATGTATCCTTTGAAGATTTCTTTAGTGAAGGACTCTTGAGTATTGTCTGCATCCTAAGGATAGGAAAATATTTAAATAAGGAAATGGAAAAAACAAAATCAGGCAAATACCAAAGCTAAGCAGGGATCATTTATATTCAAACTTGTATCACCACTTATAATTGCAAGATAGACTTTAAGATATTATTATTAGCAGAAGATGGATGATTAAAGGCTCAATTCATAAGGAAAATATAACTTCCAAACAAGTACAATTTTCAAAGCCTTTAAAGCAAATTTTTATAGAATTTAGGGGAGGAACTTCTGGGATACCCCATCTGTGCATGAAAAATCACCACCATGCCATTTGTGTGTGTGTGGGGGGGGTATGTGTGTAAGCTGATAAACTAATTCTAAAATTATGGGGGCGGAGGACTGGTAGAATGGCACAGCAGTTAAAAGCGCTTGCCTAGCAAGCACAAGGCCCTGAGTTTGATTCCCTGGTACCACATAAAGCAGAGTATGGTGGAGCACACCTGTAATCCAGAACTGAAATTCTAATATGAGAAAACCCAACCATTAAAACAAAGTAAGAGATATAGAAGAAAGTAAGAAGATGGATTTTGTGGACAGAGAAAGGGAAAGTGGGGCAGGGGGTGAGAGGGTGGGAAGGGAAAAGGAATACAATACTGTCTTGTATAGCCATATGATCACTATTCCCACCTGTCCCTGGCATTTATAATGTCTTTATATTGAGGTACTGCTTATACTTCAAAATCAGTACATCCAAAAGTAAAGGTCATTTATTGTCAACAAGTTTCTCAGTTTCTCATTCTGACTTCTCCTGTTCTCATAATTTCATGCTTGAATACCTAATTTCCAGTTGCATTCATATGATAATTATCTTTTTTCAATTACCTGACATGTTACTATCAGTTTTGACCACTTGAAATATCATATTTAACTTATTATCCTAAAAAGTTGAGTGACTTCCTAGTCCCTAAACTAAGTAATCTGAACACTTCTGTTGCTTTTTAAGCCTATCCAAAATGTATCCAGCTATTATTGGCTACTTTGTAAGTGCTATTACTGATGTAAGGTTAGAAATTCTGTTAAGTAAGATTTTGATATGATCAGAAAATACAGGTGTTTTAGGTTAAGATTCAAAATGGATAGAAGTAGAAAGCCTACATATTACGGAAATTATACTCTACAAAAATGTTATGCAACATAATACAGATAGAGGATCATTTTACTTGTAAAGATTCTGAAGAATAGTTAGTATTGTGACACAAATTAAGAAGCCATTTTCTACCTCTTATCTAGGGAAAGATTATGACAGTTGATCAGGCCAAGGAGTATGCAGAGAAAAAGACCTACATATACCGAGTGTACTCAGACTCCTAACCAATAATTTCTTCTTAGTAAATCCAATGAAATATTGGCAAGAGTGTACAAGAGTTTATGCAGTTATATGGGTTCTGATGTGATTTGTAATAGTGAAAAACTGGAGACATCCTACACATTTTTCAGTAGGAAAATGTCAAGTGATAATACATCCATACCATAGTATATAATACATTTTTAGAAAGAATATGATAAATCTAAATATACAGGCATAAAAAGGCTCTATGGTACAGTTCAATTAAAAAGCAAACCTAGGAGTAGCTCAGTGGTAGAGCACTTGTCTAGCATGGGTGAGTACTAAGGTTCCATCCCCATCACCACACATATACACATACAGCTCCCACCCAAAAAACACAGACACAAGACTACCTACACAATACGGTTGGAGGAATAGCACAGCAGCTGGAGCACCTTCTCCAAGTTCGATTCCTCAGCACCGCATAAGTAGGGCATAGTGGCACCTGTATGTAATCCTAGCATTTAGAGAATGCAGAGGTAGGATGATTGCTGTGAATCTGAAACCAGTCTGCCAGCCTGAATTGCAGAGCAGCAAGAGCCCATCTCAAGGAAAAAAACAAAACAAAAACTATGTACACATTGATATCTTGTTTTGTAGACAATAGATACATAAATGTGTATATTCACATATACATGTTATTGACGAATGTATAAATGGATACCTTCCAAAATCCTCAGAGACTCAAAGGAATCTCAAATAGGAGGAGGCTGTTCATTTTAGTCAATGCATTGAAGAAATTATATATTACTTATAATATTATAGTATTATTATATTAAATACTATTTCAAAAGCATTTGAGATACTTTTTATTATTTTATTTTATTTTTTGAGACAGTGTCCTGCTCTGTAGTCCAGGCTAGTCCTGAACTCATTATAACTCAGGTTGACCTGGACCATACATATGGCAATCCTCCTGCCTCTGCCTCCCAATTATAGGCATTTACTGCCATCCCAGCTTATTTGGTGCTCGGGAATCAAACCCAGGGCCTTGTGCTTGCTAGACAAGTGCTGTAACCACAATGCTATTCTTCATCCATGAGACATTTTTTAAAAATCTTTTTATAGTGTTGGTAACTAAACTCAGGGCCTTTTGTGTGTTTAGTAAGTATTCTACCAATGAGTTATACTCCCATCAAAAGACTTTGTAAAAATTTAAAAAATTGTTTTTCAGTACTGTGGATTGAGCCCTTGGCTTGCAAAGTCACGAAATTACCTAAACTGCACTCATATTTCCTCAGCCTCCCAAAGTGCTGAATTTACAGGTCTGCACTACTATGCCTGGCTTAAAGTAATTTTTATAAAATAAAGAAATTTGTGCTTGCTGGAACAGTGGTACAGGCTGTAAACCCAGCATAGGCAACTTGGCAAGACCCTGTCTCAGAATCCAAAGTAAAAATGAAGGTAAGGGGTGCAGCTTAGTGGCTAAAGCATTTGCCTAGCATTGCAAGGCCCTTTGCTCAATTCCCCAGCACCATATAAGGTTAGCCAGACATGATGGCAATACCCTTTAATCCCAGCACTTGGGAGGCTGAAGCAGGAGTATTCCCCTGAGTTCAAGGGCAGATGCAGAGCAAGACTCTGTCTCTTAAATAAATAAATAAATAAATAAAGGATAGATAAATAAATAGATAGATAAATAAATGGGCTGGGGAAGTATCTCAGTGTGAAGGCCCTGGGCTAAATCTCTACTACAAGAAAGGAACAAAGTGAAGACAGACAGACAGACAGAAAGAAAGAAAGAGAGAAAGTGGGAAAGAAAAAATTTTATTGTATATATAAGGGCTAATGATGTTACAATCATTTCTTTCTTAATCATATTTTAAAATATTTTTCCCTTATTCTTATAGTCAATTTCATTTTATAGTCCACATAGATGAACTCCTCCTCCAAAATTTTTAATACAAGCTGACTTATGTACTTTTTGTTGTTGGGTTCAATCCCCGGTTCCAAACCAAAATACAAAACAATAATTAATAATGGAGAGAAACATTTCATATATAAGAAATGTATAAAAGTCTTTAGCCAAAGCTCATCCCTTATCACATATTAGAGAAGCCATACTGGTGATAAACCCTATGAATGTAAGAAATATGGGAAAATCTGGAGAAACCCTTCATCTCTTACTCAATAGGTTAGATAGAATTCATGCTGGGGAGAAGTACTATGCATGTAGGTTATGTGAGAAAATCTTCAGCCAGAGCTTAGATTGGTCCAACATTAATAATTTTAGACAGAAACTTTTTGTATGCAAAGACTATGGAAAAACATTTTTCCATATTAGAGACCCTCAACAATATGAGATTATCCATACTGGTATAAACCCCTATATCTGTAATGTATACAGAAAACCTTTGTCAGTTAGGTCTTACCCAAATCAGCAAAAGAGAATTCATACTTGAGAAGGAGCATACCAGTGTGAGAAATGTGGGAAAGTCTTTAGCCAGAAAATACATCTTTCTGTCTGTCAGAGAGTGTACACTGGAGTGAAACCACATGAATGCAGTCATTGTTGGAAAGCCTTTACACATGATTCATCCTTCGCTAAACACCAGAGGATTCATCCTAGAAGAAAAAACCTTATGATTTTAATGTGTGGGAAATCCTTCAACTGTAGTTATTAGACATTGCAAAATATATTTAAGAAACAACTTCAGCAGTGATATGTGAAATATATGTAACATCAAGAAAGCTACAGGCCTGGGGCTGGGGAGCCTAGCAGGGGCAGGCAGGCCAGTGGGTGGGGGGAAGCTGCCATCACTCGATTTCCTTAATTTTGAGAATTTTTTTTTAAGTAATTTTTTATTCTGCCCTAGCTGACGTTTGAGCCAGCATGTTGTGGAGGAAGCACCAACCCCAAAGTGGTCTTGTCCCCCCTACCCTGGTGAGACAGAAACATGGAAAAGGGCCAACCCAGTCACCCACTAAGAGCAAGGTGGCCCACACCTGTGGCCAATGCTGTTCCAAATTTTTTGAGTTACCAGATCTGAACTGCACAAAAATCAATTAGCTTTGATCATCATCAATGAGAATCCAGCCTGCCCACCTGAGACCTCTCCTACTCCCCTTCCCAGTAATCCTGATGGACAAATGAAAGGCACAGCAAGTAAAGCAGATCATGGAGACTGTAGCAATCTTTCAGAATACAAGGGACTGGACAGGGAAGAGACCATGGAGGTAGAGGCCCCAGCCATCAGCAGCAGCAGCAGTGGGACATCCAGAGGCACCACCAGTAACACCACCCCTAGCTGCGAGGGCTGCTCCTCCACAGGTACATATGGGCACCCACATGTGGAATAGCCCCCGTGCTACGGAGCTGCCAGATCTCTGAGGATGGCCCCATGACGTTTCTAGGAGGCAATCCTGTCAAGTTCCCAGAAATGTTCCAGAAGGATTTAGTGGTGAGGTCAGGAAGCTGAGATCCTTCCAGTTTCGGGAATCAGTATGCAGCAGCCCACTCCAATGGGCTGGCAATGAAGGCCACTGAGATCTTTGTCATCCAGAATGGTGGCATCCCTCCAATTTCTGGAAGCATGGGTAGCAGGAGCGCTCACTTATTAGTAGGCTGCTGGGAAATCTGGAAAAGCTCCAGAACTCAGAGCCGAGCACTCTTCTGGCCAACCTAGAGATGGCAGGCAGTGAGAACAAAACCAGCTTCCACTTCACCTGCTTCATGGAGGACAGCAAAGAGATTGTGACGAGTTAAGGCAGCCACACACTAGAGATGTAACATTCCTACTTAGAATGCCACCCATGGTTGCCTCCTATTCTTGCCCTGTCTCCTGCCTTCTGGTCCCCTGGGTCTATGAACTCCAACATTATGAAGACAATCTTTTGTACCTTGTTCAATGTCTAGCATTCTAAGAAGGCTTATTTGATATAACCTTGCTTTGCAAACAGAATGCAAGCATTAACTTTGGTCTTCTGTATTTTAGACTTAATACCAATTGACTAGAGTGTTATAAACTTGCTGTAACAGTTCTAGCTCTTGCAAGTTGCCCTGCTAGGTGGCCAGCATTAGCTTATTTTCTATATCCAGTTTAATATAAACCTGGTGTTGATGCAATGCCTCCATGATACATTAGATCTCTAATAAATTCTGTATATAAATGTACACTTTGATCCTGCTGGAAAATTTTATCAGCAAACACACTGTCCAATATTTCAAAACAGATAAAAGGAAAGGACTGAGAGTAAAGACTGAGCAGTGTGGTTCTTTGAAAGGTTTGGGGGTTTTTTTGTTTTTGTTTTTCATTTTTTCTCTTAAAAGTCAACCTTCTTTTGTTTTGTAGATTTAACCATTTCCATTTTGAACTGCTATTTGTATTATGCTTTTTACTTGAGTCATCCTCAATGTTAGTAAGTTTCTGTACAGTAATAGCATACAGAATTCTTTAGGAAACAAGAAACAAGTGTTGTTTTGGTAGTTGAAACTGAGACCTAACATTTAGCCTTGTAGGTATTTTCATGATAGAAAAATGTGTGCTAGAATTTCACATTAGTGCTAAAGTATAGCATCTTGAACATCCTTCAATGGAGAAACTGTAGATGCTCTTGTACATAAAGTAAGACCTATCACGTGCATTAAAATGTACATACATGTTCCTTAGAAAAGAAAGCTATATTGATGCAAAAACTCTAAATCACTAATATCCTGCTGTATTTCAAGAATCAATAATTTTGAACCATTTGATATGTTACCAATTACTAATTTTTCCATGTAAAAAATCAGCCACCTATTATTCATATAGTTTCAGGAAAGTACATTTTAATTTTTTAAAATGTAGAAAGCATACAGTCATGAAGAATAACCCTTCATATTGAATACCTGACATCCACAACTTAAGAGAGGAAAGAGTTATTATAGCTCACAGTTTCAGAAGGTCTCAGACAGTCCATACAGGGGCAGCTGGCAATGGAGAAGGCACATGGCAGAGTTTAGAGAGCTGCTTACCCCATTGCAGACAGAAACTAAGCGAAACAGGCAAATGAAGTGAGGAGCTAGTTGATATCTGGAGACTTAGGCAAAAGCCAGAACCTTCCCAGGAAAAATCTGTAACAATGTTTCTCCTTCCTTCTTTTACTTAGTTCAAGTTGCCAGGATGTCCCAGACACCCAGAACAGGTGCTCCTCCATTACTTCTTGGCCCACAAATCAATGACATAAACCTGGAATCTCAAAGAGCAACTCTCAATCTCAACAAGCTGAAACAATCCTTTCAGTTCAAGCCCAAGCATGAGCACCTTCCATCCAGGCCCCTCTTCCCCGCGACATACAGATCCAAATACACAAGGCTTTGGGAAACACTCCAGATCCAAACCATAGGATATTGAATTAAATAATTTTTATGAAAATCTTCCAAAATTGTTTCTAGTTTTGATATTTTAGTATGTACCGGTGAAAATTCAATGGCAAGTCAGTGATCTGAGGATTGACTTTTGTGAATCACTATTTTAAACCATTCTTTTAGATAATCAGAATAAAATATAGAGGTGTCTTAGTTACTTTTTTGTTGCTGTGACTCAATACCTGACATCCACAATTTAAGGAGGAGGAAAAGTTTATTTTAACTCACAGTTAAAAGAAAGTGAAAGTCAATTCATGGGAGGATGGCAACAGTGGAAAGACATGCCAGAGGAGGTGGAGGCAGCTCCTCATGGCATTGCAAACAGGAAGGTGGGAAGCAGTATATACCATTCCAGGTCCCCATCCCAGTAATCGGCCCTTTCTGGGCCCAGCCCCAGTGTTTTTACTTTCCAGGCTTAAGCCCTCACTGCACACCTATAATCCAATCCATAGGCCTGTAATAAATCTGTCATGCACCCATAATCTAATCCATCCCTCCAGACAAGGCTGCTGGAGCTACAGGTGTGTGCCACCACACCTGGCTACAATTCTCTTTTTTAAAATGCATAAATTACTGAAGTTTTTACTCTATTACTCTTCATTTAGAGCTAGTTGTATATTCTGTGTTTTGTTTTTCTTTTTGCATCTTTGTCCTTTTATCAGGAATCATTTTCTTTCTTTCTAAAGTTTGACACTGAGAATTTCCTTTAACATAGCCTTGCAGGAGCAAAGTCTGCTTCTGTTTGTCTAAAAATGTCTTTGTTCTGGTCCTCTGCTTGGAGCATTTTTAAAATTGTGCTTTAAATTCTGTGTTGGCAGTTATTTCATCACAAAACTTTGAAGATTCCATTTCACTGTCTTCTGGCTTCCATTTTTACTAATGATGTTAGGTGAAGCAATGTCAGCTGAGTTAAATATTGTTTTCCCATTGTATTATTTATTGACTGATATGAAACAATCATAAAACTTAGTGGTTTAAAAAATAAACTTTTAACTAAGTGTAGTGGCTCATGCCTGTAATCCTAGCATCAGGAAGCTGAGGCAGGCAAGTTGTGATTTCAATGCCAGGCTTCATTGTGAGATGCTGTCTCAAAACACCAAACAAAAATAAAAACAACCCAATTTTAAAAATATTAGCGTCTTCATGAGTCAAAAAATTCACAATCTGTTTAGGTGGGTGGTTCTGACTCAGAATGCAGACAAGATGTTGGCTGATGTCTAAATCATATGAAGGATTTGACTGAGGTCAGAAAATAAATAGGTTTGTAAGATGGCACATGCAGAAGGCTGACAGGTTGATGCTGGTAACTTACCTGGCTTTTTCCAGAGCAAGCAAAGAGTGTGCAAGGCAGAATGTCAATGAGTTCCATGACTTTACTTTGGACATATTATTTCTACCCCATTCTATTCTTCAGGAACAAGTCTGCCTCACATTCAAAGGGATTCTCTATCCATTGGAGACAGGAGCAGGCATTTAAAAAAATAATAACAAACACTTTTAAGAATATTTTGTCTTTGTGTCTCAGTTTTACTATGAAGTTTCCAAACATGGATTTATTCTTATTTATCCTACGAGAGAGTTGTCTTCTTAGTGCTGTAACAGTTTTCATAAGTACTGAACAATATTATCTCTTTTGTGTCTCTACTCTTAGATTCTCTCTTCACATGTGTTAGATCTTCTCACTGTAACCTCCATAATTTATATTTGCTCTATCAACTTATAGAGTTCTCAGATATCTGTCAAATTGCATAAGTTGTGTTCCATTTTTTTAAACAAAGAAAACAAATTTATAGTTTGTATCTAATAACTGAAGCAATTGTCTTTACACATCTTTCTTTTTCACTCTCTCCCTTATTTATTGTAAGAATTGTCTCCTATTTCACTGCACAAGTTTTTGGTACTGAAAACTGAACCTACCAGTGCATCACCACTCAGCTACAGCCTCAGCCCTTTCAACTTTGCTTAGACTGGCCTGGAACTTTCAATCCTCCTCCATTAGAGTTCCCCCGTAGCTGGAATTACTGATGTGCACCACCATGCATGCCTTTTTTTTTTTTTCTACGAAGCTCAGAACAGTTAAAACATTTCCAGTTAGTAGGACAAAGTCAGTTTCCAATTTGGATTGTCTGCCTGGATGCTGACTTTTCGTTTTCGGTCTAGTAATTCCCCACCATTTTACCTTCTCTTAGATGCCTCCGCTTCGCCACAATTTAGTCCCCACCCAAATGTGCATAGTGACACTCTGATCCCCTTTACCTCTTAGGAATGCTAGAGAGAGGGCCTTTAAAGATGTAACTAAGTTAAAATGACGCATTAAGGATATGCATTAATGCCAATCTGTCTAGAGACCTTAAGGAGAGGAAATGTGGACACACAGGGACTCTAGGGAGTGGTTACCTGGACACACGCGCGAACGCTGGGGAGCCGGAGACACTTAGAACGGACGGATGAGAAGGCGCTTGTTCACGTGACACTAGCGACGCCCCGGAAGCGCGAGCAGCCAACTGGCGCCGCTCCCTGCGCCTGAGCGAGCCCGGCTGCAGCCGAGAGCTTGGCAGCTTCCGGCTTCCGGTCCGCGGGCGCGCGCTTCTCCTGGGGGGCGGGGCGGCGGCGGGCGTGGGAACCCGGGAGCGGCGCCTCCGGGCGACGTCCGCGTCGGCGCGCACGCTCGGGTTTCCAGGGCCCGGAGGGCGCGAGGACATGCCCGGCCGCGGCCTGGGCGGCAGGTGTGGACTTGCCCACCAGCTGCGGCTTCCGCGTTAACGCGGCGTGCCCTCGCCGGTCTACGAGCAGCCAGCCCGAGGGCCGCCTCATTCTGGCACCCAAAGCCCCGCCGCGGTAGCGGGCGCCGGATCGAAATTTGAGAGAGCCTTGTCTAGTCCGAAGGCCGAGAGTCCTCCGGATTTCCGAGGAAGGCCTCCGTGCGCTCTGGGCGCGGCGGTCAGTCCAGAGCTGGCGAGCAGAGAACCAGTCTGCCACCACCCAGGGCTCTAAGGCAACACTGCTGCAGCGAAAGCCGCAGGGACGGGCGCTCTAACGCTCCGTGTCTGGCCCTCCCTGCGCCCGAGGCCCTTCCGGTGAGTAGGCGGCTCCTCTGCCTGGCCGGGAGCGCTGTGAGGATGGGGCAGCTTCGGAGCAAAGCTTGGCACTGTTTCGAAGGAGAGTCGAACGTTTCAGCCCTCAGTAAGGAGACTTCTGTGTATTCAAGGCTAGGATATTTCCCATAATGCCCAGTCGGTAGGATGCTCGCAGACACATACCCTTTCCTTCCCCTCGCACTTCAAAAAGTCAGCCTGGCTCTTTTCCCACAGCTGGGACTGTGCTTGAGGCACTATATACACAGGACCTATCTGGTCACAGTGGTGGCACCAACTCAGATGCCAGGGGTTGGATGTGAAGATGGATTTAGTGTGGTGGCACATGCCTGTAATGCCAGCGTTCTCCAGCACCGCAGAAACTGGGCGTGGTGGCCCACGTTTGCCATCCCAGCTCTTGGGAGGCTGAGGCAGGAGGATTGTGTGAATTTGGGTGGTTCACATGTCTGCCTGCTGCAAATTATTCTGCAGTAGTCACTGTTACACTCCAAACACAGTATTCCTCCATTTGAACCCATACCCCTCCTCTAGTTTTAACATTTGTAAACCAGGATGCTGTAACTGTTGCTCGCTCATGCCAAAACAGTCATGAGATTATTCTGTCAGTTGAGGTACTCAAAATGAATTTTAAATTCAGGTTTTTAATTGTTTTAAAAATTACTTTAAAAGATAATACTATGATTTTTCATTAAAAAAAAGTTTAGCTGTGCAGCGTGGTGCTTGCCTGTAATCCCATCACTCTGGGAGCCTAAGGCAGAATTGCTAGCTGGAGCCCAGCCTGTGCAAGCTAGTGACACCCAGCCTCAAAAATTTAAAAATATTTTTAAAAGGAGTGGAGATATAACTCAGTGCAAAGGCCGTAGGTTCAATTTGCAGTGCCACAAATGTGTGTGTGTGTGTGTGTGTGTGTGTGTGTGTGAAAACTTAACTTTTAAGTTTGTATCCGTGTGTGTGTGTGTGTGTGTGTGTGTGTGTATCAAAACTTAACTTTTAAGTTTGCATCCGTGCAGAAGATGCATGCACCTCACAAGGTGGGAAGACAAGGCAGGGTGTGTATACGTTTGTATGTCTTTTGGTGCTTGTTTATCTTCGTGTCTGTACAAGTGTAATTGGGAAATGAGAGTTATATGCAAGAATACTGATGACAGATGTGATCGACGTGTATGGTGAATGTTTTATTTTTTATTCATTCATTTATTTTTTTGAGATAGGGTCTCACCCTGTAGTTGAGGTTAGTTTTGAACTTGCTATGGAGCCCAGGCTGACCTCAGACTCACAGCAATCCTGCCTCAGCCTCCCCAAGTGCTGAGATTACAGGTGTGGCCACTACACCCAGCTTATGTGGCACTGGGGAGTTGAATCCAGGGCTTTGAGCTTGCTAGACGAGTGCTTTAACCATTGATCTAATCCTCCAGCAAATGTCTTAATTAAAAAAAACTATATTAAAAGACACATTTCCATTAATTCCCCTCAGAATGCTGCCCTTTCTTTGGACACACTTGTTCCTTTGTTTTTGCCACTTTCTGAAGCAGTTTGATGTCCTCTTTTGTGATCTTTATGAGGTGTAATCAAAAATACAGTGAATATTGTCCCCCAGTTGAAGGGCAGGTGTGATCGTTGAAGGGATTATGTCAACTTGAAGGAATTAGGAAACTCCCAGGGTAGAGGCTGTAGGTATGTGTGAATGGCTTTTGGGCCAGCAAATGAGGGATGACACCCACCCCGGATGTGGGAGGTACCACTGGCAGCTTGAACTAAATAAAAAGGAAAGAAGAAGAAAGGTTGTTCCAGCTTTTCCTGGGAAAACTCCATCCTTCATGATTGTCTATGGACATTGACTTGCTTGTCGATCTTACTCCCATATTTGCTCTGGTCTCTGTTTCTCTGAACAACCGAGATCTGACGCAGACTCATACTGGCTATCCTGCAGTCCCGGGCGGGTGTTCTACCTCACATCTGAGTGGCCGCTGGACCCTCCAGCTCTTGCACAGGCAGGCTGCCATTTTTGACTGTTTTCTTGGACTTGTAAACCCTTCAAACAAACCCCCTTTCCTTATAATCTCTGTCAATTCTGCCCCTCGTAGAGCACTGACCAATACAGATTCTGGTGCCAGGAGTGGTTTTCAAGAGACCGAATTATAACAATGGTTTTCTGTAATTGTTTTAGTAGTTTCTGGGGTTGGCTATCTAGTCTTATGAGACCTAAAATTGTTGTGTTCTCTCCTCCTAATAGTGTAAAGAGAACCCATAGTTCGTAGTGTGTAGTCCAGACTGGTCCTGAACTTACTATGTTTAAACTCACAGCAGTCCCTCTTTGAGCGCTGGGATTACAAGTGTGCACCACCACACCCAGTGTATGTGGTGCTGGGGAATCAAACTCAGGGCCTTGAGCTTGCTAGGTAAGCACTTTAATTGCTGAGCTTTTCCTCCAGCCCTGACATGGTTTCATTGATGATGTCAAGGCAGCCACAACAGTACAACTAAAGATATTCATAAAAGAGGGCTTGTAGAACTTCTTCAGAAGGTGGCAGGAATGATGAGATAAGTGTGTTTAAATCAAGGGGGTGCCTGGAGGAATGGCACCATGGTTAAAGTGCTTGCCTAGCAAGCACAAGGCACTGACTTCATTTCCCCAGCACCACATAAGCTGGGCATGGTGCCATATACCTGTAATCCCAGCTGTTGTGGTTAGGATCTGGAGTGTCCCCCAAAAGTCTCATGTATTTTAATGGAACCATGTGATGTTGGTGGATTGGGGTCAGGTCTGGAGAGGTGGACTACAGTTAAATTAGGATTAACGGTGTGTAGTGGCCACACCTGGATGCAGGAGGGACTGGTTACTGGGCAGAGACCTGAAAGGATACATAAGCTGCACCTGCCCTCCTGGAGGATGGGGGACTAGTCTCAACTAGCCTCAGCTTGGCTTCGTGTTTGTCTGGGGAAGCTGCCTCCACCTCTCTCTCTGCCTTGTACTTCGATTGTTGCCGGCTGCCCCTGAATGGATTGTGACCTTGGTGACTGTGAGCTAAAATAAACCTTTCCTTCCCTGAGTTTGTGGGTGTCGGGTATTGAGTCATAGCAACGAAAAAGTAACTAAGACACCAGCACTCAGGAGACTAAGGCAGGAGGATTGCCGTAAATTCTAGGCCAGTCTGGAGGAATGGCCTGGGCTACAGAGTGAGACCCTGTCTCAAAAATAAATAAATGAATAAATAAATAACTCGGGGGATTAATAGCAGTGTGTCTTTTACTGTAATAAAAAATAAAATATAATTAAATGTTCATATTTTTGATAATGCCTTGTACTTACTCCCATATTGATACTAGTTTTTGTTTTATATTTTGTGGTTTCAAATATATTTCTGTACATTGTGGAGTTTCAGCCATGTGACAGGAACTCCTGGATCCCTCTTTTCCTGCTTTTTGTTTCTCTAGTAAAGTATAGAGGCATATGCTCAAACGTACCTACCTCTCAAAGAAACAGCAACCAGTTCTCAGAATTGTTAAAGGTCACCCAGTCCTGGTGCTGCAGGGGCAAACAGAAGTCGCGAGGGCAGGAGATTGGGCTCTAAGGAAGACCATACACCTGTGAAGCCTCTCATCAGCAGTGGCAGTCATCTCCCCTCCAGAAGTGGACAAGCTCATCCAGGCAGGCGTCATGCCACAGCAGCTCCTGATCACCTTGCCCACAGAGGCCAGCACCTGGGTGAAGTTGCACCATCCGAGGAAGGCCAAAGAGGGGGTGCCCCTCTGGGAGGATGTGACAAGAATGTTTGAAGGAGAAGGTGAGAATAGATTGATGGAAGGGGAAGAGGAAAGATAACTTTCATTGAGCTATTCTTTGGGGAGAAAACCAGGAGGAAGAAGCTCTTTTTTCATCATTCTGACAAAATACCCAATGTAAACAGCTTAAAGGAAGAAAGACTTATTTTGTCTCATAGTTTCAGAGGCTTCAGCCATGACCAACTGGCACCATTGCTTTTAGGCCTTTGGCAAGGCAGAAACATCATGGCAGAAGGGTGTGGAATGCATCTAAAAACCACAGAGAGGGAAACCAGGACGGAAGGGGTGGAGAGCCAGAGTTCCCAAGTTCTCACCCCCATGATTCACTTCCTTCTGCGAGGCTCCTCCTCCTGTTCGTGCCACTTCCCAGTCATGCCATCAAATTCTGATCTCATAACTGGTTTAATCCACTTGCTGAAGTTAGAGCGCTTCTCATCTCGTTATTTCCCAAAATATATTTGTCTTGCACTGTCTTCATTCATGCTTTTGGTCTTTCGTATTCAGCCAGTATTTTTATTGTGTTCTGGTGGTGTCAAGCAAGGACTTTGGCTTAGCATTTTGACAGATGGAAAAATGATTAGCTATCTCTAATGCCTATTACTAATTGATAGAGGTGGACTTACAACCAGCTCAAAATAATAGAATGTAGTCTAAGAAGAGCTCTTTTATAATACAAAGGACAGAAGACTTTTTTTTTATTTTTTTTTTAAAGACAGGGCCTCACTCTTTAGTTCTGGCTGGTTCTGAACTCACTGTGGAGCCCAGCCTGGCCTAGAATTCATAGCAATCCTCCGGCCTCAGCCTCCCAGGGGCTGGGATTATAGGCATGTGCCACCACACCAAGGTTATGTCATACTATGGAATTGAGCTCAGGGCCTTGAACTTGCTAGTCAAGCAATTTAATTGCTGAGCTATTCCTCCAGCCTCCAAGGGAATTTTCTTCTGATTACAGGTATTCAAGAAGTTTTTACACGGTGAATGGCACTGAATCAGGCCTGGAAGAGTGTCTTTAAGTTTTTATAGAAGATTTGGAGAAAGGATAGAAAAATTGTTACTTGAAGTGTGTTTCAGAGAATGGGACATATTTAAGTGAGGGTTAGGAATGTAAGGAATGTAGTATTGGTGGTGTTCCTTATATAAAGGAGAGTAGAATGTAGATAATCATTACTGAGAAAGTATACTTCAGGCATTTCACAGAATACCTTGAATTTCATGAAGAAATGTTTGGAGTTTTCTTGTTGGTGGGGAAAATTTGAGCATTTTTTTGACAAAAGAATATACTGATAGATCTTTGTTTTTTGAACTAGCATTGGACTACTGGTCCAGGAATTAGTGCCAGGAGCAACCCAATGCACGTCATGCTCCTTAAGGAGGACTCAGACTGCCCTGAGTCATACCAGATGTCCTTCTCAGTCAGTGTTTTGGAGGAAGAACCTCCGTTCACTGCATCTGCAGGCAGTTCTTGTGTTTGAGAGCTTAGAGGAGATGGAAGACTCATGATTCTTTCTGCTTCCTCAGCTCTTCTATCTCAGGATGCTGATGAGGCCCAGGGTAAAAATTTAGAGAGTGGAGTGACCTCTGGGCTCCTGTCTGCAGAATCCCAGGTAGGTTGTTTCCCGTTACTTTCTTAGCACTGATACAATTTTATCTTTTTTAAGAGGTTGGATGTGGGCTGAAACTAACACATTCAAGCTGGGAGCTTTATGCAAGTCACTCCTTAGAAACCTGGGCTCCTGTGGTAGCAGTTTCCCTGCTTGTAGTAGTCTCTTTCCCTGCAACTCTTTTTTCTCTAGGATCAGCTGCATCTGGATTTAACATTGTGCTAATTTCTGTAGAGAAAGCAGAGTGAGTGATACTATTCCAGCCTCTAAAAACCAACTGATATGTCTTGGGACCGGCCATAAACATCAGTGAAAGCTCTTAATCAAAATCTATACACAAAGTCAGGTGTAGTGCCCACACCTGTAAATCCCAGCACTGTGGGAGGCTGAGGCAGGAGGATCTCAAGGTTGAGCCCAACCCAGACAACTTAGCAAGACCCTGTGAAGGACCTGAGTTTCAATCCCCAGTATTGAAAATAAAGATCTATAAGAAAGAAGTTCTGATGTTCTTACTGATATACACACATCCCCGTGAACTTTAAGAGGTACCCTTGGTATAGCATTGAGAAGAAGCCAAAGGAGAAGTAAGTAGAACTGAAACAGCCAGGCCGCGTAGAAAATACCTTTGACAAGGAGAGAGAGAGCAAGCATGAGCAGGAGCGGCCTGAGAGCAGTTAGGACAACATGTCAGAAAAAGGCTTCCACTGCCTGATGGAATTGAGAGTAAAAGAGAAAGAAATTATGTTGTGAAAAAAAGACTATTTTTCCAGTCCTGGGATTGAACCTGGGATTTTTGCAATAAGGTGTATTTCTTTACTTTTTTTTTTGAGACATGGTCTCACTAAGTTGTTAAATTGCTCAGGCCAGGCTAGAACTTGCAATCCAGTTGCCTCAGCATCAGAGAACTTCTATTACAGGAATGCACCACTATACCAGGCTAGTAAGAATTAAAGAGATTTTAGACGAAGAAGAGTTTTAAATGGAAAGAACTTACTTTTTTTTTGAGAAAGGATTTTGCTCTGCAGTCCAGGCTGGTCCTGAACTCACTGTGTAGCCCAGGCTAGTCTAGAACTCACAGCAATCGTCATGCCTCAGCCTCCCAAGTACTAGGATTATAGACATGCACCATGGCAGTGCATGTGGTGCTTATGAGGTGCTGGGGAATTGAACTCAGGGTCTTGTGCTTCCTAGGCAACACTGTAACTGCTGTGCTATTCCTCCAGCACTTTAATATATAGAACTTGAAATCTGAGATTAGACAGTACAAGATTTGATTTTATTTGAAATAAGATGGTACAGAATTTGATTTTGTTTTGTTGATTGTCTTTTTCAGTGATATAGGGCAATATTTTTAGCCTTTACAATCTCATTTTCCTCGATTAAGATGGTTAATTACTCTTATCTGCTTTCTAGGATACATTGCAGAGTTATTTATGGTAATATGAAAGAAGGAACAGTAGTAGTCTGGTTTTGTGAAGAATTATCTCTATATTCCACACACCAGAATCTCCTAATTCCTGACATTTGTCAGATACTGTATTAGCATTGTAAAAGGAGTGCATTTTTAAAAATAGAGGTGTAAGTGTACAGAAATCTCTGTATTATTTTTTACCAGTATATATGTACTTAAAGTTATCTTCTTTTAAAAGTTAAATATAATTTTAATATATTTTGAGAAAATACAGATTTATGTACAGTTCTAAAACGTAATACAGAGAAATTTCTTGTACATGGACCTGGATCCTCTCAATGTTACCATTTTTCATAACTGTACTACAATTTCAGAGCCAGTAAATTTATATTGATACCAATCCACCAACCTTAATAGGGTTTTTCTGGTGTTACATGCATTCTTGTCATTTTTGGGAATGTTTATGCCTTTATTTATTGTTTGTTTGTTTAACAGTACCCTAAAGAGTTTATCTTAAAAAAAGAATGTGTATTCTGTAGTTATTAGGCATATCATTCTACAAATGTCTGTCAGGTTAAATTCATTTATAGTGTTGTTCAAATCTTCTGTGTTTGATAGATTTTTGTCTGTTGGTTGTATTAATTACTGAGAGAGGATGTTAAAAATATGTAATTATTGAATCTTTGTCTACATATCCCTTTAGTTCTGTCAGTTTTTCTTTCTTTTGAAGTTTGTGTGCAGATGCATAACACGTAGGATTGTTGCCTTCTTGTATTGACCCTTTTCTAATTATGAAATAGCCCTCTGATCTACTAATGTACTGCCGTGAATGCTTCCAATCTTGTCTGAAATGTCTGTCTTTTTGTCTAGAAATAATGCCTTTTCCTGTAGTCTACTCTGTCTGGTTTAATTTATCTCCAAGACTGTTCTTTGTTTGTTCCTCTTCTCCTGTCTTCTGTTAGATTAAATCATTTTTTATTAGCCTGTTTGTATCCTCTAGGGACTTTTAACCTGTACTTTTTTGACTTTTATGGTTGTTGTGTCACAGTATTGATTTTTAATATATTACAGATGCTTCAAATTAATATACTGCTTCATATGTACTATGAAAGATTTACATATTTCCATTTACATTCTCATTTTTTGTGCTGTCATCATACATTTTATGTGCTATGACCCCCACAATACATTGTTATTTTTGTTTTTAACAATAAATTGTCTTACACCAAGAAAAAGAGTCTTTTATCTTTGCCTACTAGCTAACAATTTAGCCACTCTTCATTATTTTTTGTTTGTTTGTTTGTTTGGTTGGTTTTGTTTTTGAGACAGGGTCTCATTCTGTAGCCCAGTCTGGTCCTGAACTACTATGGAGCCCAGGCTGGCCTTGGACTCAAGGCAGTCCTCCTGCCTCAGCCTCCTGAGTGCTGGGTTTACAGGCATGTACCACCACACCGTCACTTACATGGTGCTGGGGCATTGAACTTGGGTACTTACTGCTTGACTAGCGGTGCTTGCTAGGCAAGTGCTTTAACTGCTAATCTATTCCTGCAGTCCCCACTCTTCATTTAAAAAAAAAAACACTTTATTTATAAGTTTCTGCGTTATTTCTGGTCAGTCTAAAGAATTTTTTCACTTCTTGCAGTGGTGTGTTCTGGTGACAAATTCGAACAGCTTATTTGAGGATCTTTAACTGGATTTAGTGTTCTAGTTTGGCTGCTTTTAAGTACTTTAAATTTTCCCACTACCTTTTAGCTTGTATTGTCTCTGAAGTTATCTATTATTATCATATATGTTTCAACATTTTATTCTGATGTGTATAGGTATAGTGGCATTTTTTGTTGTTTTTTCTTTTTTGGAGTTTGCTGAGCTGCTTGGATCAACAAGTTGATCTGTGGTCCGTGTTTAGAAATTTTTCAGCCATTCTTTTAAAAATATGCATAACTAAATTTTAATTGGTACTTATCACAGTAACTATAATTTGACAAATTTAAGAAAAAATACCAAGTAAGTAATACATTAACTACTTATAACCTGAACTGGGGAAACTACAGTCAGCCATTACTTGAATTGTTTTTCTGGTCATTCTTGTCCTGAGATTCTAATTATATGTAAATTAAGACTTTTTGATGTTAACTTACAGGGTTTTTTCTCTTTAGTTTGAATAATACCTGTTGATCCATTGTGAGTTTCATTGAGGTCTTCATCAGAGTCTAAGCTCTTAAAGCTCATTTAATTAAATTTTTTATTTTAACATAAGATAGAAATGTTTATTTCACTAATGACTTAAGAGCAGAAATATTTGAATCTTATAAGCATTTGGCCTCATCCTATATCATTTAATTAATTTTTAAGGTGTTATATTTTTTACTTTCATTTAGTTCTTAGCATAAATATATTTATCTTCAGTTATCTCCATCTCACCCATTTTGTCTGCATTTTACTGCAAGTTATTTAACATTCTCTAATTGTTGCTTTAAATTACATGTATAGAATTCTAATGACTTGGTCATCTGTGCATCTGCTTGTGTTGATTTTTATTTTCTTGGTTATAGGTCATATTTTTCCCTTTTGTTCACATGTCTAATAATTTTTTTACTGCAGTTCAGATACTATTTTTAAAGGACAGTAGAGTATGAAGTGTGTATTTGTGTATATAGATATTTTTGTTGTACTGTTTGCAAGAGACGATAAGCCATTGCCTGCATGTGGTGCTTAGGATGAGGGGTTCATACTCACAATACTCCTGGAGCTGTGGCTGAGCTCAGGTTCTATGCAGTTTTAAGTTGGATTTGCTTCTTGTTAGCCAAATTTTCAGTGCTTGATAACACCACAAGAGGTTGATTCTTTGTCTTTTCAGTGTTTGAAGTAATAAGGGGTTAAACTATAATTCCAGTCATTTTTCTTGATCATAGATCAAACTCTGGCAGGTTCTTCAGAATTCAGACTAGCAAGGGCACATAGGCATTTGTGACAATTAAGTATGGAGAGCAGAAGTGCCTTTTTCTCTGTCCCACCCCTCAGCTTCCACCCACTGATCTCATCTCCTGCCACTGTCCCCTTTCCTAACCTGCCTTTATCCTTCATCCATACCAATTACCTTTTCATTCCTCAGAGAATACAAAGATGTTCTTATCTAGGGTCCCTTGCACCTGCATGGAATGCTCTTCCCTTAGATTTCTACATGGCTATCTATCACTAAATTCATGTCTGTGGCCAAGCTTACCCTTACTAGAGTGGGTTTCTATAAGCATCCTACACAAGAGAGCATGCCTACCCTCACCAGAGCTCTGCCTATTCCCTGCTCTTTTTCTAATCCACATATAATCACATATCATATATATTATCATATATAATTATTGTCGTCTGCAGAGAATCTCTAGACAGATCCACACAAGTCTCCTGATAAAATTAGTCTGAAATTTCTCAGAGGTAGAAAACTGTCAAAACTCTTTTGAATTTGATAGTACTAGACTGACTGAAGGAATGTGTTTTGATATTGTAGGAACTGTTGAACTTCAAGGACATATCTGTGGACTTCACTCAGGAGGAGTGGGGGCAGCTCACTCCTGTTCACCGGCATCTGTACAGGGAGGTGATGTTGGAGAACTACAGGAACCTGGTATCAGTGGGTAAGGATGGGCCATCCATGTATGCAGAAATCTGCATGTTACAGGAGAGTCATCATTTCTAAATTATTAAAGTTGGGAATTCCTTGAAGATTGGACCTAAGTTCTATTATTAGAAATGTCTTTTTTTTTTTTTTCTTTGAAAACTAAGCCAGGAACTGTTGATTTTGCTTCTTTGGGAGTAACTTTACTTCATAGAGCTGAAACAGACGTGCCCCTTTCCAATTTCAGAGTGAAAGGCTGGAACTATATTCTGAGAATGATATTTAGACAGTAACATAATTATTCTATTTTTAATTTTTTTGTTTTTTTAACTCCATGAGCAGGATATCAGCTTTCGAAGCCTAGTGTGATTTCCCAGTTGGAGAAAGGAGGAGAGCCATGGATGACGGTGGAGAAAGATCTAGGAAATCCCAGCCCAGGTGAGTCCTAGGCAGTGGCACCGTTCTGTGTGTAGGCCAGCGTGCTCAGGGTCTTTCCATGATATGGGAAAGGCTCTGGCCCTAACAGTCTCTGCACTAAGTCTCACTTAACCTCTCTTTTGGTTACCTTTTATTCATTCAGTCCACTTGCAAAAGTCTCTTTGGAGCAGGAGTCAAGAGAAGTCTCATCCTCATTACAGTGAAACTTAACTTTCCCTTTTTCTCCAGTGTCCTCAGGTCTACTGATCTAAAAGTTCTCTCTTTGTGTTTGTCGTCTCTGTGCTACAGACTGAGCCCAGGGCCTTTGCACTGAGCTACATCTCTGACTTGCCTTCCACTTTTATTTTTTTGATACAAGTTCTCTCTAAGTTGTCCAGGATGGGCTGGAACCTACAATCCTCCTGCTTCACCCTCCCGAAGTGCTGGGATCAAAGGCCTCTGCCACCAGACCTGGTTACTTACTATTTTTAGACAGTCTTGCTACTTTTCCCAGGCTGGGCTCAAACTTGGAATTCTGCTCCAGCCTTCAAAGAATGCTGGGATCACAGCTCTGTTCCAACAGGCCTTGCTGTAGGTAGTCAAGTGTATGTAGCTTTCCACAGAAAATAGATTTCTTTTCAGGGCTGTAATTATATTCTACAGATATTTAATTTAATTTTCTCTTTTAGACTGTATGACTGTATTTCTCCTTCTCCCCACCTTCTACTTTACAATCCCAGCTTCAGTATTGAGACAGGGTCTTGCTCTGCAGTTCAGGCTGATCCTGAATTTACAATATAGCCCAGGATGGCTTATGAACTCATAGCAATCGCTCAGCCTCAGCCTCTGGAGTGTTAGGATTATGGGCATGTACTACCATGCGTGGTTTATGTCAGGCTGGGGAATTGAACTCAAGACCTTGCACTTAGTAGACAGGTGCTCTAACCACTGTACTTTTCCTCCAGCTCTTCACTCTTTTTGTCTCAGGTATTTTAAGTTTTTGTAATGTCTACTTCATGACAACTGTTGAAAGACAAATTAACACAAGGTTCTCACCTAATTCTGTAGTTCTTAGCAGTCTTCTTAAACTTTGTTTTTATTTTCCTCTTTGAAAGAGGTCTTGCTCGGTAGTCCAGGCTAGTCCTGAACTCACTATGTAGCCCAGGGTATTCTTGAATACATGGCAGTCCTCCTGCATCAGCCTCCTGAATGCTGGGAGTATAGTTATGTGCCACCACATCCAGCTCATGTGATGCTGGAAAATTGAACTCAGGGTCTTCAAGAGCTTTAACTGCTAAGCTATTCCTCTAGTGCTAAACTTTGCTTTTATTGACATTCTGAAGGGAATTGAGAACACTGTTTACAAATCTCTGCAAAGCTTTCACCTAAATTAAGAAATAAAACCTTTTATGCTCCACTTTTCCCCCTCTTACCTTTCAAAATAACCATTTTTTTTTTATTGAGGAATATCACAGTGGCTAGAGTACTTACCTAGCAAGTGCCAGGCTCTGAGTTTGATTCCCCAGCATCACATAAACTGGGCATGGTGGTGCATGCCTATAATCAAAGATGAAACAGGAGGATTGCTTTGGGTTCAAGTACTAAAATACTCAAATACAGAGGGGGGGGGGAGAGGGAGAGAGGGTTGAAGGAGTGGCTTAGTGAAGTCAAGCGCTAAGTACCTGAGTTTGATTCCCCAGAACCACATAAGCTAGGTGTGGTGGCACCATCTGTAATCCCAGCACTTAGGAGGCTGAGGAAGGAGGATTGTGGTGAGTTCAAGGCTTGTTTGGGCTCCATAGTGAGTTCAGGTCCAGCCTGGGCTACAGAGCAAGACTTTGTTTCATTTTTTAAAAAAAGGTGAAAGAGAGGGAGGGAGGGAGGGAGAGAGAAGCATTTAACATGTTCACTATTGCTTAATTTCATTTCTTACTATCTTTCCAGACTGCATAACTACATTTAAATATAGTAAAAATTTCATGTACTACTTACAACCAGTATAGAAATTTTTTTCAAAGCATAATGACTACAAGTTATTTGTATTTTTTGATTCTTTCAGACTTGAAGAGTGAAACAGAAACCAAGTCAACTGTGAAGAATGACATATCCCAGGAGCAGTTCTATCATGGCATTATGATGAAAAGGTTCATAAGTAATGATATTTATTCTACCTTGAGAAATGTCTCCAGATATGATAATGCATTAGAAAGGCACCAGGAAACTTATGGGACAGATGTGAGACAAGCAATTTGGACCCACAAAAAGAGAGGCCAAGCAACTAACAAATTTGGGGAAAATATTTTGAGTTCAAATGTTATTTTAGGACAGAAGCGCTATAAATGTGACACACCTAGAAAGAGAAACAAATATAAATTAGATTTTAGTCATCCAATAAGTTGCATAAGAACAAAAATCTATGAATGCAATATATGTGAAAAAATGTTCAAACAACCCATTCACCTTACTGAACATATGAGAATTCATACTGGTGAAAAACCTTTCAGATGTAAGGAGTGTGGAAGAGCCTTTAGTCAAAGTGCATCTCTTAATACGCACCAGAGAATCCATACTGGTGAGAAACCTTTTGAGTGTGAGGAATGTGGCAAAACCTTCAGACATCGTTCATCACTTAATCAGCATCATAGAACTCACACTGGGGAGAAACCTTATGTATGTGATAAATGTCAAAAAGCCTTCAGCCAGAACATTAGTTTGATCCAACATTTGAGGACTCATTCTGGAGAAAAACCCTTTACTTGCAACGAATGTGGGAAAACCTTCCGACAGATCAGACACCTTAGTGAACATGTAAGAATTCATACTGGGGAGAAGCCCTATACATGTACTGCCTGTTGTAAAACCTTTAGTCACAGAGCATATCTGACACACCACCAGAGAATCCATACTGGTGAGAGACCTTACAAATGTAAGGAATGTGGGAAAGCTTTTAGGCAGAGGATACACCTTAGCAACCATAAAACTGTTCATACAGGAGTGAAAGCATATGAATGCAACCGCTGTGGAAAAGCTTACAGACATGATTCATCCTTTAAGAAACATCAGAGACATCACACTGGAGAAAAACCTTATGAATGTAATGAATGTGGAAAATCCTTCAGCTATAATTCATCACTTAGTCGACACCATGAAATACATAGGAGGAAAGCATTCCAAAGTAACATGTAAAAAAAAAAAGATACTTGATAAGAGAATAAATGCCAAGTCTGAATCAATGATTCTAAAGTTCTAAAATTTTTGGACTCAAATAAATTTGGTAAGTTGATATCAGTGCAACTTTTAGTTTTGTCCACTGTGTAAATACTACATTAATAAACTATCTACTCATATCTCTATACAAAATACTTAAAGAATAAAACCTGGTCCTTCAAATTAAATAATTTATATTTTTTTCTCCAAGTTATAATTTTGTTCACTGTGTAAATAAACATTACATTCATAAGCTGTCTACTGACATCTGTATACAAAATACCTAAAAGATTGAAATGTTGTATATGCATATCACATCTTCATTATTATTCTTTCCTTTCCCCCTTCTTGTCCCCTTTCTCTACATTCCATTAAATTTATCCTGATGTTTCCTACAATCACTTTTATTTTGCTCTTTTGCTTATTTATATTCTGGGTTTCTCATACTAGAGAAACCATGTGATAGTTTGTTGTATTTCCTGACAAAGGCTGAAGACATGAAATTGCTCAAAGTCTGACTTGGACAGTGGAGATCTGTAGTGACTTCACAGGTCCAGAGGAGAGAGTGTGGCCACAGTGCAGTGCCAAGCTGATATTGATGGAGAGGAGGTGTACAAAAGAGGTGTACATTAAGGAAAAAACAGTGAATCATTTACATAGAATTTCTAAAAGCAGACCCAAAACTCTTAACTGAAGTTATAGAGCATATAGATGAGTAAAAAAGTTACAAGGCAGAATGCTATCTTATTGATAATCTCATATGTAGGCAGGAAATATACAGGAAATAGGTGGAAGTATACCATAATGACTTGTTACTGTTATGGTCCAAGTAGAATAATACTGTAGCCTGTGATTTTGCAGACATAGGGAGTCGCATTCTTAAGAGATTATTGTCAAGGTAATAAGGTTGAAAATAATTCTGCTCAGTTGCGATGGATCAACTCTTAAAATCTCACATTAGAAAATGGACTTGAACTGTCAGCAGGTCTCCTGTCCCTGAGTCAGACTCTGAACAATTTCATGTTGTCAGCCTTTGTTTAAACAGTTAAGCTTCAGTATCTGGTTGATTTCACTAAGCATAATGGTCTCAAGGTATACCCATTTACTTCTCTAAAGGTCCAAATAGGTTTTTCTTTGTCTAATTTGTACTCCTGTGTTCACTGTTGCTAGCATCATTATAAATCATATGCCCAGTTACATCATTTTATTGCTTAAAATCTCTCAGTGGTTTATTAATACTTGAAGATTAAGGTGATATTTTAAAATATAGAATACTTGTTACACAGCATTGCTTACTTTCCTTGAAGAAGTTCCAAGTTTTCAGTCATATTTTGCTTCAGCCAAGAACTTGTGGGGACCCTCTCCTTACATTCCATGCTATTTCATTGATTTTGGCACTTGACTGTGTACTTTATTCTTCCTTCTGCCCAACTTCTTGTCTACTCATCTTCCCACTTATCACCCACATATCAACCAATGTCTGGTATACTTCACACAATTTATGCCTTTTTGAAATAACTTGAATTCCTCACTGAATTTACTAAGTTAACCAAAAGGATAAGCCTTACACTACAAGAGTTTTAGGCCAGAGAGTGACAACATGGGACATAAATTTTAAATTTTACAAAAATTACTTTGAAATTGATGGGGAAGGACAACAGCTTGACATCAGGACAGCACAGAAACACACCAGTCCAATTTGCCTCATTGTTACTTGCTTCACTTCTGTGAAGCCACTATGGGTTTGCTCCTTCGAAGTTAAAAAAAAAAAAAAAGCAGGCCTGGTGGTACAGGCCTGTAATCCCAGCATCTGGGAGGATGAGGCAAGAGGACTGCAAGTTCAAGCCCAGCCTGGGCAATTCAGTAACCTAGCAAGACCCTGTCTCAAAATGAAAAATGGACTGGGGGATGTAGCTCAGTGTGAAGACACTGGGCTCAATCCTCAGAAATACACATCAAAAGCACTCTGCAGGTTCAAGGAGTAGCTTAACAGTTAAAGTGCTTGCCTAGCAAGCTTCAAGGCCCTGACTGTGATTCCCCAGCATTACATAAACTGGGCCTGGAGGTGCACATCTGTAATCCCAGCACTCGAGGCTAAGGCAGGAGGATTGCAAAGTGTTCAAGGCCAGCCTGGTCTACAGAGTGAGACCCTGTCTCAAAAAAGAACCCTGCTATGGCTTAAATCTGGGGTTTTCCCTAAAGCCCCATGTATTTGGAACTAAGTGCTGTTGGGAGATAGGGCCTGGTTGAAGGAGGGTGTTAGAGTTGCGGGTGTTTGACCTGTAGGGATTGTACCAATTTGAGATTGGGGGAGACCACTCAAGGCAGAGCTTTCAGGTGTGTGTTCTTCACTTGTGGGCCACCAAGGGAATGAAAGGCATCCAACCTGGGTGTAGGGGGTGTGGGAGGTCCCAACTGGCAGTTTGAAGGAATTAAAGGAAGGAAGAAGAAATATTGTTAACAGTTTCCTCCTGAAAAAGCTCTGGCCTTGCGTGAGTGTGCAGACATCAATTTACTCCTCATTTTACTTTCTTCCTGCTTCAATCCGTTTCTGTCTAGAATGCCTTGAGCAGCTCTTTAGCCCCTGCCATGTGCCTTCACAGTTGCAAGTTGCCCCCTGATTGGATTGTATGAGGCTTTCTGAAATTGTGAGCTGAAGTAAGTCTTTCCTCCCTTAAGTTGTTGTTAGATACTCCGTCACAGCAATGAGAAAGTAACTAAGACACACTAATCCCTTTCTCAAGCTTATTTTCTAGACTACTCTAGCCAAGAAAGGTATGCATAACCAAATGACTATTAAGGGAAGTTCCTGATATAATCAGGGTAACTGGTTTTATTTTTTCCACTGGATACAAATCTAAAGGTAGCATCCTGGGATACTACTGGCAGTGAGCCTCCTAGTCTGGTTGGATATGGAGCAAACACAGAAGAAACAGATGAAAAAATAAGAAAGCTCAATCCTGGTTATACTATTTGACTCGAGGATTAATACACTTATATGGGGAGCGCCAGCACCTTTGAAAAGGGAGGTCATGGCCGTTCTTCAGCTCAGAAAAGGGGTGTTAACAGCGCAAGACGCTCGAAACCCAAGCGTGGCACAGACGCAGCGCTCGCCCGCGGCGACCAGGGCTGGCGGCTCGGGAGAGCTTACGTCAGAGGACAGCTCGTTTCGTCCAGAACGAAACCCCACAGAGACAGCTGCACACACCGGGGGACGGCCAGGTCTTCATCTGGTGAGCTCCCCAAAATCCACACCTCAGCTAGGGACGTCTCCGCCGCCGGCTAAGAGCGTGACTTCCGCCCCCGCCACAGCCTCGCGAGGTTTGGTCAGCCGCTTGGCATGCTGGGACTGGGCTCCGCAGCTTTTCATCAGGCCACTTCCGGTTAGGATTTGTCCTGCCTTCTCGTTCTCTTTGGAGACAGACTGGGGGGACGATTCCGAGCCTGCATGGAAGCGAGGTACAGTTTGACTTTCGAGGGTGAGAAGAGGCCGGGGAATGCGCGAGCAGACTCAACTGGCTGCATTTTGGAGACTCCAGGTGTGTCCCCGTGCCCGCTGCGTCCTTCTCCCTTCTCTCCCCGTGGTAGTGGCTCGGGTCGCGGCCCCACTTTAGTCCTTTGCTGGCCAGGTCGGCTAAAAGCCCTTCTCAAAGTTGGTGACGCATCATCTAATTCCCGGATCCTGCAGGCTTTGCAGGAAGTGGTTAATACACTTGAGGACTTGTATGGCACCCTCGGGAAGACAGTGGTTTGGGGGTCAGAGGAAAGCAGACGCCTTTAGAACCCAGGATTCTGTCCTGTACCGGATGAATCGGAGGAGGAGCTTTTCTGTGTTGAGGCTGGAGCTGGGAAAGGGAACCGATGTTGGAGCTCCTGAGGGACCTTGTCTGTTTTTAACCCTTTTGCTTGCTCAAGTAAGGGACTGGGTCAACTAACTGCATCCAGGGTTTGCGGAAAGGAAACGAAGAAGCCATGGAGTTTGCCTCAGGAGAAAGGAGAGCGTTACCTAGGATCTAGGATGGGTCTATGCAATGTAGGTCAGAAAGAGGACACCCCATAACATGTTGGAGTGGTCAGGTAAGAGGCAACCAAAAGCCTGCATTAGAATGGTAGACCATAGCACGGCCATAGACCATACTGTGTGTTGTTTCATGCAGACGTGGTAATGAGAGTGTCTTTCTTCACCCCTAGTTTATTATTTTGGTATTCTGCCCTTCCTTACGAGGAAGAAGAACAAGTTAGTACCAGCTGAGTAGGTAAAGTTTCCTTGCTCCTAAATTTTAATATTTTTGAAACAAAGTCTCACTGTGTAGACTAGAGTGGCCTTGAGTTCGCTGTCCTGTTGCCCCCGTCTCCCAAATCCTGAGATTAGAAACCGGTGCCACTATACCTGGCTTCTAAGAGAGAATAGATACACAGTGTCATCCCTTCTCTGGGAAGGGACAGGAGAGCCACATTTATTGAGTACTATTAACGTGTGCAGTGTTCCATCACTCAACAGTCAGGTAGCTACACACTCTGCTACATTTTAAAGATGTGTCAGTAGATTCTATTGACAGGTTTACTCACAAAGCAGTTAGCACACCACTACATTCTACTGAACTGCTGAGGATTAGGTTCAGAATTAATATTCATACCCCACTCTTTACATTGTGCTGTTTTTTTCCAAATATGCCATTTGCTAACCATCTAACAACTTTTGCAGTACCTATATTGTTTGTTTGTTTTTGAAACAGTGTCTTCCTGTGTAGTCCAGGCTGGTCCTGAACTCACTGTGTAGCACAGGGTGGCCTCAAATTTGCAGCCATCCTCCTGCCTCAGCCTCCCAGGTACTGGGATTATAGGCATGTGCCACCATGGGGGATTGAACCAAGGCCTTACACTTATTCAGCAAGTGTGGTAGCCACTGAAATACACTCTACCCCTGTTCTAGTATTATTTATTTTTACTTATTGTTTAATTGCATGTCCCCAAAGAACAGTATCTGTGAAATTAGGCACTTACTAGGTGCTCAAATAGTTTTATAGTTTACCTAAAAAAATTTCTCCATGCACCATGTAAAGTTCTGAACCTAAATTGTACATCCTTTGATATCTTTGATGAATAATGTCATAGAGAATGCCATCCACTCCATTATGCCTTCCCCCTAAGAAATTATTTTACTTGATGTGTAAAGCAGTCCTGTTCTCAGTGTTGTGTGTAAAACAAGTCGAAAATTTGTATGCTTCAGACACTCTCTCTTTGAGAAATAACTGCATACATGTGAAGTAGTCTAGATCAGTGCTATCTAGGAGGATTCTCTGAGAGCAGCCAAATAGAGTATACCTGTGGCTTATAAGATGCTTATTTAGCAGCATGTAGCTTGTGAGTACTCACAGTGTGGTTAGTATAAGGGAGAAAATTAATTTTCAACTTTATTTCATTTTAATTAAGTGGATACATATGGTTGTGGCTACCATATTGGAGACCCAGATCTAGATATTTGAAATAAAACATCTTGAGGTTAATTATGTTGGACTTAATGCTGTTCTCCTCCACTGGGAAAAAAACAAACCCAAAACCTAAAAGCTTATGTATTATTGCCATTTAGTTTCTTGACAGAGGTTTCCAACTTTTAGGAATTTCATAGTGCAAATAAAGCTACTCATTTTTAAACTGTCATCATTTAAAAACTATTTGCAATTCAGGACATCTGTGCAGATATACCTTCAATATTTTATTACTGTTGAAGTATCCTATAAAGTAATAATTATAAAATATAAGCAAAAGCCTTAGTATTCTACTGTTTTTTGATTACTGTAAATAACCTATTCATTTCCATTTTCTTATGATATTTAGACGTTTTAAAAATTAGCTAAGCATACCTATAGCTAATATTAATGACATTTTCAGAGAGCATCATTTCCTAAGCTTTGACACAGAAGTTGGTGCAGTCACTTATTCATTGTTCATTAGAATTGCAAGGAGACAGTTGGTTTATAGTTATCTTTATTAGCTTGAATTATGTGTCAAATTATCTTACTGGCTTTCAAAGTCAAGAATTAGTGAATTAGTGTTCTGGTCATACTTTTTTTTTTTTTTTTGCAATGCTCAGATAGATACATGGTTTTAGGAGGGAGCCTTTCAAAAAAAGGCGTATCCTTGCTCCAAGTTTAAGATTAAAATACTTGAAAAAAAAAGAAAGTGCTTGAGAAACAAAACAAATCAAACAAAATTTGTGCTAATTCTTTTCTAGTGTATTGTTTTTGATCCACTCTTCCAGTCTGTGTTCTTTGGTTGGGAAGTTAAGACTATTAGCAATGAGAGTAATTATTGTAAGATTTTTTTAATGAATCAGTACTGGTTCTTTGCTACTTCTTTTTGTTACACTTTCTCTTTAGTTTTATTTCTTTTGCATTATTTCATACTGTTTGTCATACTGTTTGTAAGAAACTTTCAAGTATTTTCTGCAATAATGGACTAGAGATTGCAAATTTCTTTAGGGTTTCTTGGTCATGAAAAAGTTTTACTTTTTCAATTTTCAGGGATAATTTTCCTGAATATAACCACTTGATTTCTTTTTTATTTATTTATTTATTTATTTTGTGTTTTCACTTGCTTTCTTACAAAGTTTGAAAAGTTTTGCTCTAGGCTCCCCTGGCCTTTAATGTTCACATTGAGAAATCTGAAGTAATTTGAATGGTTTTTGCCATGGTAAAGTAATCTTTTTTTCTTATTGCTTTTAATATTTTTTCTTTGTGTTGAATTTCTGAGGTGTTGTGATATGTCATGGTTTCTTTTGTGGTCAAGATTATTTGGTGTTCTATAAGCTTCTTGTGCCTGAATATTAATTTCTTTTTCTAGATTTGGGAAATTTTCTTGCATGATTTCAGTGAATAAATTCTCTACACCTTTGCTCTTTCTCCCACACTCAAAATTCTGTGGTTGGTTCCATTTGAATCATCTATCAGTTGTATCTAGCTACTTTGCTCACTTCTAATTTTGAAGTTGTGCCCCAGTTGTGGCATTTTTTTCCTCAGCCTTGTTTCCAAGGTCTGAAATTCTGTCTTCACAGTGTTCAAGCTGACTTCCCTTGCTTTCAAATGAATTTTTCATATCTTGCATTTCAGCTAGATTTCTTTTCAGGTTTTCCACTTCTTTATTCTTCAGACCTTGCATTTCCTTATTTACCTCAGCCAACTTTGTATTTGTGTCTTCTATATTTCAGTAAGCTTTGTATACATTAGGACCACTATTTATTTAGTAAGTTCCTCTTTAATTGTGCTGATCATTACTTGCATTCTTAAAGAATATTTTCTTTGAACTGGCTGTTCGCAGAAACCGACTCATCTATTTGCTTTTTGACTTCCTTCCCTATGAGTTCCACTATTTCAGGGCCCATGACATTAGCTTCTGGGGTTTCAGATGTTTCTGTGTGTATCCTGTTGCCTTATCTTCCCATGTTTCTATTGTTTCTATGTTTCAATTACAAGTGGACTTCACTTTAATGGTCTAGCTAAGAAGTTTCTTTGAGTGTGTATGAGCATGTGTGGGAGCAGCCAAAAGTCCTCTGAGTTGTGTGCTGAGAATGAACATTGAGGGGAGACCTAGCAGTGTGATTGTACCACTTTCTTCCTAGGTGCAGTTTAATAAAAGTGTCCCCAAGGACTCTGATGTGGTCTGTGTGTGGCTTCTTTTGCCTTAAACAGTTCAGATTCCAGCTCTTTTTAAAAGAGCTCCTGCCTGCTCACTGCCTATTATGGCTGCCAAGCAGTGCTTCTCCCAAGTTGGTCTAGGCTCGGGAAGGCCTTTTGTAGGGCAAGCTCATAATGTATTTGCAATTTGCACTACCCACACGCTTTTTTCTGGATGCTGGGGCTACAAGCTGTGTCCATGAATACTGACACTGCTCACGGCCCTGCACATTTGCTCTGAGTAGTTTCCTCGGCTGTTCTTTACCTCAGCTCCTGATGCATCTACAGAGTTCCTAATATTCCCATGACCTGCTTTCAGTTTCTGGGGCTCTCCTCCTTCTAGCTAAGTTAAACAGGCAATTTTTAACCATAATGTAAATTTTTTTGAGGGAGTCTATGAGGAGACCCTTCTGTTGGTTGGCTACCTTCTTGCCTGGAAGTGTCCTAAAGAAAAATTGTCCAGAACATTTTTAGGACAATTAGGAGAATATGAATACAGACAGATGCATTAGGTGTTATTATTAATAGGATATGAAAATACTATTGTTATATAGGAGAATGGCATTTGGAAATATATGCTGACGGATTTAGATATGAAGATTAGATAAGATTTTCTTTAAAACATTTTAGCAAAAAATACATATACAAGTAAATATAGCAAAATGTCAATAACTGCTAGTTTACAAGTGTGTATACTTGTTCTATTGTTTATACTTTCTTTATGTTGATTTTTTTTCCATAGTAAATAGTACTCATCTCACATTAGAGTAATGAGAATGAATATAAAGCACTTGGTTCAGGGTGTATCACACAGTAACTTCACAGTAACTATTTGGTACTATATATGGCAATAAATTTTGAGCTTTTCTTTTTTGAGAGAGGGTCTTGCCATATAGACCAGGGTGGTCCTGAACTCACTGTATAGCCCAGGCTGGCCTTGAACTCAAAGCAGTCCTTCTGACTCAGTCTCCTGAGTGCTGGGATTACTGGCATGAACCACGTACGTGCAGCTTTATGTGGTGCTGGGAAATTGAACTCAGGGCCTTGTGCTTGTAAGGCAAGCACTTCAACTTGTGTGCTGTTCCTCCCAGCATTACTAGCCTACGCTACTTAGCAACACCCTATCTCAAAATCAAAACTAAAAAATACACTGGGATGTAGGTGAGTGTTAAGGCGCCATCCATAGTACCAAAAAAAAAAAAATTATAAGAGTAAACCATGGAAAGCTGTCAGGTATGCTGCAGTTCTTATAAAGCTCTGTATTCACTTAAAGGTAATAAAATAATATTTTAAGTTAGAATTTTGAAGCAAAAAAGACAAACCTCAAATATCCTTTTAAATGTGAAGAAATCAAGGCTAAGAGAGGTGATTTGCTTATAATTATACATGATATGTTAGTGGTAGATCCAGGAATAAAACTTTTTTTTTTCTTTTTGCTGTGCTGAGAATTAAACTCAGGGCAAAGCACGTATGATACCTCTGAGCTACAACCCCAGTGCTAAGACTATTTTAATAAGTTCTGTGGAGTTAGGGATGTAGCTCAATGGTAGAGCTTTTGCTTAGTTCCTACTTTGGGTTCAGTCCCCAGCACCAGAAGAAGTGGAGGGAAGTCTGCCATATGGACATATATTGATGCTATAAGGAACAATTTTTATAAAATGTACCTTTGACATTACTAACTGGTCACAAATAGACTTCTTTTAAAAATGTAAATAGATACCTTGTTGTGATTTCTTTATATCATTGAAATCTGAAAGCACTTTTGAGAAATTTTTTCTTATTTGAACAGTGTGTTTCTTTAACATGTTATTCAGACCCCCTCGCCAAGTCCAGAGCTGTGTGAGCTGTGCCATGGCAGAGACTGGGCAAGAAGAGATGGTGTCAACAGAAGCCTCAGGGTTCTCAGATGTGAGTGACTCAGAGTTCCTAGAATTTCTGGACCTGGAAGATGCCAGTGAGTCAGGTGTTTCACTTAGCAAGCCTGGCCCTTCTTCTGAACTCTCTGAGAAGGATAGCAAGCCTATAAGCTTACAAAACTGGAAAAGAGGATTGGATATATTATCACCTATGGAAAAATTCCACCTAAGATATTTATATGTGACTGACCTGTCTGCTCAGAACTGGTGTGAATTACAAATGGTTTATGGGAAGGAGCTTCCTGGATTTTTGACACCTGAAAAGACAGATGTTTTGGACACTGGTGCCAGTATTCATCTAGCTAGGGAACTAGAGCTTCATGACCTAGTGACTGTCCCCATCTCAACTAAAGAAGATGCTTGGGCAATTAAGTTTCTGAACATACTATCAATGATTCCTGCCCTCCAGTCAGAAGGGTGCATCCGAGAATTTCCTGTGTTTGGGGAAGTGGAAGGTATGTTTCTTGTTGGAGTGATTGATGAGTTACACTATACAGCCAAAGGAGAGCTGGAATTGGTTGAACTCAAGACACGTAAGCGCCCTTTGCTTCCTCTGAAAGCTCAGAAAAAGAAAGATTGTTTTCAAGTAAGCCTCTACAAATACATTTTTGATGCCATGGTGCAAGGAAAAGTGACCCCTGCTGGCCTAATTCACCACACAAAACTTTGTCCAGAGAAACCACTGGGACCCTCAGTGCTGAGACATGCCCAGCAGGGAGGCTTCTCTGTAAAGTCCTTGGGTGATCTCATAGAACTGGTCTTTTTGTCTCTTACACTGTCTGACCTCCCTGTTATTGATATCTTAAAGATTGAGTATATCCATCAAGAGACTGCCACTGTACTAGGTACAGAAATTATAGCCTTTGAAGAAAAGGAACTGAAAGGAAAGGTGCAGCATTATATTGCGTACTGGATGGGCCATCGAGAGCCCCATGGTGTTGATGTGGAAGAGGCATGGAAGTGTCGGACATGCAGTTATACAGACATCTGTGAGTGGAGAAAGGGTGATGGAGTACTTAGCAACACAACAGAGCCTCAAGCAAAAAAGGCCAAATAAAACAAAAGTATGTTCTCTGGAATGTTGATTCTTCCTGCTCCTAATTATCTGAATAAAAGATCAGTCTATGAGCTTGGCTTTTATGAATATTGCTCTTAATTTTTATATTCTACAACCAAAAATCCATTCTAAAGACCAAGGCTCAGGGAGTAATCTGGGGTTATAGGGGCCCTAGCGCTTTGACAAGGATTGCCATGAAGACAGATGCTTTTCTCGGCTGCAGAAAAGGTATCCTTCAGCAAATGTTCTTCTAAGAAAATTTTTAATCTTCTGATAAATCATGTTTTTTACACTCAAGGCTTTTTACATTTATGTAATAAAATGAAATGCCTTTCAATGTAGTTGGACTTGTTTATTTATTTTGTTTGTTTTTCATAATCCTAGTTCTCCAAAAATGTCTGCTATACATAATGTATATGTATTATTATTAGACTTTAAATTCACACATAAGCATATTTTGGAAACAGAATTCATAGAATGACCAGATCAAGTATTTAAAATAAGCATTGTAAATATTCTCAGGTAAGAAAAGAGAAAGTCAGAAGGCATAGGGTATCTTAAGAATCAAATTACAGAATTGTCTAAACTCTCAACAAAGAGTTTCAGGTTTTGAGGTATTTCAGACTTTGATTCAGGACTGTATAGCTTATATTATTATAGACACTAGTAAGTTTAGAATTAAATTAAGGACTGTCTTAGTTGCTATTTCCATGATGGGGCATAAAATCTGACATCCACAATGTAAGGAAGGAAATGTTTATTTTAGCTCACAGTTTGAGGAGGTCTTAGCCCTTTCATTGGTGGCTGGCAAAGGCAGGAGTGGTCTGATAGAGAATAGCTGCTCATTGCACTGCAAGAGCATGGATCAGGGCCTCCGGAAGAAGCCAGGACAAGAGTATCTATCATTCCAGGCCACATGTCCAGTAACGTACCATTTGCCAGTAATATGACACACACATAATAACCTGCCCCTCCTTTCCCATCCTCACTTCCTAATAGTACATGTAATCCATAGATTGTCGGAAACCTTGGAGCTTAACATTCCTCACCGCCTGGGGCCAAGTTCTTTCTTTAAAAAGATCTTAAGTGTCAAGTGCCCGAGTTTAATTCCCCAGCACCACATAAACTGGGTGTGGTGATGCACGCCTATAATCCCAACACTCGGGAGGCTGAGTGTGGTGGCACACGCCTGTAATCCCAGCACTGTGTGTGTGTGTGTGTGGGGGGGGGGTTTAAGGCAGGAAGATTGTCGTGAGTCCAAGGCCAGCCTGGGCTATAGAGCAAGACCCTGACTTAAAAGCTGTCTTAAGTATGTTAAGCCTTCATAAATATGTAAATATTGTTAAGCCTGAATGTTTTTTTGGTAAACAACTGGACTATAAAAGGAAGCTCGTACTGAATAAATCGTCTTTTGCCCCTACAAGAGTCCATCTTCCTTTCTTTCTATCTTTTTCTTCTTTTCATCCACATTGCCCCACTTGTGTACCCAGTTGACTGAGCTGGCTCAGTCATGAGCCCTTGTGAGAAACAAAACAAAAAACAAAAAAACCCCACTTCCAATACACAATGGCACAGAATAAACTTTTCTATTCCAAGAGGGAGGAATAGAGTAGAAAGCAGTGGGATCAAAGCAACATAAAAACTGGGAAACAGCAAATCCTGCAGTTTGACTAAATCTTTTAGCTCCATTCTAGCACCTGAGGTCAACTGTGTCAACGTCGTAGCTCTAAAGAACTTGAGCAGTCCCACTCCTACAGCCCTGCCTCAGGCTGCAGCCTCCAGAGCTTCACTCTTGGGCTGTTTCTATAGCCTGAGGCCTTCCTCTGCAGACAATCCATGTTCCTGGCATCTCCAAATTTGTGTAGTCTCCGTTGCACCTTTGGCTTCCCTTTCACAACTTTATATATTACTGTCCAAGGGGTACACTGCCTGGCATCCAAGGCCTGGTTATGAAATCTGTGTGGAAGCCTCCATTTAAAAAAAAAAAAACTCAGCATTTTGCATGTGAAACCAGTACCACCAGGATGACCGCAATGTCTGCTCCTGGCCGGAGCAGGAGTCTATCCCCTGTTGCGGTCCTAGAAGGGAGGAATGAACCAAAAGATGCAGACAGAAGACACACACATATAGGGGAAGACTGCAGCAACGAGAGACTGCGCTCTTTATTTTAATAGGTCCCTAATCCAACCCCCTCTCTTACTCGCTGACCTTTACCGTAATTCTGTCTTGCATCTCTTATTAGACCACCTAGCTTTGTCATCTGGTCAAGGAGTCTCCAAGTCTGCCATAGTCTGCTTGCATTTGTTTGCCACAAGCCAAGAGAGGCCCTCATTTGCAAGAGACCTCCAGCCCCTCCCGTGTGCAGGCAGTGGCTCACCTTGGGTGGCAAAACAAGGATTGCCTGAGACCCCAAGCCCTTCCTGTTTGCAGGCAAGAGCCCATCACCTCAGACTGTAAAACAAAAGACTACCTGAGATTCCAAGTCCTTCCTGTTTGCAGGCAAGGTCTCTTCATCCCACCGGGCCAGACAAACATATCTGTCTCCATTGTGAGAACAGAGTCAAACTCCAGACTAGTTTAATAATTTAAGCTTTGGTGGTCTGTGTCTTTAATTCTTGGTTCCCTTCAACCCCCTTTGACCATGGACGGATGGGCCTCTGAGTTCTTAGATGGCTGAACTACTTGGAGATTCACTTGCCTAGATTGCCTGCAGAATGCTTTGGAGCTGCCTTTTCAATGCAATCTTGCTCTTTCACCCTTGAGTGGATAAAGGGTGACATCATCCTGATTCCTGAGATGTCCTCAAGGTAACATTTCTGAAATCCTGATTTTAAGTATTTAGTGTCTTTTAAATGGTATTCTCTTCAGCAACCATGCTCTCTTTTACCCCAACTTTTAAGTGTCTTTTATTCTGGCAAAACTGCAAACTTTTTACATCTTTTTGCTTTGCCATTTTTTCTGCTTTTTAGTTTTTTATTTTAAAATACTTTTTAATTTGTGGTCAGCCGGGCTTGCTGTTCTGCCTACAGTGGGTAGTGAAGCCCGCAGCCAGGACCTAGCTGCAGATCTACCATATGGTCAGCTGAATGTATACATAGAAGATGGTAGTCACCTTAAGGCATATTTGGCCAAAATCCAGTTTTTGGTTTTCACTCCTGGGTGTGCAACACAGTGGATGCCTGGTGTCCCACTAAAGATAGTGGGAGATAAGGTGAGCTGATGGTGCTCAACAAGCAGTGAACTCTACCTGTGACATCCAGATCCCTTTTTGTTGAAAAAAAAAAAGTCTCCCCAAGAAGAGTTCTGAGGGAAAGGAATTCTGTTTGCCCCCATGCACTACATTATGTATCTACCAAGCTGAGTTCTGCTCAGAAATCCTCATTCTCTTTCCACAAAATCTCTACCTATCTTCATCTGTATTTATAAATACTAATAGGCTAGGCTCGATCTTGTAATTTTTGTGTCTTCCTTCTTCCCTCCCACTTTTATCAATCATTGGATTTCATCAAATTCCTCTACCCAAACAGAATGTTTCAACATCACCAGTGACCAAATATGGCCTTGGTTTTGCAGACAAAAACTTTAACTTTCCCATCTACTGCACCAATTATTCCTATTTCTTTTATTTTCTTTCTCTTTGCTGGGAATTAGACCAGAATCTTACCACATGCTAGGCAAGTGCTCTATGACTGAGCTATATTCTCAGACTTGCCAATTAAGACTTTTAAGGCTTTTTCTCACAAGGAAACAAAGACTTTTTCCCCTTGTTTCTCTAGGTTAAGTGCAGAACATTAAATTTATAAGTGCTAGGACTTTTAAGTTTTTTGGATCCTTTTTGTTTCTATGGGCTAAGCTTTGCTAGAAAAGACTGCTCTAGGAGTAAATTGTTTTTTTAGCAAATGATTCTGACTTTTCAGTATTTAAAAATCTGATGTCTAGGTTTCTTTAAAAAATAACAATCATACATACAATTCTCTTTGAAAGCCTCTCAGGAGTAGCGACTCAGTAGTCTCCCTCAAAAGAGGAAAACCTGTCCACGCATTCCGGAAATTGGCTCCATCGGCCTTATGGGAAATGTAGTTTCCAGTGGAGGGCCTATATCCTGAAGGCGCCTGGGAACTCTAGGTGAGCAGTTAGTTCCGCAAAGGGGCGGTAGCGGTGTTCACTCCTCCTCTGACCTGCGCTGTGTGAAGTGAAAGCTTTGCTTCGCGTCCCTGGTCTCCGTAAGATTTTGTAACTTGATCCTGTTCTTAGAGACCTGCGTGCGGCGGTGCAGAGTGGCAGGTATGGCTTTGAGGAACTCGGGGGCTGATGGAAGGACGGAGAGAACGGTAAGGAACAGCTTGTAGGTTCATAACTACCGAAGACTAAACAGTCCCCAAAGGCATTCATCTCCACGTGTGCTTGGGCGTGTGGGTTCTGTCCAACTTTGGAGTGGTTCAGAGACAGCCAGAGTAGGGCTTCCACTGGCTGTTGTTAGATTCTTGGGCCGGGCTGTGGCTGGATAGGGCTCATTTTAGCATTACTGGTCTTGTAGGTAAAAGTCACAATGTAGGAGTTTGCATCCAAGTTTACAGGAGCTTGTCACAGGAATTTTTAGGTTATTTCTAGGGATCTGGAAAGAAAGCATTTTCTAGAGAAACTGCAGTGCATTGAGGTATTCTCACTGCAGTCACCTAAAGTAAAAGTGCTGTCACATTTTGCTTATGAGGTAACTGAAGCGGAAAGAGGTGAAATTACCTGCCTAGACTCGCTCAGCTTAGTAAGAGCTGAGATATAAACCCAGGTGAGTTTTCTCCAAAGGTTATTCCTGTTTTACGACATAGCACTCCTTAATAATATAGAAAGAGGGTGTTGTGGCTAATCTTGATTGTCAGCTTGATTGGTTTGAGAGACGCCTAGGAGATTAGTAAAGCCCATCTCTGAGTGAATCTGGGTGGGTCATGGTGGGTGTGACCTGGGGGAATATATGTGTTCCCTGTCTCCCTTCTTTCCTGGTTACTCAGCTTTCTGGCACCTTATAGTGGGCAGCTTTGCTCTGCTGCGGTGTGCAGAAAAACCTCTGAAACTGAGTCAAAAGATGTCTAATACAAGTAAGTTCCCCCTTTGAAATATCTGAGTAATGACCATTGAGTAAATTTGATTTGTAGTTGGCCTGGATTTGCAGATCTTCCCATAAAGGACATAAATGAAATTACGCTGGTTATAATTTCAGAATGTCCAGATGGAGCTCATAGGTGATGATGTGATACCAGAGAGAGAGGCAGAAACAGAGAGACACAAATAGATTTTGAGTCTAAGCTGAAGACTTTGGTTTTAAAATGAATGAATAAACCTGAGTTCCTGAATATAACCTTTTCAAGAAATGTCATCCTTAGCTAAATATTTACATGCCTGTAGCTGCAGCTTCTTAGGAGGTGGAATCAGGAGGATCACTTGAACCCAGAAGCTTGGCTGAGCAACTTAGTGAGATAGTGAGACCTTATCTCAAAAAAAGAGTAATAATGTAAGAAGAGAAAGCTCAGTGTGAGATTTCTTGCTCCAGTTTTAGTTTTCAAATATTTTTTTGAGGTGTTGTAGTCTGGACTGGCCCTGGACTCGCTATACAGCCCAGGGTGGCCTCAAACTCACAGCCTTCCTGCCTGGGCCTCCTATAAGCTGAGGTTACTGACAGGCACTACCATGCCCAGGTAATCTTTATGTGGTGCTGGGAATTTGAACACAAGACCTTGTGAATGCTAGGCAAGTGCATTAACCACTGACCTACACACCCAGATTTATGAGAAAGATTACAGAATCACACAAAGGAATAATTTCTAGATTTACTGAGCTTCAGAGACCAAGGCTTTTATTAGTCTTTCTGCTCATTTTTTCTTTCCTTTGGTAAATTTCTGGGAGTGAAAAAAGTCACTGGCTCAAAGTTTCACTACTTAGAGTAGGACTAAGAAGACAGATGTTTATAATATCTATATTGAAACTCATTTATATTCATAACACGTATTATGGTTTGGATCTGTAATTTCCCCCAGAAGCCTCACGTATTTAGATGTTATAGATTTCATGTGCTGTTAACAGGTGTATCCTAGTCAAGAAGGGTGAATTACAAGTGTGTGTTTGTTAAAGTTTAAATCTGGAATGTTCCTCAAAAGCTTCATGTATTTGGATGTAGTGGGATACCTATGGAACTGTGGGCTGTTGGTTGGACCTGGATATAAGGGGTGGATGCTTGTGGCTTAGCTCGAGGAAATTATGTCAACTTGTTGAGACTGGGGCAGGACACCTGGGCAGAGTTTTCAGGTGTGTGTTATTGACTTGTGGGCCAAAAAGTGAGGGAAGATTACCCACTCTAGGTGTGGGCAGCCAACTGGCAGTTTGAACTAAGTAAAGGAAGAAGAAACATTGTTATAGCTTTTCCTGGGAAAGCTGTGGCCTTTACATTAGTCTCCAGACCTATACTCCTCTTTTATTTGGTTTTCTGTATTCATGCCATGAAGAGATTTTCCCTGACTAGACCTCTGCTATTTGCCTCCACCATTGCCAGCTGCCTATGAGTGGACTGGGTGAGACCTTCTAAACTGAGAGCTAAAATAAAGCTTTCCTCCTTTAAGTTGTTGTGACTGGTGGAGAAATGCCAATTGGAGGCCATTAGGAATCATGCCTGAGTTAGGCAGTTAGGAACCAGCCTGGATTAGAGTGTGAGTGATTTGTGGGCCAGCCAATGGGGGAAGAAAGATTGTTACAGCTTTTTCCTCTGGGAAAGCTCCCGCCTTTGCAATTGTCTATGGTAGCCAACTTGCTACACACCACAGATCTTCATCACAGATTCACTGCAGTCTGGATTTCCGCCTGTCTACCAGTGGCTCAGTCACCGATCTTCAGTCTCTGATTTTTGCCATTTTTCTTGAACAACTGAGGTCCACAGCAGACTCTCACCAGCTATTCTTAATTCCCGAGTGAGTGTTCTGCCTCGCAGCTGAGCAGCCACCAGACCCTCCAGCTGTCACTCGTGCAAGCCTCCATCTTGGACTTTCTCTGTCTTCATAGCCTTCCAAATAGATCCTTTTAAAAAATAATTTATGTCACTTCTGCCTTCTGTAAGAGCCCAGACTAATAAAATTGTAGATGTTGGGGGTTGTGTCACAAGTGAACACATAACTAAGAGAGTGGTGGAGGACAGGTGTGTGGTAGATTAGATTACAGGCTTGTGGCCTGGAAGGATATAAGCTGCCACTCCAGATTCTTCTGGAGATCCTTAATTTTTCCTTTTGCAATTCTTTCTTTCTCTCTCTCTTTTTGAGACAGTGTCTTGCTCTATAGCCAAGGCTGGTCTTGAACTCACTATGTAGACCAGGGTAGCCTTGCACTCAAGGCAATCCTCTTGCCTCAGACTCTCAGTTACTGGAGAGTACTGGGATTACAGGCATATACCACCATATCTGGCTTTCTGTGATGCTGAGGAATCAAACTCAGGGCCTTGTGCTTGCTAGGCAAGTGGTTTAACCACTGTGCCATTCCTCCAGCCTTCTGTGTGCAATTCTGTGAGCATCTGTCCTCTACCAGATTTTTCCTGCCATACCAACTGCCTGTGAATGGACAGGGACTCTCTGAAAATGTAAGCTAAAATAAATCTTTCCTCTCTTAAATTGTGGATTTGGGTAATGTGACCTAGAAAAGGTGTTGTGATTAGGATCTGGAGTGTCCACCAAAAGTTTCATGTATTTTAATGTTATGGATTGTCTGTGGAGCCATGTGATTTTGGTGGATTGGGGTCTGGTCTGGAGGGGTGGACTGCAGTTGTTGGGATTGGGGCGAGTTAAGACTAAAGGTGTGTGACTTAAGACTAAAGGCGTGTGAGTTAAGACTAAGGGTGTATAGTGGCCACACCTTCAATACCCAGATGCAGGAGAGACTAAGACTGGGACTTGGACTAGTCTTGATTAGTCTCACATGCATGCCTGTGTGTGATGTTCTGGGAAGCTGCCTCCACCTTTCTGCCTCTGCCGTGTACTTCAGTTGCTGCCAGCCACCCATGAATGGACTGTGACCATCTGAAACTGTAAGCTAAAATAAACCTTTCCTTTCCTGAATTTGTGCATGTCAGGTTTGAGTCACAGCAATGAAAAAGTAACTGAGACAAAAGGAATAAGTGACTAAGACAGAAATTGGTATTGTGATTGGGATTGTTCCTGTGATTTTACCTGAAAACATGGTTTAGAAGCATTTGGAACTGGCTGGCAGGATGAGTGTGGAAAGATTTGAAGATGGTGGCTAGAGAATACTTAGAATGCCATGAGCTGAACTTGATGGGAGATTCTGGTGGGAGCTCAGAAGACCAGAATGCTGAGAGAAGTGCAAATCAAAAAAGCCAGGCTTCAAAGGGTTTCAGATGGGAATGAGGACTCTATTGGCAATTGGTCTGGAAGCTGTGCAGTTATACTCTGGAAGTACACTTTTTGTGTGTTGGCATTTTGCTCCTTTTCAGAAACTTGGCCTGAAACTGAGATTAAGGGTAGGGAAACGGAGTGTGATATCTATAATACCAGCACTCGGAGGCTGAGGCAGGAGGATTGCCGTGAGTTCAAGGCCAGGCTAGGCTATATAGTGATTCAGGAGTGGCCTGGACTACAGAGTGAGACTTTGTATCAAAAAAAAAAAAAAAAAAGAAAAGAAAAGAAAAGAAAAAGAGAAAGAAAAAACGGTTTGAAGTAATTAATGTAGAGGAGGAAATTTTGAGAGAGCCTAGTGTTCAGGTTGTCATGTGGATTCTGCTTTTAGCTTTTAGCCATCTCTACACTGAAAAGCAAGAAAAAGGCAGAGAAAAAAAACATGGTTTACCAGAATGAAAGAGACTGCAAAGTTGAAGTAAAAGAGCATATGGTTGTTAAAGAGATTAGAATTAAAAACATGTGTATTCTGCATCAGGACTATAGGAAAGATCCTTTGAGGACATCTCAAGAATTGACAAGACCTAACCCTTTATTTACTCAGGAGTGCAAAAGCAAGAATTTGCTCTGAGATATTGAGCCATTCCAAAAGATAAGCCGTGGAGGTTACAGCCAGAGGCAATGCTGTAGGGGTGGAGTCACCCAAGCTCTTGGGAGCTCACATCTTCTCCATTTTACCTCAGATGCTAGACAGACCTATGGGATTTGACAGAGCTGCCAGGTATAATTCTTGCCCTGCAGAGTTTCAGTCTTGCTTTAGTCCCATTGCTTTTTATCTTCCTTTCCAGAATGGGAACATTTACCCTTTGCCCTTGTATGTTGTAAGAACTTTTCTTTGATTTTAACAGGAGTGTGCAGCTAAGAGTTTGCCTAGTGTCTCAAAGGAGACTTTGGACTGGATTTTTTTTTTTTTTAGCATGGATAGAACTGTAAAGACTTTGGCAACTTAGAGATGGACTAAGTGAATTTTGCATAAGGAGGGGGACAGGAGACTTTGGGGTCCGGGAACAGAATGTTTGGATCTGAAATGTCCCCCCAAATCCTTATATTTGAATTTTATGGATGTTATGTGCTATTAGGAGGTGGAGCCTGGTCAGGAGGGGTAGATTATAGGTGTCTGGTAGAGGACAGGTATATGGTAGAGTATATTACAGGCATGTGGCCTGGAAGGATGAAAACTCCTATGCTAGCCTCTTCTGGAGGCCCCTGACTCTTCCTTTTGCTATGCTATGAGCAGCTGTTCTTTGGCAAATCACACCCTTCCTGCCATTTCCAGCTACGTATGAATGGACTGAGACTTCCTGAAACTCTGAGCTAAAATAAATGTTTCTCCTTTATGTTGTGGCTTTTGGGTAATATATCCCAGCAATGAATAAATAACTAAGACACATGTTTATGGGACACATATTTTTCTGGGTGGTATTTTCTGAGTCTGCAATAAGTTCTTATAGACTGGTAGACCAGGGTTATGTATTATAATCTTGGTATCTCATGTCTTTCTCTTTTTATTTTCATAGGACTCTGTGCAAGAATTTCAGAAAATGATCAACTTCCAGGTAAGGTTTCTACCCATTCATTCAATCATTTAAATTTTCCCCAATTCCACATGACAAAAAGAAAATATGATTAAGGAAAATGTAGTTCGAATAGAAGATCAAATTCAAACAGATTTAGAAAATTAGTAAGTTGATTGCTGTCGTGTCTCTTTATATAATTGTAATACATTTGAGCTGCAAATATATACTCAATCTTCCTGAAAGTCATATTAAGTGGATTGTCCATTAGCTGACATTGGCTTTGTCTGTGAAGATAAAGCAAAATAATTCCCAAGAGAAGTAAGGTGTATTTTTTTCCTGGAACATTTCTCTGAAGAAAATATAATCTAATGGGTTGTCACATAGGTACCATGTTAGAAATAACATTGATGGCAAAAGCCTGTAATAAATACATCAGGTCTCCTATGAGTTATAGTGTTTTCTAGTGTACGTGAAAACATATTGCTAAGCAGTGCTAAGTGAACTCAATTTATATTAAATCCAAGTATATAGCCTTTTTAATGTACACCTTGTATCATTCCCATGTTCCAGCTATCTTGAACATTTTTCTCTTCAATATTAACTTTAGAGTCATTGCATTTATGGAATATTTTTAAGGTCTATAAAGTAGTATGTTAGGTAAACTTATAATTTGGGAAGAATTCATAACTTTTCAACAATATGTCATTCCAACATACTCAGTTTTTCATGTAGGTCATTCATGTAGTTTTTTATTATAGTTCTTGTGCATTTCTTGTTATATTTATTCTTGTGTATGGTTTAAGTTCCTGTTGAGAATGAGATGTGTTTTTTTTTCATTATATTTTCTAAGTGTTTATTCTGGTATATAGGAAAGTTGTTTTATCTGTATTGACCTTATTCCCAGCAGATGTACAAAAGTCATTAGGTTTAAGGTAAGCTGGTCTTCTAGGTAGACATCAGACTTTTCAAGTGGAGTTTCTTCCCTTCCTGTTCCATTTTTGCATTTTCACTTTTTTCTTACCTTATTGCAATGGTCTGGACTTCCATAACTAATTTTGAGTGAAATAACTAGCCAGAATTCTTTTTTTGGTCCCAATTTTCATGAGAACACTTCCACTATTTTACTGTTTTTCTTTATATTATGCAAAATAGTTGGTTTCTGTTTATTTGCTTTTTAAAATCAAGTTAAGACTCTTTGGCTTGTCATGATGATTTTTTCCAATTTGGGATTCTTTTCTTATACTTTTAAAAATAGGCCAGTAATAAAATCATGTATTTTGCTTTTCCTAATATATATCTGTTAAGAAAAATTTTAGTGCATTTCCTGTATTAAGCTGTCTGTGCATTCCTGGGGTAAGTCCTACTGAATTAGCCAAACTTTTTCCTCAAGCGCCAGACAATAAATTTTTTTGAAAGCCATACAGTCTCTGTGGCAACTACTTGATTCTACTTTTGCAGATTTGAACTAAATGAATGGGTGTAACTGTTTCCCATGAACTGTCATTTCCTGATCTTTGTCCTATATGGCCTTAATTATCTGTCTTGTGGTAGACATAAAGATACCCACCTTTTTGTCTTGTTTTCAGTACTGGGGGTAAAAGCCAGTGTCTTGTGTACCCTGTTCAAGTCCTCCACCACTCAGCTGCAACTTGAACCCTAATTTCAGGGGTTTAAATTTTTAACTTTTAAACATGATTTTGATTTTATTGTTGAAAGGATATATTGTATTGTGTTAAGGAAAGCCATGTTCCTGTTTTACTATGCTTATGTGAATCTGACATGTAATCCTTATGGCGTCAGTAACTCATTGTGTAGCCTAGTCTGGCCTCAAACTCATTGCAGTCCTCCTGTCTGAGCCTCCCCAAGTGCTGGAATTATAGGCGGGTTCCACCGTGTCCTGGCTTATGTGGTGCTGAAGAATCTAACCCAGGACCTTGTGCTTGCTGGGCACTCTTAACTGCCGAGCTATGCCACAGCCCTCCATCTTTCTTTACACTTGTCATTGTCTGCCTTTGATAGATAATAGATATTGTAGAAATGTCTGTTCAATTATTTTGCTTACTTTCAAATTACTTTATTTTATTTTTTGAGATAAGGTCTTGATCTGTAGTCCAGGCTGGTCCTGAACTAACTACATAGCCCAGACTAGCCTTGAATTCCCAGTAGCCCTCCTGCCTCAGCCTCTTGAGTGCTGAGATTATAGGCATGCACCATCATATGCAGTTTTTAAATAGTCTTTATTGCTAAATTTTAAGGGTGCTCTATTTTAGGTACAAGTCTCTGATTTGCAGATATTCTTTTCGTTTTCAGTTTTTGCTTACTTGTGTTCAGGGAAACACAGATGTTTAATTTTGATGAATTCCAACTTACTTTTGTTTCCTACTTTCTTTTTTGTTATTTAAGCCAGTATTGCCTAATCTAAGCTTATAAAGAGTTTTTTCTATGTTTTAGTTCTCATTTCTAGGCTTAGAGTTTGACAGTTTTGGTTCTCATCTTTAGATTTCTTGGTTCATTTTTGTGTATGGAATGAACTGGACAGGGAGTCCAGTTTCTCTCTCTTGTGCCTGGATATCATTTGTTGAAGAGTCTTCTTTCCACCATTGAAGTTCTCTGACTCTAGTTGTTTTTTTTAAATATGATTTGTTTGTATTGCAAATTATATTTCTGAATCAACTGTAAAGTAGTTACTATATATAACAAATAGTGAACATATAATATTAAAAGCCTGTGATGATATTACAAGTCTCTAATAAAGTAAACCTTAATTTGAGGATGAATGTGCTGTTACAGGAATCAGTGACATTCCAGGATGTGGTTGTGGACTTCACCCCCGAGGAGTGGCACCTGCTTGACTCTGATCAGAGAATGCTTTATTGGGATGTGATGTTGGAAAACTATAGAAATGTCACCTCAGTGGGTAAGGACAGTGAGCAGTAATTTTTCAGTGCAACTCAGAATCAGTCGGTGCTCTCCCTTTAAAGTACTTGTAAAAACTATGAATATCCTGAAGCATTAATAATTTTTATCTATACATTCAATAAAATAGGAAAAAAGATCATTGATGTATTTTTCAAAAATACATACATACGTACATACATACATACATACATACATTTAGTCTGAATTTCAATTGCAAAGATGCCTAATCTCTTTTCGGGAGCAGACAGTCTTTATGTTTCTACCTCCCAAATGGAGAAAGGGCTCTTTTGTCCTAAAGCCTATGTATCATCCTTTCAAGTGCTGAGACTAGAGGAAGACCTGAGGTGTAATATAGTTGATTGTCCCCAGCACTTACTCCCTCGCCTATGTTGTTTTCTCATGAACAGGGTTTCCGCTTACCAAAACAAAATTGATCCTCAAGGTGGAGCAAGGACAAGAGCCATGGCTGGCAGAGGGAGAAAATCCACATTGGAGTTGTCCAGGTGAGTGACAGGAAGGCAGGTGGGAACCCTAGGAATTGAGAGCCCAGTTGGACAGCGAAGGACAGGTGCCTTTGAAATGTTTTAGAAAGTGCCTCTTAAAAGCCACTTATCTTTGTAAGTGACTGGGTATTCTTGATAGATATCAAATTCCCACATGATACCTTCACTCTTACTCCAGGGACACCTGTGCTCTCGCCCTCTGGCCAGCTGTTGTGTGGAGGGTGCATCTGCTCCCTGACTCCTCACGCTGCCTGCTTCATCTCGGTCCTCGCTTTGTTTCAGTTCTGTTAATTTCAGGAGTCACTTTCCTTTCTCAACATGGTTACAGATCTTTTCTACAAGTAGTTCTTATAATCAGATTGTATGGATTTGTAGCCCTGTCTTTCAGTCATTATCTAATTTTGGGCAAATTATTTTGTACCGTATTTTCTTTATAAAATAAGAATTATATTTAACATTACCTTAAGAAGAACATAGGAGCCAGCACATGAAAAACACTAAGTAGTTGTCAGATAGCAAGTGTTCAGTATACGTGCATTAAAAAAAAAAAAAAAAAAACCCTTTTAGGAACATCATGCTCTAGTTATGTCCTTTTTTAAAACTAACCTTTTCCTTTTCTTATAAACCCCATTTTTTGGTGGTGGTAGTGGTACTAGGGACCGAACCCAGAGCCTTTGCACTGCATTACATCCCAACCCCTGTTTTAGTTTTTATTTTACTTGTTATTTTTAGACATGGTCTCAGCAAGTCACTGAAGTTGCCCAGGCTAATGTATTGTTCTGCTTCACTTGGTAATACTGGTATCTTGTTTGAAATCATCCTTTGACTCAATTTTTTTGGCTCCTAGCTAGTCTGTCCGTACTCTTCTTGCTGAGTCTTTTTTTTTTTTTTTTTTGAGACAGGGTCTCACTCTGTGGTCCAGGCTGGTTCTGAACTCACTTCAGAGCCCAGGCTGGCCTTGGACTCAAGGCAATCCTCCTGTCTCAGCCTCCCGAGTGCTGGGATTATAGGCATGTGCCACCACACCCAGCTTATGTGGTGCTGGGGAATCGAACTAGGGTACTTAGTGCTTGCTAGGCAAGCGCTTTAACCGCTGAGCCATTCCTCCAGTCCCTTGCTGAGTCTTTATTCATCTCGTTTTTCTTCTCCACAGTAAGTCCCGCTGAGCCCCGTCACCACATCCTTGCACCTCTGCCTCAGCAACTTTCCATTATCATTTTATGCCACCCAACCCTAATTTTTAGTCTTTCCATAAAGAGTCTTTCCACTCATTTTAAAACTTCTTCATTTATCTTTATGTTACAGCAGAGAATAATGACTATCTTACTGCTTTACAGTCCCAAAATTACTGCAGTAAATAATTATTTTTCTCTCTAGTTTCAACTGCAGTGCTAAACAGCTTTATGGACTATAATTTCAGCTATCACTTTCTCCAAGACTAATGAAAAATATTTTCCCTATCCATAGATAGCATGTTTTAAATGATTAAAACACCAAATGAATTGTATTTTAGATTACCAAGGACCTTGTCTTCTGCTGAAACAAACCAAGTGATCTTTTTTCTTAGTTTTTTTAGGCTTGTTGAAACGGTTTTGCTGTGTAGTCCAGGCAGGCCTCAAATGTACAATTCTTCTGTCTCAGTCCACTTACTGAGTACTGGGATTATAGGCGTGCTCAGCTCTAACTTTAATTACTGTTATTGTATCTGAGCTGTTACTCCATTTTACTTTGTAGCTCAGGATGGCCTTGAACTCTCAGTAATCCTTCTGTCTCACCTCAAGTACTGGGATAATGGGCAGGCGCCATCACACCCAGAGAATGTGGTGCTGGGGAATTGAACTCAGGGCCTTGGCTTTTAAGCAAGTGCTCTAACTGCTGTAGTATTCCTTTAACCCCTATGTTTGTTCCATTTTGCTAGTTCCATTCTATTTTCTTTTATCTTAGATGTTACCCCATGTTTTATCCAACTTATTTCATCTTTCTTATCACTATCCTGAGAAAATATTATCCTTTATAATCTGTATTGTGATATTTAAATGGTTTTTTAATTCCTTCTATAGTGTGGTCCTATTTTGCTTATCCAGAATTATCCATCTTTTACCTATTCCATGAGAATTTGGTGTCTTTAATGTCCTCTACATAGAATTTTCTTTTCTTTTGATTCTGGTCAGTTTCATCAAAAACTAGCCAACTGTTGAGTTTGGTGTCCTTATTTTTCATTATAGCTGCCTGCCTACATCAGTTTTTGCCTTCTTCAACCCCCTGTGCAACTCTTTTGTGACTCTATCGTGACAACTGGACATATACTATCTTGGAACTAAAGAAAAATTGTTACATTTAAAACATAATTTTTTATGACAACATTCTAAAGAGATAGAGCTGTATTAATTCCTTTAATGAATGGTTTGTTAATTCACTATTATGGAGCCAGACTGTCCAGGATGTATTTCTTATTTCTCATTAAAAAACTTTTTAATGAGGAAGATTCAAAGAAAGCAAAAAGCCCGTTATCATTTTCTAGTGTATAAATGATAACTAGAACAGCAAAACACAGTCATATGAAAACTTTGAAATTTTGACAAAGTGCCAGGCCTGTTGGTGCAGGATTCCAGCACTCTGGGGGGGCTGGAGCAAGAGGATCACAAGCTTGAGCCCAGCCTGGGCAGCTTAATGACTTAGCAAGACCCTGTTTCAAAATGAAAATCAAAAGATGGGTTGGGAATGGAGCTAAGTGGAAGGACCTGAGCTTGATCCCCAGTACCACAAAAACTAAACAAAACAAAAAGATAAATGAAAGTTTGAGGGTGAAACATTTGTTAGTGCACATTAACACTGAAGTTTTGACCCTAGTTAATTCTCAAAATGGATGGCACAGGCAGCAGTGACTGTGTTAAGACTTTTTGTTGCTTTGACAAAGTACCTGAGAAAAACAACTAAGGGAAGCAAGATTTATTTTGACTCGTGGTTTCAGTCTGTGATCAGCTGGCTACATTGCTTGTAGGCCTATGGTGAGGCAGAAACATCATCTCCAGAGAGCACAGCAGAGGAAAAACTCTCACCTTAGTAGCATCTGGGAAGCAAGGGAAGCTAAAGCTTGAGTGGAGCGACTGGACAGGATGTAGCCCACAAGGTCACACCTGAGTGACCAACTCCCTTAACCAGGCCCCATCACCTCCCACTGTTGCCATCAAACTACAGATTTTTAAAATGATTAATCTACTGATGAAGTTCTAGCCCTCATGATCCAGTCCAAAAGCCCATCAGGTGGCAACCAAGCCCCCAGCAGATGGTCTTTGGGAGACATAGCTCCCAGCCATAACAGTGACTGTCTTAGAAATCCACAGAAAATGGAGCTCTATGTATAAAAAGATTGGAGCTGTCTTTTTTTTTTTTTTTTTTTTTTTTAGATTTTGGAACAACGACCGCTCCTTCCTAAAGAGATTAAGTAGTAGAGAAGATGAGAGGGAGGGCAAGTTAAGGCGGGGAGGGAACAAGAGCAAACGTAGTCACAAGACTCTCTCTGACTTAGGATGGTCCAACTTAGGAGTTTTAACTTTAAAATGGTGCAAAGATGAAATGTATCTAGAAGCTGTGCTTTAGATTTTGAATTTTGATGTCTTCAAAGGTGGTAGCAGTACTCTGCCAGGATGCTAGGCAGCAGTTATGAGCCCTAGCTGCCAGTTAGCCGCATGCTCACAAGGATAGACAAGCAGTACTTCAGGCTGTACTGTGTTGGTAATAGAATGTTCAGTAGGTTACTTGTATTACATGCATTTGAACTTTAATAATCTTTCCAACTTATGAGGGGTTTGATAAGTAACTTTCTGGAAGTTGAGCATCTGTATTTAAGAGTCTGGAATCCTTGCAATAAAATAGAACTTGTGAAAGGCATACTTAGATCCCATGGATGAACTAATATTGCACATAATTTTGTTTACCTGGGTAATTACCCTGGAATAGTCACGTTGTTATTGTTCCTAGAGGTAACATAGGATGCTGCTTCCTATTGGCTTAACTAAAAAGGAAAGAAGAAAGGAACCAAGTACCATACTTAGAACCACTCTTTAACAAAATATGTACTAATTCCTAAAGCCCACCACTCAGCCCGGTCCACAAAGGATAAGATACAGAGTCAGAAGTTATGGGTATTGTGCTATACTAGCATTCTCCATGAAGGAAAACTCCAGAATGGAGAATTATGACTCCTTCTGAAAAATTTTAAATGGAGTAACAGATTTGAGATTTACAGGGTTTTGAGGACAAGAGTGAAAAACATGGCTTAAGGAGAAAAGCAGCTTTTAGGAGACAAGTTAATTAGGTAGATTGAAAGAAGATGTAAAAGCAGTACTTACCCAATACAGATATTGACAGATGATCGTCATACACAGAAACGCAGCCAGAATAAAATTGTAGCAAATACAGTCTATGACTGAGCTAAGGATGATTTGGTCGTGTATGACCTGATGGACACTTACGTTCCTGGGCTTATGGGTACATGTAAGAGTGATGCCAGCTATCAGTAGAGTTATAACCCTGTCTATAGAGAAGCTTCGGCTATAGTTTGGATGTGGTTAGGGCACAGGAGATGCAAGAATTTCTTCAATGACACTGATTTTTTTTGAATTTTTGAATTTTTTGAATGCTATGCTCTGTAGTCCAGGCTGATCCTGAACTTCCTATGGAGCCCAGGCTGGCCTCAAACTCTAAGGCAATCCTTCTGCCTCAGCCTCCCAAGTGCTGGGATTACAAACATTTGCCACCATACCCAGGTAGGAAATTGATATTTTGTTGGGTAGATAAAAGGAAAAGATATGTAAATGAGAGAAATAGGGAAGTGTTCTATCTGGGCGATCCAAGAAATGGTAGAGAGAACTCTGTTTCTTATCTCATTCCTTCAAGTCTACTCTGATATTTTCCCATAACTCCCTTGTCTCCTCTTCCGCTCATAACCCTACCCATTGATTGGAGCTCCACAATGGCTTTCTTCATTCTGACTTCACCCTGTCTCTTGGTTGAAGAATATTTTGGCTTTGTACCTTATTCACTATAATGTGCCTTGTGCCCATTTTACTCTATTTCCACAGATCACAAATTAAGTCAGCTGTTCTCGTTTTTGTTATTTGTATTCTCCCTTTCTTATTTAGTAGTAAAAATTTAAGAATAAATTTCAGGAAGAGCAAGGCAAACACAGGGTTTATTCAGAATGAGAGAATAGGTCGGAAACTGTAGGCCTTTCTGTCTATAACAGGTAGAAGGGAAAAAGTAACTAGGAATGTTTTATTGTACTCCTTTTTAGAAGCTGACTGCTCACTTGATGAACCAGAGAAGCATCAGGAAAGCAAAGACAATGTTCTGAAGTCGGATTTGTTCATGTTCAGTAGAATTCTGACTATGGAGAGACTTCACCATTGTAATATGATGAGCACAAATCTTAATGCAACAAGAAAAACAACACATAAATGTAAATCGCATGGGAAGAACTTGCAACCTAATTTAGACCTATTTAATTATGGTAGAAGTTATACTGGAGAAACTTCTTATGAATGTGACAAATGTGGGAAGGCCTTCAAACAGAAATTTCATTTCATTAGACATGAAAAAAATCATGCAAGAAAAAAACCCTTAGAATGCAGTGTCTGTGGGAAGTCCTATAGCAGGAAGACATACCTTATAGCTCATCAGAAAATGCATAGTGGAGAGAGACCCTTTGTATGCAGTGATTGTGGGAAAGCTTTTGTACAGAAATCATACCTTGTGATTCACCAGAGACTTCACACTGGAGAGAAACCTTATAAGTGCAGTCAGTGTGGGAAAACATTCATTTGGAACTCCTCCTTTAATCAACATGTGAAATCTCATATGCATGAAAACTCATTTGAATGTAAGGAATGTGGGAAAACCTTCAAGTATAGTTCTTCCCTTTATAAACATTCTAGAAGTCATACAGGAGAGAAGCCCTACCAGTGTGTTGTATGTGGCAAGGCCTTTGGCAACACATCTGTGCTGGTTACACATCAAAGAATTCATACGGGAGAGAAACCTTATGGATGTGTTCAGTGTGGCAAAGCCTTCATCAAGAAGTCTCATCTCCTTAGACATCGGGTAACTCATACAGGAGAGAAGCCCTATGAATGTATGAAATGTGGGAAGGCATTTTCCCAGAAGTCAAATCTTATTGTACATATGAAAATGCATACTTCATAAACATGAGTAGGCCTTATCTATTAGATAAATGTTACTAAATAGCAGAGAACTTATGGTGAGAAATCCTCTATGAATGCTGAAGTGTAGCTTCCCATAAAAAAATCAGTGCCAATCACATTTTGGCAGTGATGATAAATTTTTCAGAAAAAACCCACACACACATGTAAAATAAGTTACATGTAGTACAGCACAGCAATTGGAAAAATCATCATAAGTTAATAAAGAATAAGTGAAAACTACCTTTATAATTTCTTATTTTTAATTTTTATAACAAGTAATGTAATTATACAGGTGTGAGTGTAACATATCCTAAAACACACTATTTATTAAGACTCTGCAATGGTGCCTGTAGTTGCAGGGATCACTGGAGCCCACGAGCTCAGGATTGGCCCGTGGAACTTACTTCTCACTGGCAAAAATGTGTTGATTGCAATGATTCCTATTTGGATGGATGAAAGCTATGTTTGAGCCTCGTTATAATGATTTAAAATTCAGGGTCTAAAACTGCGATTATTTTTGCACCCACCTACTACTTAATCAGGCATTCAAGGTCAACCTTATTTCTTCTAAACCAATTTCCAGTTTCTACTCAAGATTTTTATTGTAATGATAGCTTATTCTTTCATGAAAATCAGGAATCTCCAGTTTCATAATCTAAAATGTATGAGAGATGTGAAAAGCTGTGAACAATGTGACTTTGAATGAATCACGGCCTACTATTATAGTTACGAGTGTGGGAGATTAAGACATGCAGAGCTAGCATTTAAACTAAGCATAAATAATTTCTTGTGGTGCCAAAGATTGAACCCAGGACCTGGCACATGTGAGGCAAGCACTCTATCACAGACCTGTATCTTAAGCCTACTGTGGTATTTTGTTATGGCAACCCTCACAGACTAATGGGGTCGCTCAACATTGAAATTCCTGGGTGGGTGTGATCAGCCCACACCGGATCATGTGTTCTCCCTTTGGCAGAGAAGCAGACAACCTTGACTTGCATTACTAAAAGATCCCAGGTAATAGAATTGTTTTCCTAAAGACAAATTAGGTCTGTTACCAAAAGAAGTTGACAACCTGGCAAAAATGTCTACTAACATTCATCTCTTTGAGCATGTAGTTCTGTTATATAACCACCAACTAAATATAAAAAAATTAAAAATTACCTGATATGCTATTAGCTGACATGCATAAAATCCCCCAATTATCTCAGTAGTGTTCTTTTAAAAATCAACTTTGGAATAATTTTAGATTTACAGACATATTTCAAAGATACTACAGAGATTTTTTCCATAATGCTCCCTCATCTATTTCCCTTAATGTTAACATCTTAAATTATAGGGATAAGAGAACAGTTCTCTTACAGGCCAGAGGTTGGAGGGGGGAAAAGTTTTTAACTGACATCTTCAAGCTAAAGTGAAAAACTGCTACATTCCTTCCTGGTGTATTGAAGATTAGCCACAAGGGCAGCATTGCATTCTGCTTTTACAGGAAACCAAGCAAGAAGCAGCAAAAGCTTCTGTGTGGGCTGTCCACCTATCTCAGGACTTTGCTTCCTTCACCTTGTTCTGTCTTTCTTATCTGCAGTCAGTGTAGGTTCAGTGTAAACAATTTGTGTTTTCTTCTCCCCAGAGTTTCATTATAAAGTACCCTGGCTCCTTAGGTCTAGTGGACATTTTTCTGTCTGCTCTGTGGCCGTGCTGCTGGTAGTTTAGAGTTTGTCCCAGAATTAATTCTTTAGCAATTTAGTAAACCCTTTATCTCAGAGATTTTCGGTATCAAGAGCTTGCCTTAATAGCACAGTATAACTAAGAATCTAATTCTGGTGCATCACTATTAACATTATTCATATTTCACTAATTTAAAAAACTTTATTTTCTGTTCCAGGATCCAATATTAAGAATTAAAGATGTTCTTTTAAATAAAGTTTCCAGTATAGGATCCAAATCGGTATTAGCCATTGCATTTAGTTGCCATACGTATAGTGCTTTAGTCCAAACAATTCCCCAGCCTTTTAGAATCTTTCATAACGTTGATATTTAGAGTGCAGGCCAGTTATTGCATAGAATATCTCTTAAGTTCTGTGTGGTCTGATGTTTTGAAGTTATGAAGTTATGAATTTTTGGCAAGAATATCAATTAAGTCATAGTCCTTTTAACCCTTTCTGTCTGAAAAGAACTAACAGAAAGTTGTCTAATACTGGTGATTTTTTTTTTTGAGTCAGGGTTGTACTGTTTAGCTCATGCTGGTCTTGACCTCACTATGTGTCCCAGGCTGGCCTTGAACTCACAACAATCCTCCTGTGTCTGCCTCCCGAGTACTGGGATAACAGGTGTGCTCCACAATGCTCTGTTTATGTGGTGCTTGGGAATTGAATCCAGGGCCTTGTGCTTGCTAGGCAAGCACTCTAACTGCTGAGCTATGATCCCAGCCCTGATTTTTAAAAACTTTTATCACTTGGTTAAGATGACATCTACTAGTTTTTTCCCATTGTGATTAAATAATTAGCAGAGTAATAGGCTGTTCCTCAGCAAATTTTCACTAGAGTACTCATTTTATCGCTAAATACCCCTGTATGTCTCAGTCTCTCTCTCTCTTTCTCTCCCTCTGCCTCCTCCCTCCCAATACAACCAGGTCTTACTGAATAATCCCATAACTGAGATGTTGTGGGCCTAGTCCCATTTTCTTCCAATTTGTTTTTATTGTAGTAAAATACACATCATCTCATAAAACTGAAAGTCTATCCCCATCGAGCAATAGTCCCTATTCCAGCTATCTTCGGTAACTACTAGTCTACTTCCTGTCTCTTGTTTTGACTTCATTTTTATTTGTTTTGTAGTGTCTAAAGTCAAACTCAAGGCCTCGCAGGTGTTAGGCGGTCTCTTTGACACTGAATTATACCTCCAGTCCTAATTTTGAGTTCTGTGTGTACCTCATGCAAGTGAAATCAGAGTACCTGCTTTTTCAGACTGTCTTATTCCACTTGACAGAATGTCTTCAAAGTTCATCAATGTGGGAACGTGTCAGAACTTTTCTTTCTAAAGTAGAATAGTATGGACATCTACATTGCTTATCCATTCATTCATTGATCAATACTGTCTACTTCTACATTTTAGCTGTTGTGAGTGATGCTAGTGGGAAGATTGGTTTACAGATATTTGAGAACCATCTCTCATTATTTTGAGTATATGCCTATAAGAGGAATTCTTGGATCATATGGTAATTCTATTGTATTTTGAGGAATTGCCCTACTGTCTTAGTTCCTTTTTTGTTGCTGTGACTCAATACCCGACACCCACAAATTTAGGAAAGGTTTATTTTAGCTTACAGTTTCATATGGTCACAATCCATTCAGGGGAAGCTGGCAGCAATCAAAGTACAGGACAGAGGCAGAGGTGGAGGCAGCTTCTCAGGACATCACAAAACTGGAAGGCAAGCTGAGACCAGTTGAGACTAGTCCCCGCCCTCCAGGAAGGCAGGTGCAGCTTATATATCCTTTCAGTTCTCCGCCCAGTAATTAGTCCCTCCTGCATCCACGTGTGGCCACTACACACCTTTAATCCTAACTCACACGCCTTTAGTCCTAACTGTAATCCACCCCGCCAAACTAGGCTCCACTCCAGCAACATCACATGGTTCCACAGACAATTCATAACATTGAGATACATGAGACTTTTGGGGGACACTCCAGATCCTAACCACAACACCCTACTATTCTCCACACAGGCTGTGTGTCCTTACATTCCCACCAGTAGGGCATAAGAGTTCCAATTTCCATCCTTGCCAAAACTCATTGTAGTGTCGTTGTTTAGTTCTGTTTTATATTAGGCATCCTAATGGGTGTGAGGTATCTCATTATAGTTTTCATATGTACTTCTCAAAGATTAGTGATGTTGACCACTTTTTTATGTGCACAGATTTTTAACCATTTGTCTATCCTTGAAGAAATATCTATTAAAGTGTTTTGCCCACTTTTAAAAATAAGGTCGTTACTTTGTTGGTGAGTTTTAGGTGTTCTCTCTACATACATATTGGATATTGACCCTTTATCAGATATTTTTCCCATTCTGTGGGTTGGCCTTTCCTCTGTTAACTGATAAACTTCGTTTAATGAACAGAATTTTTTATATTTTCCATAAGTCCAGTTTGTCTCTTTTTTTCTTTTGTTGTCTCTGCTTTTTGTATCATAGCCAAGAAATCATTACCAAATACAATGTCATGAAATTCTGTACTGTGTTCTAAGAATTTTGTAGTTTGGGTCTTACATTTAGGTCAATAATCCGTACTTGGTTACTTTTTATATATAGTGTTAGGAAGGGTCCAAGTTCATTCTTTTGTATGTGGACGCCTAACTTTTCCAGCCTCATTTATTGAAAAATGATATTCTTTTGCCATTAGTCTTGGCACTTTTATCAGAAATCATTTGACCATTTATGTGAAGTCTGTTTCTGAGTGGCATGTTCTCTTTGATTGATCTGTATGTCTCTGTTTATGCCGGGACCACAATTTTAACTTCTGTAGCGTTGTAAGTTTTGAAATCACGAAGTATGAGTGGGCCATGGTATAAAAACCTATTCCAAGTCAACTTCCCTCACATCCCACCATGGAAACTATTCTTGTGAAGGTCACCAATAAAATTCTAATTTGAATAATCAGTGAGAAGTTGTCAGTTTCAATTATGAACAGCTTTAGATACAATGTATCATTCTTTCTGAAACTTTTTTTTTGGTTACAGTACACTACGTTCTCTTGGTTTTCTTCTTCAATGAATTTTCCTTACCACTTCCCTTTGCTAATTTTTATTATCTCTACCATCTTTTAAGTTGTAAATATAATAGGAATCAACCTATGTCTTTTTTCTCTTTTTTCCCTTTTCTTTCTTTTTTTTTTAACTTCTGCACTGGTACCCCCATCCATCTTATACTTTAAAATTTTATGTTTACCTATCTAATAACTCCCAAATTTATTTCTGGTGGACATCTCCCCTGATCTCAAGTATATCTGCCCAACGTTACAACCTGGATGTCTCTAACAGATATCTCAAACTATTCTGTATAAAGCTAAGCTCATAATTTTCTTGTCTTTCTCTACATTTGCCCCTTCTATGGTTTTCTCAGTCTCATCTGATGGCAATGTCATCCTATCAGGTGCTCAGATCCAAAACCTGGGAAATATCTGAGTTAACTTACATCACTTACAAGAATACAGTAAATTCTATAATTTGTATGTTCAAGTTGGACTTCTTTTTGAGACAGGGTTTCACTCTGTAGTCCAGGATAGTCCTGAACTCACTACACAGCCCAGGCAGGGCTTGAACTCATGGCAGTCTTCCTGCCTCAGCTTCTCAAGTGGTGTGATTACATGGGTGTGCCACCATGCTGTGACAATTTTTATGTGATGGTGGGGGATGGGTCCTAAGGGACCTTGTGCACGCTAGGCAAGTGCTCTAACCATTGGGCTTAGCCCTCTGCCTTCAAACTAGACTGAATTCATCTATTTTGGTTTACTTTTCCCGGTACTACTGATCCCAAATCACTATTTTACTCTTTGTTACTGTAATAATGAATTTGCATCCTTCTGTTATTTACTTATCTAAAATCCTTTTCCAGCTGGCTTAAACTTGGAACTTCATTTCCTTAAGTCTTTTCTTTCAAGTGAGGCCTTCTTGATTATCTTTTAAAAATCGCAACCTTCCCTTACGTTTTATCCCCCCTCACTGAGCTATTTTTCTCTATAATACTTACTAGGATCTAGTAAAATATTAGATCAATAAGGGAAGATTTTTGCTTGTTTTGTTCACACCTCTGCACATAAACCAATGCTTGGTACATAACAAGAACTCGATCAATATATTTTTGTTGAATTAATGTGATTTAGATAGAAAATAAAGCCTGTAAGCATATAGTAAGAAGTAATAAAAACAAAAGGCAAACTGTAAAAAGGGGTGAGTGCTGTTATAGGAGGAGGAAACAGGTCTGAAGAAGCATGCACAAGAAAAACTGGCCCAAACTTGGCTTGGGAAATTCTTTTGTGTACTATAAATTCATGACTTCTTTCTAGGAAAAAAAAAAAATTCCTGATAAGCAATTTTCCAACTATTTTAATGAGAGTAATGCTTATGTTTAAAGCTAATCTCCCATCTACTCTGGTGCCTATCAGAAAGATACACTCTTTATGTAGTTAGCCCACAATGATTAACCAATAATTTTCCTATACTATAAAGTCCCTTTTCTGTGTGAAACTTAAAGCTGATCTCTTACTGTTTCTTTCAATTGAGACAGTAAACGCAATCATACTCTCCAATAGATTGGTACCAAAAAGTTTCTAGCAGAGCTCTAATACATTAATTACACTCATCTATATTTTTAAATTATGTATAGTTTAGTCACAATTATGTTATTTTCGTGTTCCTAAAACTTAATTCTTTTTTTAAAAAAATGAAATCTTGTTTGGTCATGATCTCTTAATAAACTACTGCTATTTTCGGATTTTATTTTTAAGTCTTATATCTGTATTAATAAGTAAAAATTATGTACACGGTTCCTTTCAATATGACCAAAGCTATTCCTGCGGCCCAAAAGACACCAGGCTAGAACCCACCAAACCAAGAGGAAATCCTTTCTGTATTCTGGGTCTCAGTTCCACAAGACTCATGGGAAATGTAGTCTACGTGCTTTGCCCCGGAGGACCCTGGGAAACCCTGAGGATGTCTAACTTCCGTATATGCGCAATGGGTCAACCAGGAAGCTCTTGTCACCTCTGTGTGGTGGTGTTTTGTGTAGTGACCATGAAGGATTTTGTTGAAAAAGCAGAGACGAACTTCTTGGTACGAACGAAAGGAGTAAAATTTTAGGTAACTTTTGTTGGTCAGGGCATTTGACTCCGAGATAGCAGCAGAAGGACCAGGCTCTCCTGCTCTCTCTGGCGTGTGGCTGGTCAGTCTGCAGGACTGGCTTCGTGGGTAGTGGGTACTCTATACTACTCATTTGCGTTGACTTGTATCGCGACTCATTTCCAGCAGCTTTTTGGCTCCCGTAGGGCCTCTAACCCCTGCAAGACAGCAGGGAAGAGAATCAGTATATAATGATTCAGATGCTGTTAAGCACTTTTGAAAGAGAATGGCGTGGCTAACCCACTCAGGACCCCCTCCCACAGAGCGGTAGCTTGTACTTCTGTCCTTTGTTTCTCGATAAAAACCTGATGTCTATTCTTTAAAAAAAAGAAGCATGGTTTGCCTTTTTGTTGTTGTAGTAAAAACTCAAGTTTTTACACATACGCCTTAAGTTATCTGTTTAAAATCACACAGCTAGTAAGTGGAGGAGATAGTACTCAAACTCAGTTCAGTTTTACTCAAAAGTCCATTCTATTTGCAAAATTATATTCGCCTAAAATATTTGTTGTTGTTTTAGAGGTGTGAAGGTTAAGTGAACTTCAATTTGTGATCATTGTTTTTGAGAGAGCTCTTGGCCTGTCTGCAGGGAGATTAATTGATGTTGAAAGTCTCTGGCATTTGCAAGCCTTGTCTGTTTACACTCCTGTTTAAAATCTACAAAAGGCCAACCCAGGCCCGTGGGTGATGGAGCCTAATCTGAAGTTTCCATTTCAAAGAGTATTCATATTTTGTCTCTGTCGGCCAGATTTTCCTAAGAGAGTAATCCTAGGAAGAGGGTCTCCTGGCCTGAGACTTTTTAATCCTACTTTGAGGCAGAGACAGGAATCAACCCTTGTCTCTCTCTTGTCTAAAACGATTAGGACTTGACCCATAACATTAGATCCAGAGACCATCAAGGACCCTATTCATGGAAATATTGTCTCATATGTTTAAAGAGAGAGGTGAGAATTACAGAAGACTGGAAGGTGTGGTCAGGCACAAGTAAAGGAAACTAAGTGAAGAATGAGATTGAGGTGAAGGTAAAGAAGAAGGCGGATCCACTACAGAACAAATTCTTTTCTATCTTCTCTCTCTCTCTCTTATGAGCTTTCACAAATCTCATTAACACCAGTGTGTTCCCTGCATTCCCCATTGGTTCTTTTACAATCAGGGTGTCGCTTTACCATTCTGATTTCTAATTCCCTCCTTATATAATGCAGAAATAATGTAAGAATGACAGACTAGTAGTGCTAGGAGGACTGTTAAAAACTACTAATCATGTTGCTTTTTTGTAAGGAGGAATAAAACTAGCCCTGGGATAGTAATTGAGTACCTAGAAGTTCGCAGCATTTTAGTGGGTCAGTTAGGCCTAAACTGAGTCTTCATGTTCCAAACTATTTTATTTTTCTGCATTACCATTCGTATGGTCAAAGTTGCCTACCAAGTTTGTTTTGGAAACATATAGCAATGAAAGAACCAAACAAAAATAAAAGAGGTTCATCCATTAATCCATCTAGTGAATACCTACTGAGTGTTTTGGACCTTGACCCAGCAAACAAAACAAAGTCCTTACTTTTTATGAAAACGATAAAAGCAAACAAACAGATACATAATCTATTAATTGATAAAAAGTACTTGGAGAAAAATAAAACTGACTACAAGTTTGCAGAGTGATGTAAAGTGGACTGTTTTATATGAAACAGTTAAGAAAAGCCTTACTGGTAAGTGATATGTAAGCAGAGAGGTTAACGAACTTATAAAATATGCCACAGAGTGTATGGTAGACCTTGAGGAACACCAATCCGAGTAGAAGGAACGTACAGATGTCTGAATAAGTGAGCCTGGTGTTTGGAGAAACAGCAAGGAAGGTGAATTAGGTGAACAGTTGATCAGTGTGGATAGTGAAGACAGATTGAAATCCTGGGATAGATGATGTCATGAAAGGGACCCAACATGGTGTCAAATTTTGTAGACTTTTGTTTTTTTTAAGAGTAATACAATATGAAACACTTAGGAAATACAAGGGAGCTGGGCATGCATCTCACTGATAGAGTGGTCAGGTAGATGCATGAGACTTTGGGTTGACTCCTCAATTACATAAAAAAGAAAATTAAGTCTGCATTGTACATGCATTATATATGAAATGAAAAACATGCATTATGAAACTTAGAGGGTACAAGAATGTAAAAATATAAAAGTTATATATGATCCTGTTACCTTTTCAACCCTAAACAATATTTGTGTTTTGATACTTAATCACCAGAATTGTGTGTCTGTGTGTATGTATTTTTTAAAGAGGAAGAAGAGGATCCTGTTAGGATATCTTAATGTACTTTTTTTCCACACACGAAGATAAATGAAATCTCTTTTCACAACAGTATCTTTGTATGGCCTCTTTTATTTTTTAAGGAGATGATCACAGCATTTTGAACTTTTAGAATAGTAAATTTTTCTAGATTTCAAAATATAATAGTTCAGTAAAATCTTGAGTTTTTCTCTTCCCTAGTGCTAAGAGATTGAACCCAGGGTACTCTGCCACTGGGCTGTCACCTCAACCCAAGAGATGATTTTTTAAAAAAGATCTTAAATTTTTATTCAGATTTTATTTTGTGGTAATGACAGACATTTTTGATGTTATAAGTCTCAAGCTGTCATTTTAAAATGACTGTTTAATACTTCACCCTTTGATTAAATCATGATTTTAAAAATCATTACCCTACTAATGAACATGTAGATTGTTGTTGTTCTCATACTATAAGCAATGATGTGAAAACATTACTTTTTATCTGTCTCTTTTTAAAAAGTAGTGACTAATTTTATTGAATGATTACCATGTGCTATATATTGTTTTGAATGCTGTATATATATTACCTGTTTAATTCTCATAGAAATTTTGTGGTGTTAGTACTGTTACTGTCACTGTGGTTAGAGTGCTTGTCTCCCAAGCACAAAACTCTGAGTTCAATTCTCCAGTGCCACATTAACCCGAGCATTGTGGTGCTTGCCTGTAATCCCTGTACTTGGGAGGCTGAGGCAGGAGGATTGCTATGAGTTGAAAGTCAGCCTCAGCTACATAGTGAATTCAAGACCAGCATGTACTACAAAGTGAGACCCTGTCTAGAAAACAAACAAGCAAGCAAACAATTACTGTCACTGATTTACGGACAGTAAAACTGACAGAGTAATCAAGTAACTTTCTCAGGATTACACTACTAGTAAGAAGAATAAAAATTTGTACCTATAGTGTCTGTCTCTAGAGCTCAGACTTCTGATTTTTGTATTCACCATGTATTTCTCTAGGATAAACCTCTGGGAAAAAGAAAATAACTAAATCAGAAATTACCAATAAATTGTAGTAGGCCAAGAGAGCAGAAATGTGCACATCTACCCAAGAGAGAACATCTTTGTATAAGTTTCCCGTGATCGTTTGAAAATCATGAGTGGACAGGTTGGTGCTTCCAGAACTTGTATTTACCTGGCTTGTTTTCAAAGTTTATTCTTCCACCAAAAGCGTTTCCTGTAGCTGGCAGATGGGAATGTATTTATAGATAGGAAAGGCAGGGAACTCTTCCCAGTCTTGTTTTCATAGACCTGCATCCTTGAACAGCAGCAACAACAGCAACAACAAAATAGTTTTCGGGTAAGACATTCATTCATCCATTTGTTCAGATTCTACTTTGTTTTCCATTGAATTTTCAGTGATTCATAAGAATTCATAGCTTAATTTTAATGGATAAGAATTTAAAGAATAAAAATATAGACTGATATTTTAAACGAAATACATTTATTTTGGGTGTGGTACTGAGGATCAAACCCAGAGTACTCTACACTGTTACATCCTTAGTCCCTTTCGTTTTTTATTTTGAGTTTATCTCGCTCAGTTGAGCTTGTGATCCTCCTGCCTCAGCCGTCTGAGTATCTGGGATTACAGGTTGTACCACCATGCCTTACTAGAAAATTGATATAAAAAGACAAGACCATAGGATTGTAACACAGTTTTTAATGTTGGGGTGTAATTTTTATTTAATTATGCCCAGGAAAAGAGTACCCAATTAGTAATATTATTTATCTTGTTTCACAGAGTAAAGTCTAACAATTCCATTGGTAAAGATTTTCCTGGCACTAGATGTGAAAACATTTTTTGTAAATGCTCATATAGAAAATTTATTATAAATACAGTAGCAGTTATCCTATGACCATTTTTAAGTTATTGTTTGTAGCAAGAATACGTGAGGAGGCAATCCACCTGGTACCTCCTCCTAGATAGCTGGAGCTTTTACCCCTCTATTCTTAGTTTCTAAATAAAGACCTGTTCTAAAAAAGAAAGAAAGAAACAAAGAAAAAAGCCAAAGCAGTGATCAGTGAATTTAATATTTTCTCTTTTCTTTTCCTCTCATTCATTTCTTCCCCTTCTCCATGTAAGTGCATGTATGCATATGGTGTGTGTATATATTTACATTCACACATATGCATATATATATATATATGCATATATGCCCTCTACCTCCCCACCCATCTGTAATGGGACAGTTTAATACAATTTCATTTATTCATAAGTTTTCATCTCGAATTACTTTTAGTTATGTAACTTCCTGCAAACTGTGCACAATGAAGACAACCAAAGAAATTGTTCTGAGTCTCCTCCAGTTCTTCTAGTGCTCACCATGACTGACTAAACGTGCTGTTACAGGAATCAGTGAAATTCCAGGATGTGGCTGTGGACTTCGCTTCAGAGGAGTGCCACCTGCTTGATTTTTCTCAGAGGATACTGTATTGTAATGTGATACTGGAGAATTTGAGGAACCTAATCTCAGTGGGTAAGGTGAACTTTCTTGCGTAACTCAGAATATGCCATGATAGCACCTTTTCAGACATGTGAAAGCTCTGAACGTTCTGAAGCCTTAAGTTTTCCCCTTATTTTAATAGTTTTCTAATCCCATGGGAATCAAATATTCTTTTTATGCTTCTCCTTCGCAAATGGAGAAGTATCTGTTCTGTTTTAAAATTCATTTGTCAAATTTTAAAAGCCCTGATACATGGGCTAGAGGAATAGCCCAGTAGTTAGAGCACTTGCCTAGTAAGCATAAGGCCCTGAGTTCAATTTCCCACTACCGTATAAGCCAGATGGGGTGGCATACATATGTAATCCCAATACTTGGGAAGCTGAGGCAAGAGGATTGATGTGAATTCAAGGCCAGTCTGTAGTAAGAAGAGTTCAGTACCAGCCTAGACTTCAAAGTGAGACCCTGTCTCAAAAAAAAAAAAAAAAAAAAAAAAAAAGAATACATAAAAGCTGTCTCTCAAGGAGGCAGACCTGAGTTGTGAGATATTTATTTATTTGCTTACCGTTTTTTTCCTGTTTCTCTATTTTCTAGTGGGCGGAGAGTAAAGTTGCCAAGACCAACTTCAAGGTAGAGTGATTACAAGAACCATATATAGCAGAAGGGAAGAATGTGCATTGGAGCTATCCAGGTGAGTGAGGGAAAATTGTATAGGAGTCTTTGGTGTCGGGTAAGTGTAAGGCCTCCAGCTTTGTTCTTTTCAAGGTTATTTTGGCTCTTAGGGGTTGTCGGTACTGCTCTAAGCACTACTAACAGCAACAGGGTTATTCCTTCAGGTAAATGCAACCAATGCAACCAATTCTGTTCTGTTTGTGTAGCTACATATGTAGCAATAAGCGTAAGTCAAACAGCATACATGCATTGGTAGTAGGAAAAAAATTACTTGTGATACTTGGTAGAAGTTGGAAAAAAGTTGTTTTTTGTTTCTAGATGTTAATTTGGAGATATGTCACGCTTGGTTGGAAATTTGCATGTAACTAGCATATGTATCACATCGAGTTATTTGTTTTCTGCTTCCATGAGCTGCTTAACATTGACATTATGCAAGTTCAGTGTTTAACTAATAATGATACAAGTGAAAATTTTGTATTTCACTTCAGAGATTGCTTAATAATGTTAAAGAGTCTGATACAGTATTAAACATCAATCTAAAATCATAAAACTGCATTTTCACTTTTAAGCATAAATTTTTGGGTTAGATTGATCAAGTTCCCATTGCAATTTTTTTCACTCGGCCATCTTTGGAAGGTGATAATGAGTAGGTACTTAAGACTGATTTTCTTTTAGAATAAGAATTTAAATATCTAAGGTTTGTCTTGTACTTTTAATTCAAAAACAGTACACTGCTTAAATGTACTCATATCAGATGACTCTGCTAGTCACAAAAGAAAATGTGTAAGCAAGTATAATCTTGGAGCTCTTTTTTTCCTTGGTATCTTCTTGAAACTGTCATTTAGTTTTTATTTAAATTTACCTTTCTTATCTCTCAGTTACTTTTTCATTGCTGGGACACAATATTTGACACCCATCATTTAAGGGAGGAAAGATTTTATTTTAGCTCACAGTTTCAGGAGGTCTCAGTACATTTGTGGGTGGCGAGTAATGATGGAAGGGGTTGGCTGAGTGTGGAGGGAGAAAAGCTGTTCTCAGCATGGCAAGACAGGAAGCTAAGAAGGACAGGGCAGAGCTAGTGTACACTCTTCACTCTTCAAGGTCATATCTCAGTGACCTGACCCTTCTAGGTCATGTCCCAGTACTTTGCCCATCTGACAAGGCCCAACCTCTTAACATCACAGGAAACAGTGAATTAACTCCCATGACTGAATTGCCACCTAAACACCAGTCTTTTGGGAAACGTTCCAGACCCAAACCGTAACACCATCCTAGTTTTCTTTTAGATCCTATCATTAGCATCAATATTCTGGCAAATCCAAGCTTTAGGATAGCAAGACGACTCCTTGGCAGGGGAGAGGAAGTCTCACTGTTTCTGGAATGATGTGACAATCCCCTAAAGAGAGTCCTTGTGTGTTAAGATAGCAAATGGAGGAAAGGAGAAGCCTGGGAGTTTTATTTAGACTTATGTTCCGAGCTCTATAAATTCATCTGGCTGATTCCTTTTTAAGAATGAGAGAATTAGTTATGAAACATTATAATATGAACCATATTACAAACCATAATGAATCAAAAGTAAATAGCTGTTTAAAAAGTTGAAACACATTTTATGTACTTTTAATAACTTTTTCAAGCACTGTGTTTTCTTTCAACCTCAGACATATTGTAGGCTAAGTGTTTCTCTAAAGCTATAGATGTGATCATTAATCTGAGAAACTAATATCCCCCATTTCCAGGCATCTTTGACACCTATTATTCTAATACTGGACTCACATTGTTAAGCTTTGTTCTGTTAGTGACTTCATTCTTTATCCTCCTAACTTCAATCCCAGGACATGATTTTGGCAAGAAGAAAACCACAGTGATGTTTCTACTCGACTCCAGCCTTTTCTTCGATCCCAGAAGCATATTTTTCTTTATTTGATGTATTATTTCTACTGAACATTTATTGATATTTTTCGTTTTTCCCCAAACAGTACAATGACTATTTGTATAGCACTGACATTGTATCAGTTTGTTATTGCTTTTGTTTTTAGCAGTGGTAGGTTTGAACCCGGGATCTTCATACTGACCTATATACTCGCCCTTTTAAATTTTGAAACAGAATCTTGCAAAATTGCCCAGTTTGGGCTCAAATTTTAATCCTGCTTCAGCCTTCAGGAGTGCTGGGATTCCCATGGTATGCCACTGTGCCTGGTTGGCTTTAAGAACTGTAAGTGACCTAGAGATAATTCAAAGTGTACTAAAAGATGGATACAGAAAATTAGAACCAGAAGGAAAGAGAGGAATGCTAGGAACTTGATTAACGAAGAAACTGTAAAGTTGCATTGAGTACCAATAATTTAAATAGTGCCCTAATTTGAGAGAAGGTTGGAAATAACTTTAAATGAATATAATAGCATTGAAAAGGTGGGATGTCAGGATTGAAGTGTAAAAAGTTCTTGTTCTAGGAAAGGATAGATGTTAAAAATTGAAGACTGATGTCTTAGTTACTTTCTCATTGCTGTGACAAAATACTCAACATCCATAAATTAAGAGAAGAATGGTTTGGTTAGCTCACCATTTCAGAAGGTCTGATGGAGCAGCCAGCAACAGGTAAAGGCACATGGCAGAGGCTAGGGTGTTGCTCACCCCATTGCAAGCAGAAGCCAAGTGAAACCAGAGCAAGCCAGTGAGCTTTCCCAGATGAAACTGCAACAATGTTTTTCCTTCCTTCCTTTTTTTCCCTTCCTTCCTTCCTTTTTTCCTTCCTTCCTTCCTTTTTTCCTTCCTTCCTTCCTTCCTTCCTTCCTTCCTTCCTTCCTTCCTTCTTCCTTCCTTCCTTCCTTCCTGCCAGTTGGACCACTACCCCAGCTTGGATGCCACTCCCTTATTTGCTAGCCCGCAAGTCAATAACAAACACCTGAAATCTTGGTCCTAGGGAATCTCTGATCTCAACAAATTGATACTATCTTTCCAGATTAAAACTCCAAGCACCTGTCCCTTCCAGCAGCCCTATTTCCCAATAATACACAGTTCCAAATAGACTGAAATAAGATGGTCACAAGTCTAAAGAGAAAAAAGGGAATTAAAGAGAACTGTAAATTCAATGGAAAATGAATGTAATGTGTGATACTTAGCAAAACAGAATAGCACAACTGAGTCAACATATATCATCTGCAGTAAATGAAAACGATTAAACCCTGAAGAAGAATAATGTTACATTTTGTGCTTTTTAAAAATCTGTTAGAAGCATTTCACATTTTATAACTTTCATTGCAAAAGGTAGATTATCTGGTATTTCTGTCCAAATCAAAAGATCTGGCTTTTGATTTTCATAATGAAAAGATGAAAGATGATTTAGAGATACTGTTATTTCATATACAATCTCTTATAAAAATGCTTTTTTCAAATAGCTTTTAAGTTTAGAAATTATGAATATGTATGTATATACCTAGTAAAGCAATAAAATATTTATCAATGTAAGAGTTACTTCTTTCTCGTAGAAGGAATTTTATTTTTGTTAGTCCTGAGTGTTGAACCCAGGGCCTTAAACCGAGCTACATTTCCATCACATTGTGACTTTGTATTTTTGAGAAAGGATCTCATTAAGTCACCAAGTTCCCTAAGCTAGGCCCAAGCTTGGGATCCTCCTATCTCAGCCTCCCAAAGTACTGAGATTACAGGCCTGTGACATCAGGCCTAGCAGAGGAAGGAATATTTGAATCTGATTTTGGAACCAGTACACAGTATTTGAAGTCAAGGTGACTGTTTCTTTTATAACCAGATTCTCCTTTTTAATTAAGAGAGAAAGAAATTATTCCTCCTCTTGCTCTTCCTCCTCCTTCTTCTCTTCTTTTACCTTTCAAAAGCAGATACTATCAGATTGTTTTATTTTAAATACAGATATTAGCTATATGGAAGAACATTTTTTTTAAACAGGATCTTGTGACCGAGCCCGCTCAGTCAGTCAATGAGAATGCAAGAGGGGGATTGAAAAATACTGAATTCTTGCAAGGGACGGTGCAAAAGACAGATGCTTTATTATCAACATGCTTCCTTTTATATCCTCCTTGCCTTCCCACTAGTTAACAGTCACGTGTTTCCACACCTGATCCAAATTTCAAATGGAAAACAAGGAAAACAACACGACTTAAATTTAGTAAACAGGCAACACTTGGAATTTCAAACGGTCAAAACAACACATGACTTAAATTTAGTGAACAAGCAACACCTGGAATTTCAAACGGTTCAAACGGTAACCAAGCAAAACAACACGTGATTTAAAGGAACTTGGCCAGGGTCAGCAATCCTGAGGCTCTCGGGCCCTGTGGGCCCCAACAATCTTGCTTTGTAATCTAGGCTGGTCCTCAATGCACTATGTAACCCAGGCTGGTTTCGAACTCATGGCAATCCTGTCTCAGCCTCCTGAATGCTGGGATCACAGGCATGCACCACCACTCCCTGCTTATGTGGTGTTGAGGAATTGAACTCAGGGCCTTGCACTTGCTAACCACTGGACTACATCTCCAGCTCCACACATGAACTTTGAAAGTAATATCATACAGAATGATGAAAAGGTGAACAAGATTTACTGCACAAATGAAAAAACTGCTGTCGATATTAACTAGTATGGATGAGAAGTTGTCAAACTTGTTCTAGAAAGGATCAGATAGTAAATATTTAGGATTTATTTAGTTATTTCTGTTATAACTATACGTCTCTTGCTGCAGTGCAAAAGCAGCCACACAGCTGTAAACAAAACTTTACAAAAACAGGCAGCCTGCAGAAACATTTGGCCCACTGGCCACAGATTGCCAACCCTCTTTTGCTTATAATGAGTACACAACAGCAAAAAAGCAAAGAATCAGCACTCAAAAACAATAAATAAATGATAATCTCAGATATTGGTGATATGTTTTTAAAACAGTGAAAATGTTGAATGATATAATGGAAGGAATAGCCAAGGAAGGATTCTTAGAAGAGCCCTTTGAACAGCAACAGGGGGAAAAAGCCTTGAACGGATTGTACAAAGACCCTTGGGCAAGAGCCTGGCCTGCTGAGTATCAGCAAGAAGTCTGCTGGTGCGGGGGCAGAGAAGTAAAGATGAGACGGGTGCCTGAGGGTGTGAGAGCTCATTCTAAATGCTTTGAAAGATTTTGAGCAAAATCGTAGTGTAGTCTGATTTGTGTTTGAAAAGTTCTTTGGCTACCCAGTGGAGAGTAGATGAAGACAATCAGCAAGAGGACAAGTGGGACGACCAGGTAAGAGGCAATAGCCGTAGACAAGAGACGGTGGTTGGGACTAGGGTGGCAGTAGTGGAGATGTCAAGGGTGTCAGCCAGAGCAGTCTTGGAATCAGTGAATTGAGGAGGGCAGGAAGGCCTGAGTCACTGATCTCATGACACTGCCTGCCAGCAGGAACTCTTCACTTGGACTTTGATGAGACATGTACTTCTATTTTGTTGGATTCCAGCAGTTGAATCAACCTTAACTAATTCTGGAGTTGACACTGAAGTAGATCAGCAGGAAAATAATGATTGGGTAATGTTTTTGAAAGATTACATAGGCAAGCTATGGTAGATCATTTGGAGAAAGCAGGACAGTAAAATATGGCAATAAGCACATAGGAAAGAGGAAGGCCTAAACCAAGACTTCAGTGCTAGGGATGGAGAGAAAACCTTGTATTCAAAAATATTTAGGGGCATGGAAAAGGCAAGTTTTTACATCAACATGTTCTGTTTTTTTTTTTGGGGGGGGTGGTTTGAGACAGGGTCTCGCTCTATAGCCCAGGATGGTCCTGAACTCATTATGTAACCCAGGCTAGCCATGGACTGGTGGCAATCCTCCTGTGTCAGCCTACCGAGTGCTGGGATTATAGGTGTGCACCATCACATCCAGCTTATGGGGAGCTGGGGAATAGAACCCAGGGCATTGCACTCACTAGGCAAGTGCTTTAACTGCTGTGCCATTCCTCCATGTTCTCTAATTCAAAAGTGAATAAAAACTGGTTAGTGGTTGGCAAATTTAATGTCTCACTTGGTAGAAATGGAAATTGACATAACTTTTTGAAGTATAATTTGGTAATATGCACTAATAGTCTTAAACATTTCATACCACTCGATGGAGCAGTTCTGTTTCTAATAAACCTTAAGAAAATAATGAGATATTTTGTAAATAATTTATGCATATTTATCATCATACTATTTATACTTACAAAGTTTAGCATAATAGTCAACTTTTATGGCCTAAATGTTTATGACATCACCTCCAATATATATGTTATACCAGTGTGTTGAGACTTTTTTTAGATAAGGTCTTGCTCTGATCCTGAACTCATTATGTAACTGTCCTAGTTATTTTTCATTGCTGTGACTCAATACCTGACATCTGTAAATTTAGAGGAGGAAAGGTTTATTTTAGCTCACAGTTTCAGGAGATCACAGCCTACTCAGGGCAGCTGGCAACGGTGGAAGCACATGGCAGAGGCAGAGGTTGAGGCAGCTCCTCACGACATTACAGACAGGAAGCCAAATCCAGTGTGCTCCCAGAGGAAGGTAGCAGCATATATATACTTCCAGGTTCCCATACTGGAGATCTGCCCCTTCTAGGTTCAGCCTCAGTGTTCCACCCCTTCCACTTGTGGAAAGTATGGTAAGCATCCACTACACACTTGTAATCCAATCTACATACCTGCAAGCCACTCCTCTAGTCCAGGTCCCAATATCCCAACAGCACATGGTTCCATAGACAATCCATAACATCCAAATACATAAGACTTTTTTGGGACATTCCAGATCCAAACCACAATTGCTGGCCTCAAACTCACTGTAATCCTCTTGCCTCAGCCTCCTGAGTGGTGGGATAATAGGTGTATGCACCAAGCTTGGCTAAATTTTAGATGGTGCTGAGGAATTGAACCCAGGCCCTTGTGCCTGCTTTAACTGCTGAGCTTTGCCCCCAGCCCTGTTGAGACTTATGGGAGATGATTGTCATGAAGGAGGAGTCATCATGAGTGGGATTTGGAAATGGGTATTAATAGAGACCCTGGACCAGTCATTTTTGTACCACTGTAAACAAATACCTGACATACAACTTAAAGGAGAGAAAGTATTATAGCTCAGTTTCAGAGATTTCATACCATGATCTGCTGAGTCCATGGCAGAAGCATGATGGTGGAAGAAAGCTGTTCACTTGGTTGGAGCCAGGAAGTAAAGCACAAGGGAAGGGCTAGACAGGAGAGGGTGGGGGACAAGAATAAATCTTTCCACTTACACCCTCGCTGTCCTTTCTCTAAGCAAGTCAGGTATGAACTCATCAGTGGGTTAACCATTGATGACATTAGACCCTCATGATCTAATCACTTTTGAAAGCCCCACTTCTGAACACATTAGCCTTTTGAAGGACTTTTTGTTGTTCTTTTGTTTGTTTTTTGCTGTGTAGTCTGGGCTGGGTCTGAACTCAGTGTGAAGCCCAGGTCAGCCTTGAACTCATGGCAGTCCTTTTGCCTCAGCCTCCCAAGGGCTGGGATTACAGACATACAGGGATTTTTTTGTTGTTGTTGTTCCAAAATGTAACAGACCTCAAAGAGCTCTCTTGTTCTTTTCTACCATGTAATAGTATAAGAAGCCAGCGGTTCTGCATCCCAGACAAGGGCCATCATGTTAGTAAGTGTGACCGTTGAAGGAATTATGTCTACTTGAAGAGATTAGGAAACACCCATGGTAGAATTTATAGGTGTGTGTGAATAACCTCTGGGCTAGCAAATGAGAGAAGAAAACTCACCCTGGGTGTGGGTGGCCTAAATGGCAGTTTGAACTAAGTAAAAAGGAAGGAAGGAGAAAGATTGCCTCAGTTTTTCATGGAAAGCTCTGGCCTTTTTGTCTCCAGACATCTACTTGCTTCTGTCTACATGTTGCTGATCTCTGTCTCAGATACACTCCAGTCTTTTTGAACAAGGATCCACAGCAGACTCACACCAGCTGTCCTGCAGTTTCACACTGGTACTCTTCTACCTCACATCTGAGCAACCACCAGATCCTCCAGCTCTCGCATGTTCAGGCTGCCATTTTTGAACTCTCTCCTTGAACTTGTAAGCCCTCCACATAAGTCCCCTTCATTTATAATTTCTGTTAATTCTACCTCTCTAAGAATCCTAACCAGTGCAGTAAGCCTCAGGTTGTACTTGGTTAGAGATAGTTCTTTGCCTCACCAGTCTCTCCACTTACCACATGACAGCTCACAACAAACCTGGTTGTAAGGGAAGAAGAGATGAGATTCAAGAAAGCTGGAGAGATGGCAAGTAAGATTACATTCTAACCTAAATTTAAAAGTAACATCTGATCACCTTTGCCATAGTCTTCATCAGAAATGAGTCACAGCCTGACATCTTGGCTCATGCTTGTCACTTCCATTACTTGGGAAGCTGAATAAGGATTGCTTGAGCTCAGGGTTTGGAGGTTGGCCTGGGCAGCATTGTGACATGCTTATCTCAAACCAAACCAAATCGAACCAGAAAACACTACATTCGGCCCATACTCAAGGGGAGACAGTTACGCAAGGACTTACATATTAGAAAGAAGAGATTATTGGGTGCCATTTTAGAGACACAACAGAGGAAAAGAAACATGACTAATTGCACATTGTCTTGTAAGTTCTTTTTGGAAATGGCGTACATGACTTCTGCTCATATTTTGTGCTCAAAAAGTCACATGCTGTCTGCTTAATTCTAAGAGATGGGAAACTGCAATTCTATGTGTCAGAAAAGGGAGCCCATAGTACCTGTTAATAGATTTAATGATCACCACAGCTACAGGATCAACAGTGGGCAAAAGTTTTATATATATATATATATATATATTATATATATATATAACCATTTGTCATGTTTAGGACATGATGTAGCCATTAAATGGAATTTGTCCTTAAGCTCAAGTTGAAAACCAGTATAATCAAAAACTGAGGCATCAAGTGCCCCACATTGAAAAAGGGTCAGAGATAATTTGGGGCCAAATAACCTCTGCATTTCCACTGGACTAAGCTAGCCTCTCTATCCTCAGACCTGCTTTGCTAACCCCAGCTTTCTCAAGGAAGCAGAAAATTGGCAGTGGGTGCTGATGGAGGGTACGCAGATGGGTATCAACAGAGTCGGGAGTCAGTTTTGGGGAATGCCATGGCATCTCTCTCCAAAACCTACACGATTCCAGAAAGCAGCACCAAGCAAATGCCGAACACTTGGCGCCCTCTCCCTTGGCCCCACGGGCTCTGAGGAGCCGGGCTCACGCGCTAGGAAGAGAGACGTGAAGGCACGGACTCCATCCCAGCAGGGGGCGCTCAGGCCTCTCCATCACGAGGAGGAGGCCTCTGGCTCCCTTGGAGGATCCTCGAAACTTAAAACTTAAAAGTGCCTTTTCCCCTCCATGTTAGGAACCCAAGAGACATCACCTGCGGCCCCTGTTAGTGCTCAAGCGAGGCCCTCCGTGAGCGCAGTGCGCGGCGTCGGCGTGCCGCGGGGCTTTGTGGGACGGTAGAGCTCCCCGCGCAGGTGCGCTGCCTTCACGGGGCGGGCTCTCCTCTGAGTCCCTCAGCCTGGGAGGTGAGCGGGAAAATGGAGGTCGACGGGCAGATTCTAGGTGCCCCAGAGGGGTTTTAATCTCCAAGACTGGGAGCCCAGAAGATGGTTCCAGAAGGACTGTGGCATCCGCGATCTGAGGATGGAGTGAATCTTACCACCTCCTTTAAACCAGTCCCTTGACCCAGCTCTGTGTGCCTCAGACAGGAACATTAGTAGAATCTGCTGCCCAAGTACCTTCAGGATATCTGGCTTCTTCCACCTCGGCTGGGCATTCTGCGCTCACTATACCTGGCTGTGGGTGCCCAGGTGTGGGCGGCTGGCTACAGGGCCACATTTGCGGACTCAGAGGCACGGATAAACAGTAAGTCTCCCCTTTAACAGCACGGCGTGTTTGGGATGCTTTCAGCCTTTGGTGTCTCAGGTTTTTTGCTTAAAGGTTAGTAGCCTGTTTTGCAGTCCTTACGTTTAGGGATCCCTGGCCTGAGTGCTGCAGGCATGTTTCCTGGAAGGAATGTAGGGCAACATTGAGTCCCACTTGGGTTCTAACGGTGGAACTTCTGCTGGGGTGACAGATGAAGGGCCCAGGAAAGAAATGTTATCCAAGGCAGGAATAAGCCATGCTCTTAGAATGCATGCTGAAGCTTTGTAAGCAGTTTGAACTCATCTCCAGAGGACATCTGTGACCTGAGGCCTGTTGCCAAAGCTACAGAGCCAAAGCTGGAGTCTGGCGGAAGAAGGGGTTCTGGGTCAGCTGTAGCACAGAGGTACTTTGCAAAGATTGGCTGAAATGACCACTTTTAGAGAAGAGGGAGAAATATGGAGAATTTGACTCAAAATAGAGAAAATACTTACCGGTAGTGTGTAGAAGAGAAGATATCACAGGGTAGGATGGCTGAGGGAGTGGTTTACACAAGACGGGAGCAGTTGTCTCAGTAGGCTACTTATTCTGGTTTCAATCAGGAATGTCCCCAAAAGCCTCGTATATATGGATGCTGTGGATTGTCTGTGGAACCATGTGCAGTTGGGAAGATTGGGGCCTGGTCTGGAGGGGTAGATTATGGGTGTGTGGTGGAAGACAGATGTGTGACAAATTATACATTGCAGGTGTGTGGGTCGGATTACAGGCACGTGGTGGGGGCTTAAACCTGGAAGGGGCAGAACACTGAGGCTGATCCAGAAGGGGCAGATCACTGTGATGGAACCTGAGAGGAGACATGCTGCTTCTTTCCTTCCTCAGGGACATGATTTGACTAGACTTGGCTTCCTGTGGTGAAGTGTGGTGTTTCCATTGTTCTCCAGCCATCCACCAATGAATGAACTTGTGACCTTCTGAAACTGGGAGCTAAAATAAGCTTTTCCTCCCTAAATTTGTGGATGTCAAGTATTGAGACGCAACAAGGGGAAGTAATAAGACATTGCCCAAGAAGCTGCAAGGTAGGCCTTGACTTTTCTAGCACCTTTTTCTTTGGCTCTGCCTCCTTGATATCTTGACGTTGCCCAAGAGGTAAAAGAGGTGATCAGTTTCCAGGTGAGATGAAGCTTTCTTTCTTAGTTCATAATGTATCTGTTCTTGAAGGGAAAAGAAAAGCTGGGTGTGGGGCACATCTCGTAATTCCAGCACTTTGGGAGGCTGAGGCAGGAGAATTGAAAGTTCAAACTCATCCTGGGAAACTTAGACCCTATCTCAAGATAAACTTAAAAGGAGTGAGGATCTAAGCCAATACAAGAGCTTTGAGTTCAATCACCAGTATCACAAAAAGAAAAAAGTTTTTTTCTTTCTTATGAAAGAAGGAAACCAACATTTATGCAGCACTTCATCTGAGACGTTATTTTTCTTCCATCACTCTTTTATTTTGCTCTTTTGCTTTTTTATAGTTTTTTTTCATACTAGAGAGACCATGTGATAATTAGCCTTCTGTGTCTTATTTAAGTAAGCATGATGGTCTCAAGGTGCGTCTATTTTCCTACAAATGACTCAAACCTGGGGCAGTCCACATTTCTGGGCCTCCCTTCTGACTAGCAGAAGCTTTACCTTCCTTCTGTCCCATTCGGTATTTTTCCCAGTAAAGGGTTCTTTTCACAGCCTGCCTGATGCCTTCCATGACTTATTCTTCAAGCTCCTAGGGACATGAATGAACCGAGCATAGAGGCCCAACAGAGTTGGGACCTGGCAGCACATTTACTCACTCTTTATAGCCAGCCTAGCTCTAAAAAAACAGACGCCCCCCCCTCAAAAAAAAAAAACCCAAGTAACTCAAACTTACCTTTCTAATATGGCAAATTAGTAATCCATTGTGTACTTATACTACATTTTCTTCATTTATCTTTTGATCAATACATGTCAACTACTTCTAAGATTTAGTTATTATGAATTGTTGCATGCTAGACATTGATCATTGCCCTACCTTCTTATCTGTAATACAGTTATGAGAAATGGATATTATTGCCATTTTGGATGTAAAAATCAGCTCAGTAAGGTTAAGAAACTTGGCCAAGTTCAACCAGTTTGTTAAGCAGTGCAGTCAGGATTCATCTGTAGGTATCGTGTACATATTGTCAGTGAAGAAGTCTTTCTATCCAGGGACTGAGTTTAAATTGTCCACATCTAGATGGCTGGGCCTAATCTGTGAGGTGAAGGACTCCAAGTAGAATATTCTCTTCTCATCCTTCCCTCATAAAGGTTTTCTCTGTCTTACCGTTTGTTCCTTGGTGAATTATGGTTTCATTGTGCTCAATTATGAGCCACACAAATAGAATTGGATACAATTCTTAAGGTGTGTGTACTCATTAGAGAGATAATATTATTATATGTAAAATAGTAATAATTACTTATGCATCCATTATATAAAATTCTAAGAAGTCACACTGCTGGCTGTTTGAGGAGGGCAGTCAGTGGTCTCAGTGTTGATGGGGAGGAGTCTGTGGACTAAAAAGATTAAAGAAGTGCTTGTATATCCCCCCATTTTTATTAGTATGAATATATGATACATAATAGTTACATTAAACTTAGAAATTTGTGTACATATATATTGCATCTTTTCGCATTTCCTCCTTGTACCCCTTTTTCTTGCTCCCTCACCCTTCTTCATCCCCTCCCGACTCCCGACATTTCTATTTGTCTCTATTATTTATTTATACGTGGAGTTTCTCATAATAGAGAAAGCATGTGATATTTAATCTTCTGAGTCTGGGTTGCTACACTAAGCATAATGGTCTCAAATTGTGTACATTTAACTACTGACTCAAATCTCTCTATCTTTATGGGACAATAGTACTCCATTGTGTACGTATTCTCTTTATTTATTGGTTTTATTGACGGATATTTTGGCATTCTCTGTGCTTTTACCCTTATTAGTTGTGTTGCTAGAAACACAGGTAATCATGTATCTTTGTTAAATGGTGCTTTTTGTGGAAAGATACCAGATGAGGTATTAATAGATCAAATGGGATACCTATTTTCAGTTATTTTTGAATCCCCAAACTGCTTTCCTTAGTGCTTGTACAAATTTACAGTCCTATCAGCAATGTAAAAGTATTCCTTTTCCCCCACACCTTCACTGGCGTATATTGTTTTTTGAGTTCTTGATAGAAGCCATTCTCCCTGAGGTAAGATGGGATCTCAGTGTTGTTTTGATTTGTGTTTCTGTCATGGCCAAGGAGAGTTGAGACCTATAATTGTCGTCATTATGATGCTTCAGTGTTGATTATTTAGTCTACACTATTATTGGATCATTCTTCTCTTTTTGTTGTTTCCTTTTCTTTCTTTCTTTATTTTTTTTGAGACAGTGTCTCGCTCTGTAGTTCAGGCCGGTCCTGAACTCACTATGGAGCCCAGGCTGGCCTTGGACTCCGGGCAGTCCTCCTGCCTCAGCCTCCCGAGTGCTGGGATTACAGGCGTGCGCCCCCACGCCCAGCTTATGTTGTTTCCTTTTCTCTGGGACCTGTTGTGCTGTTATTCTCCTTATCTCTGCGTAAGATTCCTTTATGTATTTTCTGTTCTAGTGGTCATAAATTTCCTTAGGCTTTCTTTATCATGAAAAAATTTCCCTCTATTTTGAAGGATAATTTTGCTAGGTTTAACAGTCTGGGTTGGCACCTATTTTTGTTTAGTGTTTGAATGATTTCAAGCCATGATCTCTTGATTTTGGGGGTTATATTGAGAAATCTGCAGTTTTTCTGATGGATTTGTCTTTGTAGGTTACTTTCTGCTTTTCTCTTGAAGCTTTTAAGATTCTTTGTGTTGAGTGTCTAGGATTTGATTATTATGTGTTGTGGAGAGGCTCTTTTCTGGTCAGGTTCTATCTGCCTGCAGTAGCTCAATGTTAATTTATTTTCCTAGATTTGGGAAATTTTCTGCTATAATTTTGTTGAACATATTTATGCCTTTTGTGCTGTTCTCTGTTTTCTCTTGTACTCCCATAACTCTTAGGTTGCTTCTCTTTGAATTGTTGCCTTACTTACTTTTTCAACATTCAACATCTACAGCTTAGGGGAGGAAAGACTTATTTTAGTTCACAGTTTCAGAAGGTCTCATACAGTTCACTAATGGCTGGCTGGTAATGGTGGGTGCACATAGCTCTAGAATAACTGGAGGGAAGCATTTCACCTAGTATTAGATAGGAAGCCAAGTGAGTAGAGAAGAGTAGAAATAGCATATATTCTTCCAGGTCCTGTCCCAGTAATCTGCCCCTTCTGCATTCATCCTCTGTGCTTGGCTCTTTCTAGATTAAGCTCCAGTGAGCTGTCTCTTCTAAACCACACACCCAGTAATGTGCCACACAGCTGTAATCTATAACGTGCCTCCATTCCACCCATATCTACAGTCTATAACCAGCCACACACCAGTCTTCCACCAGTTACCTATAATCCACAACCTCCAAATACATGAGAATTTTTGGGGATAATCCAGACCAAAACCATAACATTCTGCTCCTTGCCCCCAAAATATTCATGTCTACCTTCTTATGCAAAATGAATGTAGTCCTTCTCTAAGAGTTGCCAAAGTCTCAACAGTTGTAGAACTGCTAAAAAGTCCAAGTCCAAAGTCTCCTCTTAGATGCAATGCAGACTCTTAGTTGTAAGCCCCTGTGAAAAATCAAAGAAAAGTTAAACACTTTAAACATATAATGGCAAAGGATAAATATTCCCATTCCAAAAAGGGAAGAACAGGAGGATAGAAAGCAATTGGACCAAAATGATTTCTGAATTATTTCTAAGTGGAGTATGGGTTAAATCCTGTATTTCTGTATCCAGCACTTGGGGTAAACAGGTGAGATGTAAGCTGCAAAGGGCTTGGATGGTCCTGTCTGTATAGTGTTTGCCTCTGGTTGTAACTTTTAACTTCTCTTTTGGGCTGGCTCCACTCATAGCCTGTGGCTTTCCTTTGAAGATGAACCATGCTCCTGGCACCTCCAAATTTCCAGGGTTTCCACTGCACTTTAGGCTTTACCTTCACAACTTCACTTGATGCCCTTTTGGGGGCACATTTCCTGGCCACCACGGCCTTCCTCTGAAACCTGAATGAAAGCCTCCATAACCCTACCACTCTTACATTCTGAATGCCTGTGTAACCAGCACCACATGGATGACTCCAAGGTCTTCTGATGGCTTGAACAGTAGTCTGGCCTCCTTGTGTCTTGGCTGCAGCAGCTTCTGAGTGCCTGTATTGCTGAACTCCACTGAGCTGAACTCTGTCCCTTGCAGGAAACCCTGGGGAACTCTTCATAGGGCAAGATTTTTTTTTTTTTTTGCCTTTGCACACCCATTAACTGATAAAGAGTGAGGTCTTTCTGATTCCTAAGACACCTTTAAGGCCTCTTTTTATAGTCCTGATTCCAAGTACCTGGCTTTTTTATAATACTAATCTCTTTAACAACCCATATACTTTTTTTATGTCAGACCACAAACTTTTTACATCTGTTTTCTCTGCCATTTTCTCCTGCCTCTCAGTGTAGACCTGGCTAAAAGCTGCAAATGGTATCCATGTAACACCCTGCACATTGGACTGCCTTGAAATTTCCTTTGCCAGATTAAATAGTTCATCATCCTTAATCTCAGTTTCAGGCAAAGTCTCTGGACAGAGGCAAAATGCTGATTTGTCAGAACATAGCATGCATGGTTTCTAGAAAAATTGCCGATAAAAATCTTCCTTCCTGTCTGAAACCTATTGAGCCTGGCCTTTCCAACCTGAAGTTATCTTGGAATTTTGGTCTTCTGAGTTCTAATGAGGATCTCCCACCAAGCTCAATTTATAGCATTCTAAGACTTGTCTAGCTAGCATATTCAAACTTATCCAAATTCTTCCCACAAACCAGTTCCAAAGGCTTCTAAACCACGTTGTTGGGTAAAGTCACATAGCTACCCCACTTCTTTGGTACAGATTTCTGTCTTTTTTTTAATTGCTGGGACAGAATACCTAATATCCACAACACCATTGACTGGCAATGGTGGAAGCACACGGTGAAGTTGGAGGCAGAGGAGCTGTCCATGGCGTCACGGGAAAGGAGTAAAGCAAAAAAGGAAAGGTCAGAATAGCATATACTCTTCCAGGTTCTGCCCCAGTGATCCACCCCTTCTGGGTCCAGCCTCAGTGTTGCACCCCTTCTGGGTTAATCCTAGTGATCCACCTCTTCCAGATCACGTACCTAGTAATGTGCCACACAACGATAATTGACAACATGCCTTCAGTCCACCTCATGCCTGTAATCTATAATTTATCACAGGCCTGTTTTACACCATACATGTATAATCCACAACATTAAAATACATGAGAATTGTTGGGACAGTACAGATCCAAACCATAACAGTCATTCATCAGCTGTTGCATTCAGTTTCTTTCTTCTCTTTGTTTTTCAGTTATCACTGACTTTATAGTCCAATTTGGCAACCTTATCTTCAGGATCTAATAATCTGTCCTCAAAATGCTGGAACTGATTTTCCATGTTTTCATGAGTTTTTTTTTTTTTAAACAATGGGATTTAGCTTGGAATCCTTTTAGTCTTTTTATTGTGCTACTGAAATGTTCCTTCATTTCTTGCATTACGTTATCTTTTTATTTGTGTCTTCTATATAATCATCGAGCTTGCTATAAAAATTTTGTTTGATTAAATCCTCCATGAATTTATTGAACATTTATTGCTTATGTTATATCATTTAAGCTGTTTTTTACTTTTTTTAAACTTCCCTTCATATAGGTTCTGCTACTTCAGAGCCTACAGTATAGGTCTACTTGCTTTATACTTTATTTCCTATAGGTTCTACTACTTGAGGACCCATGATATAAACTTTTGGGGAGTCAAACATTTTTGCAGGTGACTTACTGCTTTATGTTCCCATGGTTCTGTTGCTGTGGTTTGTATATCAGGTAGTATTGATGGATTCTGTCTCTGTCTCTACTATGGATATTTCTTCACTTAAATTATTTCCTTCCTTGGAATTTTCTTGTGTTTATTCAGATTATAATATTTATGTCTGTTTTTAGCTTACTCAGCTGTTTACTGTGGGAGTTTTCTCAATAACCAATTGCAATGGCCTTTGTCTATACAATAAAATAGGAAAAGTGTATTTATACATTTAACAGAAAATATTACATTTAAATTTGTATAATTCTATAAAGTTAATAAAATGCTTTTCAAAGACTATCCAAAAAAAGAAATAAAAGCTTGAGGGAAGGGCACTGGCCCTAGACAGTGATTGAGAAGGGATGAGATCTCTACTTTTGGAGAACTCTTTTCATTAGTCTTAAATCTTTCAGGAGGACCACAGTCTTTTTTCCTTCCTCTGCTGCTGGCACTCTTCCTTTCCTTGTCACCAGCAAGGAGGGTCTCCAGCTTCTCTGGAGTGGGACTTGTCAATGGTTTATCTCCTGGGAGCACTCACAATGTGCTTCCAAATCACTTCTCTGAGCCTGCCTATAAGGCCGCCGGCTGTGAACAACGCTGCACTTTTCAGTCCACAGTTCTTAAGTTCTGATGCTTTGCAACCAGAGGGCTCCCCTCACTTCCTCAACTGAATGACTCAGTATTTAGCGTGCTACTGTCAAGGTCCTTTTTAGTCTGTCACATACAACCACTAGTTTGTCTGGCATGTTTTAGGCTGATGTCTTAGCTGTAGTTATCCTGTGTTTCTCATTGCTTGTGATCTAAGGGCTGGCTGGGCATCCCTGCTGGCTATGACCCAGGCCCTGCCTGCCTGGCCAGGCCCAAGGCCCTTCCCTTCTCTGAGAAGTCATGCTCACCTGGCTGGTGGTCTTTACAGCTTTTCTGCAAGTCCTGTGGTCAACATTCTGGTCCAGTTATTCCTCTGCTTTCCTAAGCTAAGCCTTAAAAGAATTTCCTCCACTAAATCTCACTCTTCCATCCACATTTGTTCAGAGTCACTGACAAAGTAATCCCACACCATCTCCACCTTGACTCCATTCCCTCAAGCTTTTATTTTTTTTTTTGGATAGTCTTTGAAAAGCATTTTTTTAACTTCATAGAATTATACAAATATATATTTAATATTTTCTGTTAAATGTATAAATATACTTTTCCTATTTTAGTGTATATATGCAATACATGTATACATTGATCTTCAGCATTTTGTGCATATACATATCACAGCAAAATTAGAAATTCTTCCCCTCTAACTTTTGACCCTCTCACATCCTTCCCCTCCTCAGTAGTTCCCATTATTCTCCCAGATTAGTTCTATAAAATGACTGTGATCTGGGTTTCTCATGTTAGAGAAACCATTCAGTATTTAACCTCCGGTGTTTGACTTACTTCACTGAGCATGATGGTTTCAAGTTGTATCCATTTACCTACAAAAGCTTCAAGCCTATTTGTCTTTCTAGAGGAGTAGTACTCCATTGTGTACAAATACCACAATTTATGTATCCATTGGTCTGTTGATGGGTATTTTGGTGTCTTCCACATTTTAGCTACTGTGTTTTGCTGCTATGAGCATGAGTATACATGTATCTCTGTTATATGATGTTATTAACACTTTTGGAAAAATTCCCAGAAAGGGTATTGCTGGATCGAAGGGGATATTTATTTTCAATCTTTTGAGAAATCTTCATACTGCTTTGTTGGGGTCTTCAGGGCTCCCAAGAGCTTCAGCATTGCTGACCCTGGCCGAGTTCCTTCCTTCCCATGAAGAAATGTTACTAATTGTAGTTTAAGCCAGGTGTTGTTTTGTTTAAACATGGAACTGCCCGTTTGGTTAATTAAGAGTCTAAAAAACAACTGGAGTATTCCATCCTCCTTCCTCTACTCATTCCTCCCCCTGGGCGACACCCCGCTGGTTGAGGCCTTGCTGATTGGCCCAAGATAGCTTCCTCAGTCTATTTAAGCCCCTGTACTTTCCAAGTAAAGGAGACGGGCGTTCACTGAAAGGACTCCAAGAGTGTGTTACTCTGTCGTCAGACCCGCTCCTCGGCCGCTCCAGGGGTCCCCGCAGGTCGGAGACCCCTACACTGCTTTCCATAGTAATTGTACCAGTTTACATTCCCACCAGCAGTGCAGGAGGGTTCCTTTTTCCCCATAGCTTCTCCAGCACTGATTGATGTTTGAGTTCTTGATATATGCCAGTCTTTCTGGGGTTAGTTGATATCTTAGTGATGTTTTGACTTGCATACCTCTAATGGCTAAGGATGTTGAATATCTTTTCATGTATTGACTGGCCATTTGAACCTCTTCATCTGAGAACTGCTTATTTATTTCTGTTGCCCGTTTTTCAATCCGATATCTGAGGGGCTTATTTTCCTTCATTTCCTTGTGTATTCTAGTTATCAGCCTCCTGTTTGAGGTATAGGTGTATTATGGGCATGTTGTGGATTATAGCTGTGTGGTGGACTAGGGACTACAGGTGTGTGGTGAATTTGGTGCATGTTGTAGAGTATGGGTATGTGCTACATTACAGAGCAAGTGACCTGAAAGGAGCCAACCACAGGCTTAACTCAGAAAGGGCTAAACACTAAGGCTTGACCCAGAAAGGGCAGATCACTGGGAAATGATCTGGAAGGGTATACACTAATTCTGTCCTTCTTCCTGGACTTGACTTCCTGCCTGTCATGCTGTAAAGAGCTCCTCTGCCATGTGCTTCCACCATTGCCAGATGTCCATGGATAGACTGAAACCTCCTGAAACTGTGAGCTGAAATAAATCTTTCCTTTCTTAAATTGTGGATGTTGGGTATTTTGTCTCAACAACTAAAATGTGACTAAGATAAACCTGAATATTTTTTTTTAGCAGTGCCAGAACTGTTAAGACTTTGGCAACTCTTACAGATGAACTGAACACATTTTGCATAAGGAGGTAGATATGTGCCTTCTGGGGGCCAGGGGAAGAATTTTATGATTTGGATCTGGAATATCCTCCAAGAGCCCCATGTGTTTCGATGTTGTAGATTAGCTATGGATTCTATGTGCTGTTAAAAGGTGGGGCCTGGTTGGGAGGGGTGGATTATAGGTGTGTGATAGAAGACAGGTTTGTGGTAGGTTGCAGATTACAGGCACGTGGCTTAGTCCAGAAGGGGTGGAACACTGAGGATGGATGAGTGGGACGTGACCTGGAAGGGTATACACTAGTTCTGCCATTCGCCCCTCACTTGACTTCTGCGTGCCATCCTGCTTTTTCTCCTTGCCAGCTGCTCAGAAATGGACTGTGATTTTACAAAATTGTAAGCTAAAATAAATCTTTGCTTCCTTAAATTGTGTAGATGTCAGGTGTTCTGTCCTAGCAATGAAAAAGTAACTAAGACTACATATAAAGGTAGGGAATGTAACTTAGTGAAGAGGCCCTCAATTCAACCCTCAATACTGAAAAAAAATGACACACTTTGATATCTTTGTCAAAAATCTACTGATCATAGGTATTTCTACTTCTGCACTCTTACACTGATCTGTTATGTATATTCTTAGGAAAATACCGTATTTTACTTCATAATAATCTCATAGTCAGGTAGTATAAGTCCTCCAAGTTTATTTCTTTTTTTCAAAATCGCTTTAAATACTTAGGGTACTTTACATTTCCAAGTAACTTTTAGTATCCTAATGTCAATTCCTATAAAAATCCTGATTGGATTTCTGTTGAAAATACATTAACTGAATCTGGAGGTCAAATTGGGGTAATTAATATCTTGATAGTATTGTATCTTTCAATCCATGTACATGGTAAAACTCTATATAAATAGATACTAAATTTCTCTTTTTAGTGTATGGTAGTTCCATTTCTTTTTTGTCCTGGATTCAATATGTGGCCCATGCTGGCCTCAAACTCATGGCCATCCTCCAGCCTCAGCCTTCCAAGTGCTGGGATTACAGGCATGCACTGCCATGTCCAGCTAATCTTTATGTGGTGCTGTGGATTCTAACTCAGGTCCTTGCATATTCTAGGCAAGCACTGGGAGCTATGCTCCCAGGCTCTCACTGTACAGCTCTTATATTTTATTAAATGTATCCCTAATATTTAAGATGTTATCTGTCTTAACCCAGAAGGGATGGAACCCTGAGGATGGATCACTGGGACATGACCTGCAAGGGTACATACTAGTTCCTCCTTTTGTCCCTCACTTGACTTCTGTCTGCCACCCTGCTTTTCTTCTCTTGTTGCTGTGACAAAATACCCAACACCCAAGGGAGGAAAGATTTATTTAGCTCACAGTTTCAGAAGGTCTCAGTCCATTCATGGGTGGCCAGCTGGGGAATTATGGAATCAGGGCAGGCCACCATTGATGTATATAGAAGTAAAATTGATGTTTGCCTGTTGACATCACATTCTGAGTCCTTGAAAATTTATTAGCTCTAAACTTTTTCCTTAGAATGTTCTATGTATACAATCATGTCACCTGTTAAAGGTAACCTCATATGTGTATGTATGCATATATGTGTATATATAATATATATACATGCACATACATACATACATTTGCTTTATCTTGTCTTGCCTAACTAACTGGGACTAGGACTTTTGGTTTAATGTCAAATAGAGGTAGTTACAGCAGACATTTTTTTCTTAGTCTTAGGGGGAAAGTATTCATTTTTCATATTTCTTATCATCTTGACCTTTGTTTTTTTAAATGCAGTTTATGAGGTTAGAGACGTTCACTTTTATTCCTAATTTTCTGAGAGTTTTAAAAATCATATTTGAGTATCGAATTAGGTCAAATTCTTTTTACTCATCTGTTGAGATGATTATATGGTTTTCTCCTTGTTTTTAATTTGTCTTATCATTCTTTCATTTTTTCTCTTTTCCAACTTTCTTTGGAATCGTGTGTTAGTCTTGCACCTTATCTCCACAAGGACAACGTAGAGAGCCTGTGTAGCATATTCGCATTTTCTCATTCTTTGTGTTATGCTTGTCATACATTTGCTTCTACATAACTTTTATACCCCATAATAGTTAATTTTGACTTACTTTTAAGAAATTAAAACGTATTTCATATTTTTACATATATTTCTCTTCACTCTTTTTTACAGACCATAATTTCTGTTTGCTGTCATTTTCCAACAGACTGAATAATTTGCTTTAATATTTCGTGTGTGTGGGTTTGTCTGTGTGTGTGTGTGGTACCGGGGATTGAACCCAGGCCTTCACTCTGAGTTACATCCCCAGTCATTTCTCTCTCTCTCTCTCTCTCTCTCTCTCTCTCTCTCTCTCTCTCTCTCTCTCTCTCTCTCTCTCTCTCTCTCTCTCTCCTCTCTCTCTCTCTTTTTAATTTTGAGATAAAGTCTAAGTTGCCCACCTGGGCTTGAAAAGTGCCAGGGTTACAGGCATGCACCACCACGCACACTTTATCTTGAAGTACAAAGTTGATGCCAACACATTCTCTCAACTCAACCCCAGCCCTATGCGCGCACTATTCTGTTTCTGTGTGCTTGCCTTTGATAGACATTTCACATGAATGGAATCAGATATGACTGGTTGTATATGACTGGCTTCTTTCATTGGGCAAGATTTGAGGCCATCTACAATACAGCATCTTCCAGTGCTTTTTCCTTCCAGTTGCTAATAATCCACTATGTGAACACACCACGCTTCCCCATTCACCAGTTACTGCACATGGTTTGTGCTTGCTTCTTTTCTATAATGAATGAATGTTCTGGCTATACTTTTTTTGGACATATGTTTTCTGTTATATTTTGTATATACTGACACTTAGAAGAATTGCTAGGTCTTGTAGTGACTGAGGAACTGCCAAACTGGTTTCCACAGTGGCTAGGATCTTACTGGCCCAGGTTTCAATTTCTTCACCTTCTTGCCACTTTTTACTTTTTCTGATGATAGCACCTTGGTGGATGTGAAGTAATGTCTTATTATAGTTTTGATTATAGTCTCGATGGCTCATGATGAACATTTTTCTCATGTGTTTGTTGGCTGCTGGTATGTCTCCTTTGAAAAAAAAAAAGTCACTTTAAGTCCTGTACCCATTTTAAGTAGGGTAGCTTGCATGAGAGTTCCTTATGAAGGCAATAGGGAAGAATCTACTTCCTTGCCACTTCCAGCTCTAGAGGCACCCCCTTCCTTGGCCCACACTCCCCTTCATCCATCTCCAAAGTCCTTATCAGTGTTTCTCTCTGACCACTCTTTTGCAATCACATCTCCCTCTGACCACAGCTGGGAAGACTTTTCTGTTTAAATGCCCAGGGGATTAGGCTGGACCCTTGTAATTATTCCAGATAATCTAGGATAATCTTCTGATCTCAAAGCCCTTCATCACATTTTCAAAATCCCTTTTTCCATGTAAAGTGACATACTCACAGGTTTGAGGATTGGAATGTGGGCATCTTTGGGGCTATTATTCTGTATACACACCACGACCACAAATAGTGCCTCAGTAAACATTCTTGGATGTGTCCCTTTAATGGATCTTTGTACAAACTTACTGGCCATAGGGTCTGCATACAACTGGACCAGACAGTGGTCCAGATTAGCTAAACTAGACTACATCCTAAACAGGAGAACTTGAAGTGCCTGCATTATCTTGTCCCCACCACTATTTGGCAATATGCAGCTCTCTCCTTTTTGCCAGTTCATTACAAATATGTGATTTCTTGTTATTGCTGTATTTCATATTAATACATACTATTAAAAGTTTTTTCTTGCTCTTAGGTCACAAGCATATACCTAACTTTGTACTTTACCTTTCAATTGTGGGTCTGGCAAATTGTGTAGGGCTTCTCTTTGTGTCATGGTTTAGGTAGGATATATTTTTGCTTTGAAAATGAGCCTGTTTTCCTAACATTTTAAACAGTTTCCCACTAAGATTAAGGTACTCCTTTTGTCTTCTGATATTTTCTCAGATATGTATAGGCCAACATCTGAGCAGTCTTTTTGTTTTTGAGGTACTGAGATGTGATCTAAGTCTTTACACTGAGTACATACCCAGTTCATTTTTCATTTTTGATGCTGAGATAGGTTCTTGCTAAGTTTCCTGAAGTGGGCTTGCACTTGTGATCCTCCTGCCTCAGCCTCCCAGATGCTGAGATAACAGACCTGTGCCACTGGGCTCCACTTTGAGCATTTTCTTTATATAGAAGTTGTTCAAAGCACTTCATGTAAATTGTAAACTTAGTTGTTAAAGTACCAACTGAGGGGTTGGGGGCATAGCTAAGTGGTTAGAGAACATGCCTAGCATGGACAGGGCCTTGGGTTTGATTCCCTAGGACTACATAAAAATTAGCTGGACATGGTAGCACACACCTGTAATCCCCACACTTTGGGAGGTTGAGTGAGGCAGTAGGATTGCCATTAGTTTGAGGCCAGCATGGGTTACATAGTTAGTTCAAGATGAGCCTCTATTTCAGAGCAAGACCTTGTTTTTGTTTGTTTTTAATTAGGGCTGGAGTAATAGCACAGCAGTTAGCAAGTGCTAAGGCCCTGAGTTCTATTTCTCAGCACCACATAAGCTGGAGGTGGTAGCGCATCAGGAGGCTGAGGCAGGAGGCTTGTCATGTGTTTGAGGCCAGCATGGGCTACACAGTGAGTTCAGGACTACCTTGGATTACAGAATGAGACCATGTCTTAGAGAGAGAGAGAGAGAGAGAGAGAGAGAGAGAGAATGCATTACACTCTGGCTTACACTGAATTTATAGATTTGAGAATTACTATCTTCACATTAGACTGTCTCATCTACATTTAGAAGTATCGTTCTGTTTATTCAAGATCATCATTTCTTTTTTAATCAAAGTTTTCTCTAAGAGATCTTGCATATTCTCAAGTAATTTGTAGATACTTCATAACTTATCACTTTTGTGGATAATCTTGTATTTATTGGTTTTAGCTGTTACAGAAAAATGAATTTATAGAACAATTTTATATCTAGCAACACTGCTGAATACTCTTATTAGTTATAATTGACCCTTTTTCTTTTTAAAAGTTAGGTTACCAAATTATTCCTTAACTTTCTATCCTTATATCTCCCCCCCCCCTCCTCTCTCTCTCTCTCTCCTGTATGGCAGTGAACAGGATTTCCAAAACTGTGTAAAATGGTAGCAGTGATAATGGGTCTCCTGTTAACCTTAAGGCCAAATGTATTTTACTGTATTTGCCCGAGTTGCTTGTAGGCTTTTTGGTACATGATTTTTACTGAATTAAGAAAAAGTTGCATTCTGTTTTCCAAGAGTAGTTGTTATGAGGCAGGAAGGGAAAGGTGTGCTTCGGGGGGGTCAAAGGTAGTGGCGCTTCATAGCCCTAGAGGTCAAATGCTCTTACTGTTTATATCACATGTAACTGAAGTTAGGGCAAGACCCACCCATCTCCATGCCTGGCAGAGCCTATGGGAACAGAAAGGTTTGAGGTCTAGTAAGCAGGGACTGTGGGAGACAGAGTTGGGTCTAGCTTAATTCTGTGGCCCGGAAACACGGTTGTGGCAGCAGAGCTCCCCAGACAGGTGCCAGGGGCACAGGTCCTATCGTTTATGCCATTTTCTGAGGTGTACTGCTCCCTCCTGCCTTTCACGCAAGCAGTAGCCCCCTTCTCTTTTACCTCACCGCAACCCTGTTTTCTCGCTTTGAATTAAGAACAAGCTCCAAAAAGCAACACACACCACCAATTTCAAATGGACTTTAATCGTTTTTGCTGCCAAATACTGTACATGCAGAAGCCATGTGACGAATTTTCTCCTTGAGGGAATTGGCAAGAACATTGTACAAAACAGCCGGCTGTCCCTCCCAGCTGTCCACCTGCCACCCAGGAACCACAAGTTTGGGAAGATGCTGCACATAGAAAATGTAGAGAGCAGAGTTATAAAAGGCTAATTGCTTCTTATCTAAACAGTGTGCTTGTCAATCCCTAACTGCTAACTTTTTGCAGGATGCATTTGGAAATTCTAAAAAGAAAAAGGGGGTCCTGCCTTCTGTGAGTTTCTATGCTGAAGGAGGCGATAGAATTCTCAGGCCTGCTTTCCCTAGGGAAGCAGCCACTCTGCCTTCTGAGACAATGTCTGATAAAGACATTTTGTAAGAGAAATGGTTTTAGAAAGCAAAATACTTGGAAGGGAAGTAAGTTCCTTCTCTCCTATCAGAGAGCACTTCCTTTAAAATTCCTAGCTCTTCAATTCTTCCCACTGCTGTCATCTAGAACCAGAAATGAGGAATAACCCAGCCTCATCTGCTGGTGGGGACACAGGTCTACTCAGGATGAAGCTGAGGTCGTACCATCACATCAGCACCTTGAAAATTGTCCATTACAGACAACCCTCGATTATTTCTCATCTTGACACAAGACTAAAGGAGGGAGAGCAAACTACAAAAAGGTGAAGGCAAAGTCCACCAGAATTCCCAGAGTTCTTGTCAGAGGCAGCATCTGGGCATGGACCATATTAGGAGCTGTGGCCAGCTTGGGCACCAAGGGTAGAACCAGGCACCAGGTACACCTAGCTCGTAACCCTCACCAGTTCCAGATCAGGCAGTTGTAAAACGTGGAGGGAACCACAGAGCAACTAGCTAATGCTTTGATTTTGCAGATGAGGAGGCTGAGGCCCAGAGGGGTTTTGTGCAAGGTCAGTTTCTGGCAAAATGGAATAGAATATCTGTCCCTGTCTAGGTCATTGGCTAACAGGGCAGATCCTCAACTGTCCCAGGCCCCACTTCTGTATCCAAGTGGCCTGGAACCCAGTCCCAGGGACTTTTCTTGGCATCAGTGTTAACTTGGAAGACAGCCCCTAGGTCCTGTCCTTTCGGCCAAGTTTCCAGCCACAGCCTTGGACATTATCTCTAAAGCAGTAACCCTCATGCTTCTCTATAAGCACCTTTCCCAGTCACTCTAGGCCCCTGGGGGAATGCAAGTTTCTCTCACTGATGTGGCTCCCTACACAGGCACAGGCATGCTGGGCCTGCAGAAGCCCAAGCTTGGGTTGGGGGTAGGGGGGAGTTGCTTTGCTACATGGAAAGATTAAGCCCTTTGTCAGAGAACAAGGTCCCACCCTTGGGCATGCCAACATCTGAGCTGCATTTGTGCAGCTCCACCAACGGAGTTGGTGCCCAAGGAGGCCAAGTCGCTCTCTTTGGCATCACTGACATTGCTCTGAGATGCTCAGGCACTCTTTCAAAATAACCCTTTCCCAGCCAGACCAGGCCAATCTCACCACCATCAGGCCACCTGATTATACGGGGTTCCCCTGATCTTCCGTCATGCCCCAGTCTCTTCTGATGTGGGTGAAAAGCAGGCTGGAGGGAGAAGGCAGGGGATGAGTCTACATTTCCATCTCCTCCCTGATCATCCAGTGAAAGATCCAGTAGAGGGAGCAGCATTGTGAAGAAGCCCTGAACAGATCAGGATAGGAGACAACTGTGAGGAGAGGGAGAGAAAGGTAGAAGGATGCAGGGAAGCAGGGCTCTCTTTTTCCACCTCCCTGCAGTCATTGCAGAAACACTGCTGGACAACCTTCTGGCCCTGGATGAAATGCCACATCTCCCCACCCAGGTGGAGAGTGGCTCATCTGCATCAGGCAAAGGCAGCAGTTTCTTGCACAGAGTTTGCACAGTGCTGGAAGCAATCAGAGAAACACAGAAGAGCAGACTTACTAAGGCCCTGCTCCTTTCTGGGCCAGGGGTTACGAGGACCGTGAGGTATTAGGAGCTCCGAAGCCCCAAGGGAAAAGACGAGGTCGGCACCTTCTGGGAGCAGGGCCGTGGGGAAGGCCCCAGGGCGATGCCAGGGCTCCCGGCAATGCAGTCTAGGATTGTGCTACATTTCATTTCCAAAAAGTAAGTGCCCTTGAGGGCTCTATTGTCTTTAAAAATGGAGGCTTCTGCTCTCCTCAAGGCTGGCAGTAAAGCAGACCTCAGGCAACTTCCCTGGTAGGTGAGCCCTGGGGAGAGCTGGCTTGACCTCAGTGCTCCAGCTGGCACTTCCAGCCGGCAGTGATTCCACGAGTGAAGAGCAATCCAAGGGCCCTCTCTCTGGAGCCCACCTCGGTTCTGCCTTAGCCCCTGAAATGCTGGCATTGCTGGGGACCTGCTGGATCCCAAGAGCCTCCTAAGTGCTCTTTTCCTAGTAGAACTGGGTGGCAGCTGAAACCGGATGGGGAGTACTTTCAGAGATTGTTCTTTCCTGCAGGAACAAATCCCTCTTTTCAAACCAAGACTTGGCCGGTTGACTGGAGCCTGTTGCCTACCACAGGCCCATCGCAGATTTCCCCGCAGAGAAGGAGTCTATGAAGACAGTGGACAGACTGAACAGAGCAGAAGTAGGAAGATGGACACTGAATCATCCATCGTTGTCCCCATCTGTGGCCCAGTATCACTGCAGGGCCACTCCATCATGGCCACGTTCCCAGGGAATCCTGTCTGCCCAGATGAGATGGAATGACAAAGTCTTCTCTCCTGTCCCCATTGCCAGGTTTAATCTATGGTGAGGGGTATCTACCTTGACCCTATAGTAGGGAGAACTCAGAGGGAACATGTTCCCTCCTTCCCTACCAGGGAAGGCTGGGAGTCATCCTGGGCAGCCTTCTTTTCCAGGACAGGCTAGCTCCAGAGTGACTTCTCAGCAAGCCCTGCCCCAGGATGCTGACAAACAGACCCTTAAATCCAGCCACTCTCCATCGCACACACAGGGCAGCCTCACACAGTCAAACCCTTGTGGAGGGAAATCTAGGTGGGAATTTGTGGTTTATTTAGTGTGTAGTTTTAAAAGAATAATTCCCCAAGGTCAGTTTTCAGGGAATTATCTTCCATTGAGAGGTGGAGCAGCCAAGTGGCCCAAACCCTGGGTAGTTTTCACAGCTGAGGAGTCAAGGCTAGTCAGCCCAAGTTTCTAGCATATCAGGCCCCTCCTCAGAGGCACGAGGCACCACTGCCTCCCTGCTAGCAGCTCTGACCTTCTTCCAGGGCCTTCCTGGACCCCGAGGGGCATGCAGGTGCGTCATGACAGCCCCATTTTCTGAGGGTGACTCAGTGCCACATGAGCAAATGTTTATGCTGTCTGCAGATTATTAACACTTCCCGCACTCCAAAGGTGTGTTTTCAGACCATCCAGAAGGCAACTGCTCTGGAGGGAAAATACCACTCTTTCGCAAGCAAGTTTCCCCCTGCCCACCTCGTACTAGGGTCAGAGTTCCCTATAGCTTGCCCCATATTTAGAAACATGGGAAATGCATGCATTTCCCAGTACCAGAAGCACTGGGAACAGACTTCTGCCCAAAGAAGAAACTTGGCTGGCCACCTCCTCGTCCTCCTCTGTGCACACAGTGGATCTCTTCTCTGAGAATGCCAGCAGGCAGGCTCAGCCCAGAGACAGAAGCTAATGTGTTCATTTCCAGTCTGCCCATACCTTGGTTGTAGGTAATGGCAGTAGGGTCTTGGCTACCTCCCCTCATTCCCTTGGGAGGGAGGTCATGGGGCTCTGGCTTCAGCCCAGGGAGGATTCCTTCTAGACAAGGAAGCCCTTTAAATGGGGATGGCCTTACCCCCTCGGCTTTGGTACAAATGAAATCCAAGCACTCAGGCCTGAGGCCTCTCCACTGATGCCCCAGCAGTTCTCCCTGGCCCAAGTACTTGGGCTAGAGGCGTATCAGCACTTGAGGGCGATGGCTAGGGGACAGAACGCCGTCTCCATACCCTGGCCCCTCCTGTTACTTACTTCCTCTCTACCAGATATGATCCCTGGGCTTTGCTGTCCATCTCCTGGGCAGTCTCTCATCCTTCATATTAGAGCTGAGGATGGAAAGGGGCAGAGTGGTATTCTTGAGCCAAACTTCGGGATTCCCAAGAGCTATCCCCTAGGTCCAGTCCAGGCAGTGGTAGCCACAAAAGGGCCCAGAAGTCAAATAAAGTCAGGGTCTGAGCGGCTGGGAGAAACCCCAACCAGACTGGGTGAGAAATTAAAGCAGAGGCAGTTGGGATACCCAGAGCAGGCCACTTCCCAGATGGCAGCAAGAGCGTATGAGAAGGCAGGGAGGCCAAGGGGGTAAGTATTGCTTATAGAGAGCTGGTGACTGCAGCAGACCAGAGTCCAGAGCCAGGCTGCTCCAGGGGGCTGGAGCCTGAGTGTGTCTGAACTCGAGACTGGAACCTTGGTCTGGGAATGAGCAAAAAATAGGGCCCCAAATGAACAGTTTCATGCAGCTACCCCAAAGGTCACACAAGATTCTTAACAGTGGCTCAGAACAAGTCAGCCTCAGACCTCCTTACTCCAGAAAACAGCCTGACCTTCAGCACCTCTTAACAAGCCATGTGCCCCTAGGAATGGGCCTAGAGGAAGATGGCTACCTTCAGGGCCTGGGAAAGGCTGTCTACTTAGAAGATGACATCCCCACTGACCTCCTGGGCCTACCAGGAGAGCTCCTTTGGCATGTTAGAGGAGAGGAGGCTGGAAGAGAGGAAGGAGATGGTAAGGAAAGGCCAAGGGAGCACCTGGCCCTTCCCACTAGGGTTTCTGGCAAAGACCTCCTTGCGCTTGCTTGCAGTAAGGAGGTGGGTCCATCCCCAGGGTGAAAGCATCACAAAGCCCTCTGTTCCCTGGTATCCCCTGCCTCCCATGGGGCCCCGGCCAGAATGCTAGGTGACGTGCCACATGCTGCAAGATGCATCTAGTGGGGAAAGCTGCTGGGGCAACCTGGATAGGGGTTGGGGCTCCCAGAGGAGCATATGTGGCCAGCTACAGTAGATGCTACATTCCTCAAAAAAGAGCAGCAATGCTGGGAGAGGCAAAGGGTGGTACAAAAGACAACACAAAACCAAGCACAGACCACCAAGAAAGGGCACAGGAAGGGAACATACAGGCTCTGCCCTGGGCAGGGGACCAGGCAGGATCAACCAGTGACTGCATCCCCCATCCTGGAGGAGTCATGTCCACACAACACTCCTTTGGGTTTCTTTTCAATGAGATACAAAGAGACATAGATTTCAGCCCATGTGGTCACCAGGACTGACTACCCAGACAAATGAACAGATATAATGTGGTCACACACACATAGAAACACACACACAAACACATACGCGCACACACACACAGACGACAGTCTCCACTGCCAGCTGGGACAAGCCCAGTAGCCAACAGGCATGCAGCAGGGCGAGGGGTCCAGAAAGACACAGAGACTATATACAAGGGGAAGGTGAGGACCAACGGGCCCTCTTCCATGCTACCACCCAGCCTCTTGTCTTGAACAAGGTCCTTAGGAGCATGAAGGGCTGGTGGCACTCTCCAGGGAGGACTGGGACAGGCGCCTGGTGAGGGATCCGAGCGTGGAGTCTGCCACAGAGGAGGTGGGGAAGAGTTTGTACCAGCCAGTGACCGCGGCACTCAGGTCCAGCTCATCCAGCATGATCTGGGCCATGCCCATGAAGCACTTGTGGTCCATGCGGCCATAATCTCCCCAGACGATCACCTGTCAGCAAGAGAGGAAGAGTGAGGAGCCGGGCCACCCAGCTCCCTGTCTGTGCAGTGGGCCCAGAAATCTATATTTTTCCAGGACACAGGTAGGACAGAGAGCCAGAACTCAGATTGATTTGGGGCAACAACTTTTGAGTACTTAAAATGTACCAGATCTATCCTGCCCACTGACCATGCAGTATTTCCATTTTTATACCAAGACGTGGTGGGTCAGGGTGCTGTAGATTATTCCTGCTCAGGAAACTGCAGCTCAGATGGGTTACCTGACCCAAAGGTACATAGTAGCTTGTGGTAGAACTGAGAAGTTGGGTGCGTCTAGCTCCAGGGCCTCCCAGCATCCTAGTTGACACCTGTCCCCAGGAGAAAGCAGGCTGAGAGCACAGGGTCTGAGTTACGGCTCTTGCACTGCTGTGGCTCACACTGGGCCTTGCATGAGTCCTTGGTCCTCACTGGACCTCTTCCAGAGCTCTGGGGTGGGAGACGGTTGTGAAGGGCCAATGATATAAAGTGTACTACCTGGCTTTGTCGCGCTAAGATAGTTGGGATAAGGAGGCATCTGGACATTGGTTCATCTTGGCTCCACTAAAACCTCAAACCTTCCCAAAACCTCAGGCCTCAAGCATCTAACATAAAGCCTGGCTCCCAGCTGACTGCAGCACCAGGTGGGGAAGAGGATTCAGCAGCAAAGAAATCCTGCTTCTCCCCACCAGCTGTGCAGCTTGGGGAGCAATTTCACCATCCTCTGAACCTTGGCTTTCTTCTGAATCAACGGGAGACAAGACAATGCAAATTAATGCACCTGGTACAGCACTTGTCAGAGGATGAGTCATAAAAGCTTTTAAATAATGACTTCCAGCATTTGCGCAGCTGCCCTGCCCCGCTTGTCCTGAAACACTCACCTGCAGCACCCTGCCCTGGGGCCCCTCATCAAAGAGCAAAGCCTGCTGGTACAGGGGGTCACAGGTCTTCTTGGCCACCTTCGTCTTCTTCTTGGCCAAGCAGGCTCCATTCTCAAGCAGGTATGCCTTGATGTAGGTGGCTGAGGGATCAAGAAGAATACGACGGGGAGCATCTAGGAGGGCCGGCTGTGGCCTGCCTGATCCCCAGCCTTCAGGTGACCTTGCAGGAGCTGACCAGTGTGCACTAGGCCAAAGAGGTGAGCACGAACCCTGACCCCTCCACCCTCCTCTGTCCCCACCTTATTCACTGGCCTTCCAGGCAAGGTAGAACGCTGCAATCAAGAATACTGGCTTAGGCTAATGGATGGCTGAAAACCTGCTAGACCCTGAGCTCCATTCGAGCGGAAAGGGTATAGGGTACACATTCCCCAAATCTCTCTCCCCGTGGCTTGGCCTCACCTGGGAGGGACTTGGAGCCTGGTTTAGGAGTCAGGCCCCGAGCCTCAATCACTTCTACTTCCAGCTGGCCACTCCGGTCCATGATGGTGATGTGCACATCTCCTGCAAGGGAGAAGAGGGACAGTTCAGGCACAGCCGATCTACTGCCAAGAGAACTGCGGTGTGCAGAGGGTGCTACAGTGTCAACGGGACTGGAACACAGTGCGGCCAATGACATGGCTTCAGAACTGCTCTTGGGAGATCACCTGAAAATGACTCAGAAACACAAATAACAGCTGCCTAACTCCCACCTAAGTCCGGTGGACAGGAAGGCTCCTGTTTCTCTGGGGAAAATAGGCAAGTCTGGGGACAAAGTTCCCTGGGTCTGGGAGGTTTAGAGTTATGGCTCGTCTTTATCTTCCCCTACCCAGCAGCCCTCAGCCACTCCCCTTAATATATGTCAGACAAATACTGTATTTGTCTTAGAAAGGAAATGCCAAGTTATGATCCTGCCCAGGGCACATGGCACTGTCTGGGCAGAGGGCCTACCTGAGCTCTTGCCAAAGGACGGATGGGAGGATGGAAGCCCCTGAGTGCACAGCAGAGAGCTCAGTATGCTGCCCCAAAACAGACTGTCCAGTGTGGGCAAGGCCTGTGTATGAAGTTGTATCATTATTTGACTTCCAGGAACTCTTAGCTTTCTTCATCATGAATTAGCAGAACTCAGAGTTATGCAGTAGTCACTTAAAATGAGTAGAAAATCAAGTGTGATCTAAAAATCTTAAGCCAGACTGGGTGGGGCCACCCACTTTTGATTCTGAGCTATGATGCAATCAGTTGTATTTGCACACTAGGAGACTGGAATTTACTACTTTCTGGAGACATCTTGGAATGTATCCTCCTTCTGGATTTCTGACATCTTTTTGAGGAAGGTAAAGTCTCACTGAAAGATCCTTAACCGAGAACAAGTGTAAATCCGTCTTTCCCAGTTTTGGACACAAGGGGGCACCACATACACAAGTGTTCTACACTGCGACGGTGGATTGGCCTCATGGAAGTGGCTGACTCTTCTCACTGCTCCCCAATTCATGGTTAAGTCTAGGGCAGGAAATGAACCCACACCAGGCCATCACATGCCTGAGAACAAAAGCCAGAAGAAGCCACTTCTAACCCAAGAGCCTCATGAGAGCTGGCCCTCACTCTCCACAGCTTCCAGTATAGCCCTTTCAGAGACAACAGCGTAGTGCTGTGAAAGGACCCTGACCTGGAATGGCATCACAGCTCCACTACCTGCCATCGCCATCCTCCTTTGCTGTGACTGTAAAAGATCAAGCCCTGTCTGAGTGGGGGCTGCGTGGGGACATCTGAATCAGACAAGCCACACTGGTGAGAAACGGCATGGAGTGAGAAGACGCCTCTGGGGAAGCCAGCCTGGGGAAGAGCCCCTTAAGACTGAGAGAGCCATCAGGAGGAAGGGAAGGGTCAGGCTGCTGCTAGGGGGCCAAGCATGGGACGTAGCTGTAAGGAAAAGGGTGCTAGGTACCTTTCACTCAAAACTGACTAGTATCTGCACAGCAGGTAGTTTGGTGAGCAGTGCAGTGAGGGAGGGACATGAAGGGGGACTGGCTTCAGGACAGAGGGCCGGGACCCCCTTCATCTCCATGAGAGACTGATGAGGGCTCTGCGAGGTTCTTCTCATTGGCACAAAAGTGCAAGGGAGGGCTCCCTCCTTTCCGTTGTTGTTGTCACGCAGACCAGTGCTGGGCATGCCCTTCCTGACATGGCCATCCTCACCCTCGCCGCACTGCCCTCAGGAAGACTCACCCATGGGAGGTGTCGCTAGAGTCTGTCGCCCCACAATCTGAGCAGGTCCCAGCCCATCCAGAAAATCGCTGAACTGGCTTTCGGCTCCCAGCCGCGTGGTGGGGAAGATGAACCTGCAGAAGGAGGCAGAGGGGCATGTGAGGGTGTCCGGGCAGCCGTGGGGTACAGGAGAGGTGTGCAAGGGCTCTGCCCTGGGCACTGGGCCCTCCTCCTCCGTGCCTCAGTTTCTCCTCTACACAATGTGTACAGCATGCTTCTCTGGGTAGAAACAACTGTTCCTTTCTGTAATGTGAAGGAAAATACTTTGATGCCCCTAAAGAGACTAACACAAATCTCATAATGATGGTGTTAAATCCTAAGCTCCAGGGATTCCTGAAGTGACCCTTAGAAGCTCCACTTGCTAGACACCTGTGTCCTCACCAGAGGATGTCAATGCCAAGAACCAGAGAAACAGGCCAGAAATTTCAGTGCCTGGAGCCAATTTTAAGAACTGAGGTTTGACTCGACCATAAATTTAAAATCCAAGTCAATAATGTGAGGTAGGGCCCAAAAGAGCAACCAAGACAAAAATAACACAATTACAGGGCTGCAGTGAATGGCAAGAGATGGTAGGAGGTCTGTAGCTGGGGGGAGCCTGAAAATAGTAACAAAAAACTGACAATTGTTCAAAGCGGGCCAGGTGCCTATAGTGTACTAAACGTTCCACGTACATTATATCAATTAATTTGTTTTGTGTATTTTTTTTTTTTTTGGAGACAAGGTTTCATCCTGTAAGTTCAGGCTGGTCCTGGGCCCAATCTGGCCTTAAACTCACAGCAATCCTTCTGCCTCAGCTTCCTCTGTGCCACACGCCCGGCTAATTTTTATGTCATGCTGAGGAATTGAACTCAGGGCCTTGCATGTGCTAGGCAAGTGGTCTAACCACTGAGCTATACCCACATTCCCAACCTGTCTGTGTGGTCAGAGGTAAAACATTTGCCTGTCTGCAAAGAGAGATGATACCCAACTCACAAAGTTACAGTGAGAAATGGGCAGGCAATGCAGGAAACGTTCCAGACAAACAGGAAAAAAAAAGAAAGAAAAAAGAAAGAAAAGGTCGTGATTCTTGCTGCCTCGGCTGCTGCTTTTGTCATCAAGGGAAAAGTGCTGCTTTTTCATGTCCTCAAGCCTAGATATTCTGAGCATGGTGCCAGCAGAGAAAGGACAGGCAGGCTGGCCCAGACCTATTCAAGGGCTACAATAGACCAAAGTATTAAGCCCTCCTGGCTGAAGAGATAAAAGGCTGTCCAGGAAGGACTCTCATTAGAGTTTGGCCTTGAGTCCTCATTGGGCCAGTGACAGGCAGGAAGAGGTCTGCTTGCCAGAGATGGAGTACATCTCTCTCCCTCTGGGCCCAGGCCTCACTCCCCAGGGAGGGGGCTTCAAGGCACCTACTTTTCTAGATCATGATCAGCAAGAAACTAGAATCATATTTTCATGACAAGGGGACCTGAGAAAGTTAAGTCAGGAAAGACTCTCCTAGTCACTGAATTGGGGGATCGTACAATAGAGTGTGCGGGGGTTGTGAGTAAAGGTTATAGAATCGAATGAATTTAAAGCACATGCTGACTCCACCACCATTTAACAGCTAGGTGTGATGGAACAGGCTTGTGATGCTGGCACTCTGGGAGGCTGAGGCAGGAAAACTGCAAGCTCAAGCCCAGTCTGGGCAAGTTAGTGACTTACTAAGGCCTTGTCTCAAAATAAAAAGGGCTGAGAGTACCAGGGCTGAAGGCCCTGGGTTCAACCCCGTGCTACAGAAGAAAAAGAAAAGGGGCTGGAGGAATGGCTCAGCAGTCAACGCACCTGCCTAGCACAGAGCCCACACGTAAGAACAAGATTTGCCATCATGACCCACTAGAGGCAAAGTTCACAAGGTAGTTCACGCTTAGTGCGTTAGATATATCTGAGTCTTTTTATTTCTCTTCCTAATGTTGGTTTTGACCCGCTGCAGCAATTTTCCTTCCTGCCATGAGTCACCACCCTTTTTTTGAAAGTTGCAAATCTAGTCCAATCTCTGTTCCTAACAGAGGCTGGCTACTTGTGAGAATTCCACTCATCTGAGCCATGACAATCATTTGAAATGCAAAAAGGATTTGGGGTTACATTTTCTTTCCCACCCATCTCCTCTGAAGCAGGGCAGTATGTAGTTCGTAGGAAGGAGGTGGCCTGGGTCCTTTCCTGAAACATACAGAGGGAATTAAATATTCCTGGGCCTCGGGAGGATTCTGATGGGAGCAACATGAAGTCCTGGAGCCCAGAAACCAATGCCTGCGGGAAGAGGATGCAGGAGGCAGAGACCGAAGCACCCAGGCATCCAGGCTGGAAACCACACAAACAGATCGCCGTGCCCCTACGGGCTGTACGAGAAGGACAAGGTACAGGGTACACGCACGTGCCCTCGGAGCTGTTGCTGTTGGTGCTGCCGTCGGTGGACTCCCGGCTGCCCTGGCGCGTCACACGACTCCTCATCTCCACCGCGATGCCTGTTTCTGTGCTCCGTCGGATGTTGCTCCGCAGCTTCTTGGTGGCCCCTTCTGAGATCCCCAAACCCAAGACAAGAGAACAAGGTCAAGTCATGGCCAAGGCTTCTCAGAGAGTACTGTCAAAGTCACTCTGTGGGCAAGGGCAGGCGAGAAAGGGTAGGGCTGGAGGCAGGAGCATCAGTGGCTGAGCACAGAGCTGTCTGTAGCCTGGTACTAGGCCCAGACCAGGGCAGTGTCACAGACAAAGAACATTAGGAAGGTGGCTGGCACAGAGCTAGGATGATGGAGCTGGGGACAGGCAGAGCCACGAAGCACAGCCCTAACTCTGAAGCCTTCATCTTCCTCCTACCAGAGTCTCCTGAGGGCCACCTTCCCAAACTACGTCAGCCCTTGCTATCATACTTGTGTTCTTTCTCTACTGGAAAATTTGTCCTTCCTGGAGTCCCCAGGCTTACTTCCCATCTTCCAGGTACTCTCAGAGACCCTCTCAAGTCTAGCCACAACCCACCTCTCTGCTGCCTTCACAAGTCCTAAAACACCAACGAAAACCCAGAAAAACCCATGGGAAGTCAGACCACGCTAGAAAAAAACTCGCTTTCTTCAGATGAGTCTGAACAGGGAGAAGGACATGTGAGCAAGACTCTGAGAGGGCCTGCTAATGTCACCTAAAGTGACTTTGCTTTCAAGAGAAAGATCTACAGAAGAGCCCCAGGATGCCGATCCCACCCTGTGTCTCTGCATCCTGTTTGGGACCCTTACCCCAGCCCCCCTCCTCAGCTTGGCAGCGAGCATGGGGAACTTCTCCTCTCTTAGCAGCATGCCATCTTGCCTGGGTTTCCATGGCAACCCCCTTAGCATTGCAGTGTGGTCTCCCTAGACAAGCTCTCCTCCTCGAGGGGTGTGGCACAGGTTGCGGGCTTGGGGGATTGCCTCTGCTGAAGGTTGCCTGCCAGGAGAACTTGATGGGAAAGAAGTGGTATTCAGATAGGAACTGTACCAAAGGACTGTCTGCTGTCATTGGTTCCAGGCCCAAGCAAATTAAGAATAGAACTGCCTACAGGGATGAAGAGAGACCCAAGGTAGGACAGGCTGTGCAGCCCTGGAAGCAAAGGTGAAGGGGCATTTGGCTACCATGATTATCCTGGTAATTCTCTCTCCTGCCCACATCCAGTGATGCATTGTAGGGGAGACGGTCAAGACACCAGGCTGGGGGTAAAGGTTTTTATCACATACATGCTTTTTCCACTTAAGCATAAGTAGATACATGTGAATGCTGATGAATATAATAATCTCACACATTTAGTCATGTGTATGTTTACACAAAGCCATATAGTCACAAATGATCTTGCTGGGTCTTAGTCATGTGTAGACATTGTGAACATCATATATTCTGTCGAATAGGGTCTGGTCACATACATATCTTCACACCAGAATACTTGGAACTGAATCCATCCACTCAACCACACATAATGAAAAACCTACATATGGTATATGACCCACCACATATACAGAGGGTTAGGTAAAAATGGTGGGTGTGGGAGGACTTGGACTGTCCCTGGTTCCTAGCTGCCATATCCCCTCTAGCTCAGAAGACAGATGGGCTGTGGGGGCTGCGAGTCATCCTCCCTCCCCTGCACATCCCTGCCACCTCAACACACACTCTTTTAGAGCTTGGGGAAGCAGTGACCCATTTGGAAGCAAATGTCCCTTCTTAGATAAGAGCTGCTCAACTCAACTGTGAGTCTTTGAATGGTAGAGTCACAGAATCCTAAAGTGATAAACGTTCCTCATTAGCCTCCTCCAACATTTCAAAGATGGGGCTGGGGGTGGGGGTGGGGCTGAGGTCCAGGTGCCAAAAAAGCTGAGATGAGATCTAGGCTTCAGACTCTCAGGCGGCTGGCATGCTATTTCTCTTTCCCCTCCCAATGCCTATCTATTTGAGATGTGACTCAGCACAGATTAAGTTCCATGTCTCCAGGGTGAGGATAAGGACCTTGTAACCTCTGAGAAAAATTCCTCCTGCCCAGTCTTGATCTCTGTTGATGCAGGGAATAACTTTACATAGCATCTCTCTAGACAACCACCCTAAATTGATGGCAGTAATTTTGTGGCCCTGAGAAAGGCTCTTGAAACCAATCCATCTGTCCCATAACATACATAGGAAGGGCAGTCTCAGGTGCAGCAACACTCCCCATAGCATATTCGGAAACGGTTCTGAGCCCCTGACCCAAAACCCAGAGGTCTGCAGAAGGACTGCTGCTATCCTTGGTACTGAAAACGCAAGCCCTACTTTGACAGTGGCTGGGACCACCTAGGATGACCCCATGTGTCTCAGCCTGATGCCAGGCCAGAATTCATCTGTGTCCTGGGACCCTGAAGCTCTGACCCACCATCCTCATTGCTCCCACAACTTAGAGAATGACATTTCTAGATGGAAGCTAGGAGAGAGCATTGTTAGCTCTGTTTTATAGAAGAGGAAAGTTAGTGGCTGGGAGCATAGTTCAGCAGTTAGCGTGGTTGCCTAGAAAGCACAAGGTCCTGGGTTTGATTCTCCAGCACCACATAAGCCGAGCATGGTGGCTACATGGCTGTAATCTCAGCACTTGCGAGGCTGAGGCAGGAATATTGCCATGTGTTTGAGGCCAGTCTAGTACATATAAGACAGGACTAGCCTGAACTATACAGTAAGACCCTGTCTCAAAAAAAAAAAAAAAAAGTGAGACCCAGTGGGAAACTGATTTTCCACAGTCTCACAGGAGTCTCACAGAGGGTTTCAGAGACAGGACTCGCCCTCTAAAGCGCCACCTGAGATTTTGGATCTCTACTGTAGGACAATACAAGGAATAAACTGGGAGGGATCAGGCAGCCAGGGAAACCAAAAAGTTGATAATCAGCCTGAATATTATGGAGCCTGAACCAGGACAGAGGCTTTGAAACAAAGAGAGATGGACAGGCTCTAGCCAATGCAGGGTACAAATAAACTAGGAGGAAGAGGGACCCTGGGAAGGGCAGACCCAGAGCCCAGAAGTCTGGGCTCAGGAGAGGAATTCCTCTTGACTCCACATAGCTCCAGTCCTGCAGGGAACTGAGCCTTCCCATCTGGAGGCAGCAGGGGGGCAGCAAGGGGCACGCTTCTGGGATCTTTTCCCAGAACAGGGATTCCAGGACCAGCAACCATGGTGAGTCGGCCCCATACATCCCTCTGGTGCCAGACTCTTCCTCCCAGGAGGGAGCGCCAAGCTGGGACCCTGGCATTTACAAGGCCTGGGAAAAAAACAAAACAAAACAAAACAAAGCCATGGAAAAGGAATACAGATAGGAGAGCTGATGGTGCCGCTCAGCATTTAGAGCCCTTACAGGGCAAGCTCAAGGCCCTGAGTTCAATTCACCAGCACTATATAAGCCAGTTGTTATGGCACGCACCTGTAATCCCAGCCCTCAGGAGGCTGAGGCACGACAATTGCTGTGAGTTTGAAGCCAGACTGGTTACAGGGTGAGTTCGTGACCAGCCTCAGCTATAGAATGAGATCCTATTTTTTAAAAAAGGTGTGTGTGTGGAGGGGGGAGGGGAATATAAATAGGAATGGAGTATGCCACAGTACGGAAAAGGCAGAGATGTGGGGCTGGCAAACTCATTTCTCTTTTTGCTGTAGTGTGTGGTCATAGATAATAGCACCACCCATTTGCTGAGTGTCTCCCATGTGTCAGGCATGAGGCTGGGTGCCTTTGCATACGTGACCTCATTTAATCTCCAGGACAACTCTGCAAGGCATATATTACTGTCCTTATTCTACAAATACGCAGCAGGCTCAGGTGATCCTTGTACAGATCGCCCAGCTAGTAAATGGCAGAGTGTCGCTTCAAAGGTCAGCCTGAGGTGATTCTCCAGGAAAGTGCCTTCCCCCAGGCTTTGGATGTCTGTGGATACACTGAACTACATGACCTCAAGGGGCCCTTCCTGCTCTGACATTCAGTGATTAGATGACTCACTGGGACCTGCAGTTAGAAGGGCATCTGGGCAAGTGGCCTGGCCCAAGGCTCCAGGCCTTCAGTCATGCCCTCACATACCATGGAGACCAGCGATCCAGAAGGCCCAGCATCACTCATTTATTCCCAGGGCAAGAGGTCTTCCTGGCGCCTGCTCCCATCCTGCCTGCAGTCTACGAAGACGAGGCAGACAACTGCAGCATCTCCCCGTGATTCAAGCCTCTGCCTTGGCCTTGGAGGATGGTCCCTCCCAAGCCCGGGCATGAGAAGTTTTCAGATCTGAAGCCATATTCCTGGGCATGATCTCCAAGGGCCAGACTTGTGAGGTCCAACACCCCCACAGCTTCCCATTCTTAATCCTTTGGCCTTAATCCCACCCCTGGGTCCTATTCTAGCCCTCCTTGTTCTAGCCTAAGTTATGGATCCCCCAAATCCCCATCTCCCTGACTCTCAGGTTCCAAGCCTGTACTGCCCACCCTAAGGCACTAATAACCTCAAATTTCCTTCCCCATCTAACCTGCTGTCCCTAAGCCAGAAACCATACTGCAGTTTGACTGCTGGAAAAGACCATCCTATGTGCTCCTGTCGAGGGCTTTGTAAAAATCTATTTTAAGGCCTGGAAAAGTCCCCCACTCCCAGCCCCAAACTGGAGGCTTGATGAGCATTCTCCTTGGATCCTCTGGTGTCCCCGCCCCCTCACCACCCCCATCCAGCTGCCTATTTGAAGGCTTCTCAGGGAAGTTGTTACTCTGAGCAAAATAAGCAGGAAGAGATTTTAAAACAAAACCAGCTGGTGTCTGGGCCAGTATCACAAAGTGAAGGGGTCTTGGTAGGAAAGCTTCTCTGTGATGCAGGGCCCATGTGTGACTGCGGGTGACACAGTGGCTCCCCCACCAGCCTGAGCGTGACTGGGATCCTGAAACTAGATGTCCAAGATGAAGATGTCACTGTTGAGGTACACATGAGCATGGCCTTGTGATGCATGAGTGCATTCATGTGTGTCATGTTTCTGTGATTTGGGGCTAAGCATCTGTACCCAGAGGACCAGATTTTTTTCATTTGTGATCACCAACAGTACAAATGAAAATGACTTACTGTGCTTTCCGGGCAGTAGGAGTGGCTTCCCTGGGCAACTCAACACTCTATGTGATTCTATCTTCGTGTGTGTCTGTCCTGTGACTGTAACATAAGTGTAACTATGTGACTGCACTTGTGTGACTATTTGTACTTAGGGGACTCAGAAGACAAGTGAGACTGAATCTTGTAGCTGCATGGGCCTGTCAAATTATGGTATCCTCAGCATGGTACCAGGAATATAGGGATGTTTAATAAAAAATTACTGATTATCAAAGATTTATTTATATAAATAGGGAGGCACCAGAATGTAAAAGTTAATGGCATGAATTAGGAAATCCAGTTGCTGTTGTTTGACTCTGGGCTTTGCCAAATCTAGCTGGAACACCTGGATTCTCCTTCACTGTGTGCCAGCGCCTGCCTGGAGTTACCTGAGGTCATGTACTGGACCTAGAACAACACCTGGTAAATGGGAAGTGATACATTGGGTGTGGGTGTGGCCATGGGAGGACACATCCTTCAGTTTAGTCCCTGATGAAAAGCAGCCCCATCCCTGCCTCTTGGAGCCCTCCACCTACTTACCAGGCTGGGGGAGCTGGAGTGTACTCTTGCTCCACTGAGTCAGGCCCACAATGGCCACCATCTTGGCCCCCAGGCTGCTGCGCCGCTTCTTGGCAGTGGTGGTCCCAGTCCCAGCCCCACTTTGCTGGGATCCACAGATTTCACCACTGATGCTGGAGCTCCGCACGACATTCCTGGAGGTCCCAGCTGAGGCTGGACTGGGCTCCCCGTTAAACATGGTCCCCAGGGCAGCAGGGCCTCAGGCAACTCTAAAGGTGAGCGAGAGACAATGGGATCCCGTATCAGACACCAGCCACTACCGCAGCCCCACCATTTGCTAGATGTGTGATCTTGGGCAACTCATTCTGCCTCTCTGAGGCTATAAGGATTAACTGAAAAATGAAACGCCAAGGTATGCACAGGGTATGGCTCAATAAAGGGGTCTTCTTGTTTGTGTGGCCTGGTTTGGAGGTGAAGACTGAGGCCGTGGAGTTGGTCTACACTTGAATTACAAAGGCTTCCGTGTATGAGCTGCACCACCTTGTGACCAAACATGTTAGGATTTCAGTAGACACCTCAGCAAAATGTGAAATAGAAGCCCTTATCTCCTAGGTTTGCTGTAAGGATCAAATGAGATCATGCAGGTGGAGTGCTGAGAACAGCATCCGCGCATACAGGGGCTACTTGGTAGGTGCTAAGGATGACTAATTTCATAGCAAATAACAAGAACAGGAAGAGCAAAACAGGCCCCAGCCTGTGCAGGCTGTGAAAGGGTCCTCTTGGGGGAAGAAGCTGGTCCAGAAACATCTAAAGCAGCAAGCAAAAATCACCCTGCACTGCACTGCTGAGAGGCAGCACCGTCAGCACTTTAACCCAGTTCCTTCTCATCTTCCTTCTGGGCACTCACAAAATAAATAAACTCATACTGTAAATATAATTTTGTATTCTCACGTTGTTCATCTAACATATCACAAGCATTTCCCAATGTCATTAACACTTTGTATAAATGTTTTAATGCCACCATAATCACCCAACGTGTAGAGATAGCATAATTAACTTAAATATTTCAGTACAGTTACCTCTTGAATCAGGTTCAAGTTTCTTTTCCCTCTCTCTTTTAAATAAACACTGAGATAAACATCTTTCTACGCTGGTTTTTGACTGCTGATGTCCTTAGGATTGGCTCCTGGAAATGGGCTGGCTAGGGGGAGAGTGTGGGTACTGCTGGAAGCCTCCCACTCATCTAGCTCCCTGCCTGCTGCCTGACAAGAGGACTGGATTTATTTCAGGTACCATCTTGTCCCTTGTTTTAGAGGCAGATACTGATTAGTTTCAGGCTTTCTCCTTAGCAACTCTCACTTGCCCAAAGATGGGCATAGGACTAAATCGGCCCAATTCAGCTTAAAGGAATGAATTGGATTCTGTGCTTACAGAGAGGTACAGGGGGCCTCTGTCTGTCCTTCTCTCATTTACCCCCCTATAGCCTCATCCCCTGGGGGGAGCAACGTTTGGCTGAAGACAGTGCAGCCGAGGGCAGCACAGCATACAGACCCAAAGGACACTGACGTCGGGCCACACCTGGAGTCTGCCTTTCTCTAGTCTTCCACTTCCGAGAGAAAATGTATTTTCCGTTGCTTAAGTCAGTTTAAATTTGAGTTACATCCAAAAGCATCCTGCCTAATACTGAGGGCACTTTTTGAAAATCTTTGGACCCTACTGTCCATTTTCTTTCCAAAGTATAGAAATCTACTCTCCTCATTAGTTACATTCAACAAATGTTTAATTTCCTCAAATTCCAAGGCCAGTGCTAAATGCCAAGGATGCAGCAGTGAGCCAGGGCAACTCCCAAGGCCTCCAGCCCAGGAGGGGAGACAGACAGTAAATACCTAATTACACAATTAAATATTTAATGGTGGTTACGATAAGTGCTAGGGAAGAAGAGGACAGACGCCTCTGGGATCCACGGTAGAGGAGGGGGCGGCACGCATCTGCGACCTCTGTTTTGTATAGAGGTGGGTTCTCCAGCTGTCAGCTTCTGTAACTTGGCTGCAAAGCCCAATGCTGCAGTTGGTCTCCTTGGCTCAGGCAGAAGATAGGGAAGCCACACTCCAGCTGCTCTGCACCCAGCTCTGCCCTGGCTCCATCCCAGCCCACAGTTCTCTTCTTGGGGCAGCTGCACATGCCAGGGTTTAGGGGGCTTTGCTAGACCTTTTGCCCTTAGTCATGTAACCCCGAGGGAGTCTGATTTTTCAAAAAGACCAAGAAAGGAGAGGGAAAGCGGGGTTGGGTGAGGGAAGGCACCACACTGGCTGACAAGAAGGTCGTCTCCAGACAGCTGATAATGGTCACCTGGTCTCCCAACCAGCAAGGTTCTTGCCAGCCTGGCGAATTAAGGCTGACACAGGGATGAGTCAAAGCCTTGTTTTACCTTCTTTGTGGTTCTCCGATGGTTCTCACTCATCCTGTGATGTAATCAGAGCTCCAGATTATATTTCTCCACTCCCCTCCCCCCACCATCAACCACGCAGCTAATGGAAAGTCCCCCTGGACTTGGGCCTGTGATGATCTCTTCTCTTTAGTTTCCAATCCTAGTGCCAGTTTGTGTGGGTTTTGGGGTATCTGCATGGTGTTTTGGTGGAAGGTGGGACAGGGTTTATCTGATACTGTAAATCTGCCACAGTATCAGTCTAATTTGCTCTTTCTAGTACTTCTGTGAGGTAGATAGGTATTACCATATGATAGACGAGAACCCTGAGTTTCAGAGAAGCAAAGGGCTTGTCCACCCTACTCAAACAAGAAGTGGCAAGGCTTGGACCACATGCAGTCTCCATTTTCCACAGAGAGACAAGTATGTTCAGTAACCCCTACCCCTTGAACCTAGCACTCATCTGAAGATGGGTGCCCATCTTTGAGCTCTGGCTCTGCCCTGGGACTCTGAGCTCTTTAAGGAAATTACAAGGAAAGAGCCTATGATAAGAAAAACTCTCCCTCTCTGACCCAGTCTCCCCCCAGCTGGCTGAGTAGCTAAGTGGCAGAACTCCCCAAATCCTAAACCACAATTGAGAAGCAAAAGCTTCCCCGGTGAGTCTCCAGGATGCTTGAGAGCACCACCTCGGGCATGAGAAGGGTAAGGGAGAGAATTCCCGGCCCTGCCAACCTGGAAGCTCATGTTTCCTTATGAATAATGAATGGAACTGACAAGTACATGGTTTGACATCCAGGACTCTGCACCACACAGAGCTATTTCTTATCTTCAGGTACCCAGGGATCACTAAGGGGACCTGAAGAACTTATGAATGGTTGGTGGAGCCCAGCCTACAGGCCACTCTCAGAGGTGAGGAGGAGCCAGACCCTCAGCACTAGATCGAAGGTCCTAGGGTCTTAGTAGCACAGCTGAGGAAGGGTAGGAATCAGGATGAGATTAGAATGTGAACAGATTCTTTGTGTTAACTTCTCTGGATCTTGGCTTCATCTGTGTGTTAAATAAAGGAGCCAGATTCAGTCTCCTTGAAAAGTCCTTTTGCCTAAGAGAGTGGAATCTGTGAGTGGGTGCTAGAGAGGGCAGGACGGCAGTCAGAGAATGGCCTATGAGGGGAGAAGTCCACTGCCTAGCAACCTGTGAACCATCAATCAGGCCAGAGGGATAGAAAAGGGAACGGCAGAGATGGGAACAGAGTGGTAAGAAGCCAGCAAGACACAGTAGAGCATGCCACATTCTGAAGGTTCTAAGTGATCAGCAAATAAACTGCATACTTCCCACGAAAATCAGTGCAGTAATTCCCCTAGCTCTGAGCAGGACTATCCCTTTATCAGCCCAGTTCATGGCGCCTCAAGCAAGGGAACCCTCCTACAGTCTTAACAAGTCATAGAGACTGAAGTTCTCCCTGCCGACTCCCACCCATTACAACAGCAGCAGAAGAACCTGCCTTTTCCTTATCCTCCAGGGAGAAGGAGTTACTGGCTCCTTCCTCCCAAAGTTCCAGAAAAACATCCAAGCTCCCAAACAATAAGCTTAATGTTTTCTTTCCATTCCTCAACATTTGGCCTCTGCCTGGCACCTCCCTGTCCTAAGGGCTCTCCACACCTCTCCAGAGTCCTGACAGCAGTACATCATAGGCCCTTCCAGGCTCCCTGGGTCCCTAGATCCCTTTGACCATACATGCAACCAGGTAATCAGCTCTTTTGATAGTCAATGATGAACCCAGTGGACCAAGATGAACCCAACTACCCATGCTTTCAATGGGAAACACCAAGGAAGCCATCTTCAGTGTTGTGCCATTAGGAAGGAAGGGACTACAAGCAAGTAAGCCTCCTGCCACCCCTTCCAGCCTCTACCCATAGCAGACATCACTAATCTATCTCTTTCTTCAAAATACAGACATAACCTCAGAATCCCTCCCAACAGAGTAATCCAACACCAGCTGATGAAAACCAGCCCATGAGCTAAAATCGACCCACTGTTTCTATTACAGTTTGGGCTTTTTATTTTGTAGAGCTCAGAATGAGAAAGAGACATATCCAGGGCCACACAGAAAGCTGGTGGCAAAACCAGAGGTCCCACCGAAGACTCCTAACTCCCAGGTCCCACATCCTCCTCCCCAACTCTCCTCCCTCCCCAATTCTCACCTGACAGAAAACCCAAACTCACCAAATTGATGAATTTGACCCTGGAGTTCTGCATCACAGGGGCTATGCCCCTCCCACCAGCACACCCCTAGGGCATTTGCACAAAGCTTCAATTAATTTCTGTAGAGACAGCAGTCTTCAGGAAAGGAAGTGAAGGCAATTGGGGCAGGCTGCCAGAAGGAGGTGATGTGGTAAAAGGTCCTGGAAGGGAAAAGTTGAGAAAGTTGAGCTCAGAGGAAGGGCCAGTGAAGACATTTGTCATCAAAAGCTTCCAGCAGCTCGAACAAATCGTTTCAGCTTTCTGATTCTGTTTTCTCTTTTATAAAACTGTGTAAACTCCTGGGTCCCTTAACGTACCTTGAGGCACAGCGATGCCAAACTGTTGAAGTCCAGCAACTTTACAATGTGTATGGCTGGCAATGTAGCTCAATGTAAGGGCCCTTGACTAGCATGCATTAGGCCCTACATTTGATTCCCAGCACCACAAAATGAGAGTAATGGGGACGGGATGGACATTAACATTAGGAACTCATCTGGGACTGACTGCTAAGGAGCTCTAGACCCTCTTCTTTAGTCCTCCACCCTCCCCCTCACTGTGTCTGTCCCTAGATACTCTGTGACATGCCTCAGCCCAGGAAAGGGAGGCATGCCTGGCTCTCTCCCTAGCCATATCATTCAGGTTCTCTACCCCACCTTTTTTCTAAGATGGGTAGTGGCATGGACCTGTTCTGACCCTCCTGGCTGGACTAGAGATCAGATGAGCCAGAGAGGTGCAGGAAAGGAGTGTGACAACAACGTGTGCTCTGGAGACAGACAGACTTAGGTGCAAAATCTAGATGTGCCCTTTAAAAGCCAGTGGCAGAGGGCTTCTATTAATATTTCGAGCCCCCTGAGCCTACCATCCCTTGTCACTAAGTGGAGATGGCAATGTGAGCTTTAGGGATGTTAGGTAAAATATTACAAAGTGAAAGCGCTTTGGAAGGCTGAGGCAAGAGGATCACAAGTTCGAGACCAGCTTGGGTAACTTAGCAACTTAGTGAGACCTTGTCTCAAATAAATACAAAAAAAGGGCTCGGAGTGTACCTCAGAGCAAAGGCCATATGTTCAATACCCATATTGGAAAAAAAAATGAGAATTGGTACATGCTCAATGACCAGTTGGGCAGTCACTCAGTTATCCCTACTAATGGTACCTGTTCATAGTAAACAACCATCCAGGTGTTAGCTCCAGGTATAACCACCTGGGGGGATTGCCTGGAGGTTCAAGGGTCACCTCCGATGCAGCCCTGGGTACCCCAGGTGAATGTGGGTATTTGTACTTCTCAGTTGATGTAGGAGGTAGTCCAAGAAGCCATGCCAGCCGCAGTTCCCATGCCTTTGCCTCACACTGGGTCTGGTATTTGAAACCTCAATACTGATGCAGCACTGGGATTGCCCATTGCCCACCACGTCCCCCTGTGCCACACTGGGCCTATGCCAGAAGCCAGTGCCTGTATCCACTAAAGGTGAAGGGGACCCTGGGCTCTAGTCTTTCCTTTCCCAACTCGGGGAGGTGGGTGATAGGGGCTGGATGTGGTAGGAGAGGCAAGGGGGCCAAGAAAGCAAATGCCACTTGAATGGCGGCACATGCCACATCTCAGACTGTCTTACACACACACATACACACACGGTACCAAATTTCAAATACATGTTCACAGATCCACACAAATGATACACACATTAGAAAATAATCACGTGTTCACAGATAAAGCACACACGCCCTCAAGATGTTCACCCACACAAAAGCACACAGAAGCAGCTTCACAGTCAAGACAGTCACAGGCATTCAGACTTTATTTGTGTACACACCTGCACAAACTCATCACTCCACACCCCATCTTCCCTTTGGCCCCTGCCCAGCCAAAGTTGCAAAAAAAGCGCCACGGCTACCGTGGTGAGGCAAGTGGGAAATGTCTTACCCTGCGCTGTGAGATCCCCAGGCACAGCACATACTCCGGCTCTGAGCAGGTGACTGTACAAGCCTGAACAAAACACAGTCGTACATGCTCTGGTCCCCAGTCCCACCCTCCTTGCCCCCATGCCTGCCAGACTGGACAAAGGAGTGCATTGGTGAGGTCTGTGGTGATGAGATGAGAAAGCTGGCAGGGAGCAGCTGCTGTCACCATGGCTACCAGATGACCCACTTCTCCTCTACCCAGGCTGGCCCACCCAGCCCAGACAAGGTAGAGACAGGCAGCTTTGGGCAAGGTGAGCCCTCTCCCACCATGCACAGGAAAGGGAGCCCTCTGAGGGTGTGGTGAGGGAGAGGCTAAGCACCAGCCAGGCTGGGACCTATGTAGGAAGGCATTATAGACTCAGATATCCCTTGAGAGGAGCAGGGTGCTGAGGACACAAGACCTGGCTCTCTCTAGTGTCCAGGCCTCTGGCTCAGGGAGTCACATGGATCTGAAACTATATCCTCAGTCAGAGCTCTTATGCAGTGCAGGTATGATGTAGTCATGCCATATCCTGTGTTTCCAGACCCTGAGGACTCAATACACGTAAGAGTAAGGCAGACTGGGGCTGAATGAACCCTATCTCCTGCTTGGAGGTAGGTTCTAGAAGGCGACACTCACTCTACACTTTCCACCAAAGGGCTGCTGCAGATAGGCCATGCCTCCTTTCTGAACAGAGCTGCCCTGTGCCGTCACCCAGGCAGGGGTGCCTCAGGGCATGGCTACATGTCTTCCCGCAGAACCAAGGCCTTAGAGGAATAGCATTGCCTTGAGAATACTCAGCTGAGGGGAGATGGCCTACAAAGCAAGGTGAAGCACTTGGGCTTGACACACTGCCATAGCTCCCTGCCTCCTTCAGGATAAGGGAGAAGCCCTTCGCTGAGGCTCCAAGCTACGTGACTCAGTCCTTGACTTCCTCTCTCAGGTCCCATCTCTCACTCTTATTCTGAATTTGGTCACATTTGCTTTTCATTCCTCCAAAGTGCCACTTTAGCCCATGCCTGCGTGGATGCTCTAATTTCACTTGCCCCCGCCCCTTGCTCTCAGGGATAGCACTTGCCTGCCTCTCTGCCCTTGTCTGCCTAATCACTATTATGTACTCAGTCCCAGTTTGAAAGACATTACCTAAGTCTTCCTAGGCAAAGTCAGTCCCCTGCCATATTCTTCCAGAACTCTGCACAGCCTCTGTTATGTTACGGGTTGAACAGGACCTTCCCTCCTAACAAAATGTTGTGGTTCTAACTCTTTGTGCCTATCTACATGGTCTTGTTTGAAAATAGGGTCATCGCAGATGCAATTAATTGAGGTTCTACTGGAGTGGGACTCATTCCTAATTCAACTAATGTCTTTATAGGAAGATGGCCATAGAGCCATGGGAGAATGCCTTGTGACAAGAGAGGCAAAGGTCAGAGTGATGCCTCAGCAAGCCAAGACATGCCAAGGATTGCCAGCTGTCACCAGAAGCCCAGGGAGAGGCCTCAACAGAGTCTCCCTCACAGCCCTCAGAAGGAAATAACCCACAGACACCTTGATTTCAGATTTTGGGCTTCCACAACTGTGAAAGGAAAAATTTCTGTTGTTTTAACCCACCCACGTTGTGGTACTTGGTTACGTCAGCCCTGGGAAATGGAGACACTGCTGTTCTAACTTGCTCAGTGCCTGTCTCTTGCACCCCAGCCCTTTGGCTGTGAGCTGCTTAGACAGAGGAACCATGCTGTCTTCACCCCAAATCCCTGCTACCTGGCACAGGTCTGGTGTTTAGCAAGGCTCTGTAAACATCTGTTGAGTAAATGAATGGAAATCAAGAATGCTAAATTAACAATGTTTGTAGCTGGATAGAATTGTGAGTCAGTTTTTATTTTCATGTGACATATTGTGTTTTCTAAAGTTACTACTTAGGGAGTGTATTAATGCTATAATGAAAAACAACAAACGTTTCTCAAAACATACACTAAAATAATAGAAATTTTCACTAACATATGTTTGTGAACGAGGAAAAGCTCTGTTCTAGCTTGATAACCACTTTTTATTGATTCCTCCTCGGGTTACTGGAGTGCCTTCCGGAGTCAGATCTACATAGCTTGATCTCTGGGGCCTGTCGAGGTATAGATTCCAGGTAGAAAGGGTCCAGGGAAAGATACACACGTTTCTCTGTCATCTGCATCATTCTGCTCCTTTCCCTGCTCAGTGGACACGACCAGATGTGGTACCTGTCCCCTGATGGGCTGCTAAACTGGACACCTGATAAGACCACCCACACTGGCCAAAGGCCATGCCCAAACAGAAGCCAACTCCTCAACAAACACACTGTCCAGTGCTTCTCAAACTTCACCCAGGGATCATCCAGGGGTCTTGCTGAAATGCACATCCTGACTCTATGGGTAACAAGTGGAATCTTAGGTCCTGCATTTCTCATAAGCTCCAGATGATGCCCAGGCTGCAGGTCATAGGGCACTCAGTGCAGGGCACTGAGGGCACTGATACACACAGCTAAAATACTCTGGTTGTTCTGTAGAAATGGGTGAATGCTCCAGGGCAGAATACAGCAGAGAAGGCATGATAAAGAATGTGCCACAGAGCGCCTCACAAGACAGTGGGACATGGAGAGGCATGGCCCTACAGGAGAGTAGTGGGAAGGTCCAGAGAGCTCGCTGTGTTCACAGCCAGTGAGTAGAGCGGGGCAGATATAGCAGGAGGCAAGTACGATTCTGGAAGAGGAGGTTGCAATGGGAGGCTGGGAGTGGCCAGTAAGGTGCTCTGAATGTAGAACTGAGAAGCGTGGCTTTAATCCTGTAGCAGTGAAATCTGACAAGATTTCGATGCACTGTTTTACGGAGATCAATCTGACACTCAGTACAGAATCAGAAGAAAGCTGACAGTGAGAAGAGACTCCAGGACGCTGCCACACCATGCAGGTAGGATGGGCTGCACTGCTTCTGATTTGAACGTGTGTCAAAAGGCAGGGCACCAGTGTCTGGTTGGGATCAAGGAATCATACAGAATTGGTGAAAGGACAGTCAGAAAAGGGGAACAAATGGAACCCAAGGTGACTTACAGGAAAAATGAGGCTGTGAGGTGCCATCACCAGAGGCTGAGGTCCCAGAAGAGGAGCTTGGCTTAAAGGGAAGATGGACGCCACGTTAGTCATGACAAGTCTGAGATAGCAGTGGTTCCGTGTCATTTGGCAGGTAAGCAGGCCCACTGAGCTCAGGAGAGCTATATGAGCCAGCAAGAGGTGGGTGTTTCCAGATGGAAAAGTGGGGTGTAGAAAGGAAGGGGAATGCCTGGAGGGGAGATCAAATGAGGGAAGGGGGAGAGGTAATACCTACAGTTGGAGGTAGGAGGAAATAGAATCCACTGATGAGGGAGAGCTAGGAGCTCAACATAGGAGGACTCAGGGGAGATGCTATGAGCGTACAGGCGGCCAGCCTGGCAGTCCTACAACACCAGCTGTCAAGACTAAGGAGGGGTCTGCCTTGGGTGGGGAACGGAGGCAAGGGAGCACCCAGGCTTCTGCTCTAGGGGCTTGGGGAAGACCAAGACTGAGAAGGAGCTCTGGTTGAGTGGAAAACAGCATTTAGACTGATAGAAAGTGGGCTTGATTCCCAGGGGAGCATCTGGATTGCCTGGGGCTCTCCAGCGGTTTTCCAGCTAAGTTCACGGCACAGGAAGAGCAATCCCCTCAAACTCCACACAAAGTACACGCAGCTGGGACAGAAGCTCCAGGCAGAGCAGAAGCTTAAGGAAAGACAGAAGTCTGCGGATCAAAGTCTTATCATTGGCGAGCACATGATTTATCACCCAACTGGAGCCCTTTTGAGAGTAAGGAGGGACAGTACTAACAATCACACCAGTACCACAGGCAAATGTGTAAATTTGGACCACCCCGGGCAAATCATCTATATCATCACTCTAGCCCTGGGGGATAAAGATCTTAACAAGATAGTCCCATGTGGTACCCCTTCCTAGAAGGGGTAGGGGAACTGAGAGACAGCAGTGGGGACAGGCAAGTTCATCCTTGAGAGCTAGAAGCCCAGCTGAGGGTGTCAGCGGGTGGGGCAGTGGCTCCTCCCTCTCCCAGACTGCCCTGCCTGAGCACCGACGCCCCCTCAAGTCAAACGCGGCAGCACCAAGGACAGCGGCGTGCGCCCTGCACACCTCCCTCCTCCCCTGGCCCGGCTGCCTGCGGGGCTGATCAATATTTCATGGGGGGAAGGGGCTCCAATTACCAGCTCTGCGCCAAGCCGGAAGGCGCCACTGCACACGCTGCCCGCCCTGGGGACCCTCCTCGGGCACTCAACACAACTGGCAGCGTCCATCCCAGGTTCACATGCTGTCCTCGGGGTGCGCACGTCCCTGCAGCACCCCCTCCACCTCCAGACCCCATTGAAGCAGGCCACACACCTTCACTCCATCGCCCAGACACACCACAGAACCAGACATACACAGAACAGCATGCGCACACCACTCCCAGCTTGCAAGCCACCTAGACTAGATACTCAGCACACACGTCCACACAGAAACACACAATATATGCGTCGGAGACACTCATTGCATGGAGTTGCGGGGACCACCGACCCATACACACCACACCCAGGCACATGCGACCCCTGCCACATATATAAACTCACTGCACAGAAACAGAACTCCTGACATATGTGAAGATCCATTAGCCACAGACATGCTGCACGCACACACACAATATGCCTGCATAAGCCTTCATTCACCGTGGATACACAAACACACACACCCACTATAAATACACAAACACTCCCCACACACATACTCTGCCCAGGGTCCCGCACCCTCTTGTGCCAGGCTTCCCCCCCTTTGTGAATGTGAAACTGCTCAGGGCAGACAGGACTCCACTCCCAGCTGCCTTCTCTGCTCTGGCCCTGATCTTGGGCCCGGTAGTGAAATCCACTGTGCCCCGTATGTTCTCCTGAGCTATGTTGCCAGGTCCCTACAAACACATATTCTTAGCGCCAAGAGATGTGTGAAGCGGAGAGCAGGGGAACAAGGACCTTTGAGAATCTGAAGTCTCTTGGCTTCATGGGCCCCAGGCCCCAGCTCTAGGGCATGAAGGCCCAGGGACTACCTCACCCTCACCTGTGGCTCCCACAGCCTTGCTGTTCCCTGGGGACTCCAGGCTTCCTGGAAGCCCTGAGCCTATGTTGTGCATGAACAGCAGAACTATGGGGTCAGCAGCTCTTCCTCCTGCTACAAGGAGGGCTTAAGTCTTGGCCTTGGAGATGTGAGGGCATCCCACCCCCACGCAGACACTCCACCTTCCAAAGACCTCCCTGCAAACAAGTGGTAGGCACAGTGGCATGATGCATCTATACAATGATCATGATAAATAACAAAAATAGAAACTTCATCCAGGACACAGGAGAGAAAAGGGAACCAGGCAAGAATAGCAGAGAGAGACCCCAAAGTTGTCATATGAGAGGAAGGAACAACTTCAAAATGAATTAGGTTGGGGCTGGGAGTGTAGTTCAGTGCCTAGGCCCTGGGTTCAATTCCCTAGCACCGCATAAATATTAGCTGGGCGTGGTGGCACAGGCCTGTAATCCCAGCACTCGGGAGGCTAAGGCAGGAGAATTGCTGTGAGCCCAAGGCTAGCCTAGGCTACATAGTAAGTTCAGGGCCAGCCTAAACTACAGAGTAAGACCCTGTCTCAAAAAATAATAATTAGGCCATATCTCTGATGTCCCTGTGCCACTTCCCAATTTTGCATCATTCACCTAAAGCAGTATGCCACCTCAGTGATTTCTGCCAAATCCACATACTCCCATACAGCATATTATTCTTGAAGTTGAGGCTTTTAACTGCAATTTCAAATAGAAACTCTGATACTACTATAAACAGGTAGTCTGTATCATTTTAATGGTAAGATTTAAAAAGTAAAAACAAAAAAACCAAAGCTGTTGTGGGGGTTTGGATCTGAAGTGTCCCCCAGAAGCCTCATGTTGTTATGGATACTGTGTAGGGTTGGAGGTGGGGCCTGGCTGGAAGGGCGGTGCTTCCATTTGACCAGGCAGGGCCGTGGGCAGGTCCCGTCCTTCTTCCCAGTCTCTGTACCACCATGTTGTGAAGATCTCTGGCTCTGGCTCTGCCCCCACTCCAGCCCCGCCGTGTGCTTCCACCATTTTCCAGCCACCCACCTGTAAAAGGACTAAACCCTTCTGAAACTGTAAGCTACAATAAATCTCTTTTTCCTAAGTTGTAGATGTCCAGTATTGAGTCACAGTGACCAAAAAGTAACTAAGGCAGCTATTTTATTACATTTTTGTCAAGCTAAGATTTCTCTCTGTTAAAAAGATAGGCCAGCAAGAGCCGAGAGGCTGTGAAACACACGCTCGCAGCTACCCTACACTTCCTCCCTGGGACAACATGGGGTTTGCTGGCATTGAGAGGAAACCAACTTTCTCGTTCTGTGAGCAGATGTTCTACGAGGGCAGGTCCCTGAGCCCATGGAAGTTTCCTGAGGTTCTACTAAGCACATCACTGCTCGTGCTGGGAACCTCACCTACTGTGCCACTCTTGCAGAAGCTGAGCACAGCGGCTACTGGCATCCAGGTGCTACTGCCCATTCTGGTAATAACAAGTCTGTAGCAATTGCTTGTTTTTCCTATTTATAATTTGTCACCACAGACTCTACATCATATAAGCCTTGTGGCAGGAAATACCGTTATTTCTGAATGAGAAAAGTAAGGCTCAGAAAGGTTAAGAGATTTGTCTACAGTCTCAAGAGATGCACAAGGTATATTCATGGGTAGGAGACTTGACTCCCCCCTAAAGGCCTTTTCTGCTGCACCTATGACTACCTGCCCTATGGTCAGGAGCCCTTATTCTGGGAGGATGGTAACCTGGTATTGGCTCGTGAGGCCCTCACAATCCTGAAAAGCAAAAAGGCAAGTAACTAGCAGAGTAAGAGTTTTTGTTCACACTGGCGCATCTCCCTAGCCTATTCCAACTCTTTGAACCTCAATTTCCTTGCCTATAAAAATGGGGGCAATAAGCAAGCCCTGTTGTGCAGACCATTAATCTCAGCAATCTGGGAGGCTGAGGCAGGAAGGTAACAAGTTCAAGCTCAGCACTGGCAATTTAGCAACTTAATGAGATCTTGTCTCAAAATCAAAATTTAAAATGTAGCTCAGTGTGAAGGTCCTCAGGTCAATTCTGGGGGGTGGAGGGAGGCAATAATAGTACCCTCCTTATAAGAGAATTAAATGAAATAACTCACCCACAGTACCTAGTACAGAATAAGTGCTCAAAAAAGTTCGTCACTAGGGAAGCTGTTATTATTTGGACCTGGAGTGTCCCCCAAAGCTTCATAGACCTGTGGATACTTGTACTGATGGGAGGTGGGACCTCGTTGGAAGGGGCAGGTGCTTGGGGCTTGACCTGGAGGGGCGTGTGCTGGTTCTGCCCTTCCTCACAGACTTGTCTTTGGTCTGCCATGTTGTGAGGATCTCTGACTCCCACAGCATCTGCTCCAGCTCTGGCTCTAGCTGCAGCCCCACCATGTGATTCCACCATTTCGCAGCCACCCACCTTGGAATGGACTTTCTGAAACTGTAAGCTAAAATAAATCTTTCCTCCCTATAGTTGTAGATGTCAAGTATTCTGTCCCCAATGATGAAAAAGTAACTAAGACAGAAGTACAAAGAAGAGAATAAACACAAGTATAGTATCACTACGTGGGGGAGGGAATAGAATAGGCATGGTATGGATGTTCACTGGGGAAAGGAAGTGAGTTAAGTCTTCTTAAAGGATACATGAGATTTTGGTAAGGGAAATGGTTCTGACTGCTCATGCCTTCCCCTGTGCTCTTGCCCCACTCTGAAAACAGGTGGGGAAATTCAAGGTCCCGCCTCCCCCTCTCTCTGATCCGAATTACATGTTATAGGTTTCTCAGAGCCTAACCTGGCCACTACTGCCCCAGGGAAAGTGCCCTTTACGTCAAAACTGAAAGTCCCTTTTCTCTAGGTTTCTGTCCACATGGAAGGTTCATCTGTCTGTACCCACCTGGCATTCTAAGGGCTCCACAGACACCATAGGAAGTACGTGACTAGCTAACGAAGACTTCCTTTCTCTGGAATGGGCACCAGTAGCCACATTCATATGCCTACCTTGGTGATCCTTCCCAGTAATCTGCAGTTAATTGGCCCAGGATGGGTACCTGACCCTTCCAGAGCCAATCAGAACCTTTGCTGCAATTTTGGGACTGGATCTACCAAGCCCTGAGTTTTATATCTGAATGTGGCTGGAACCAAAGGATGCAAAACAGGCCTCTGCCTAGCTTGGTGCCCAATAAAGCAAAGAAGTCCAGTCTCGCAACAGAAAGGAAAAATGACTAGTGGAGTGCAAAGAAGGGCTGATTCAACTTTTCCTGGCCTCCCAGGTCCCTCATTCCTGAGGCTTACACTTTTCTATCCCCTCAAGTCCCAGGAATCCTGTGCGTCCTTCTTTATTACTGAAGCTGGTTCAAGTGGACTCTGTGTATAAACAAAGACCTAATTAGGACAGAAGAAAAATGGAGGACCTGAGCTACAAAGGTGAACAAGCCTGAAAAAATCAATCTCTATATACCAGGACGGTGGCACATGCCTGTAATTCCATCACTCTGGAACACTGAGCAGGAGGTTTGCAAGTTTGAGCCCAGTGTGGGCAACTTAGTGACTTAGCAAGACCCTGTCTAAATAAACAAATAGGGCTGGGACTATAGCTCAGAGTGAAGGCCCTGGTTTTTTTTTTTTTTTCTCTTCACATTTTTTCCATTTTCGTTAATATACAAATGTAATACATAGTATTTACAATGAATTTGGGTGTTTTGTACATCTATGTATCATATCGAGTTTACAATCCCTACCCATCTTTTACCCTCCCACCCCCTCCCTGTCCCTTCCCCCGGCTCCGGCTATCACTTCATATGGTTCCAAAGAATGTCTGTGTTCTGGGTTTTCCAAGTCCGAGAAACCATACAGTGTTTAACATATTAATCTTCCACACCTAGGTCATTTCACTCAAGTCACCACTCTGCCCCAGCTTCCTATTCCTCTCATGCGTTCGCAGTAGTCAAATCTTGATATCTCCTTTCTGAATCCAACCAATCCCATCATTGGGATATTCACCAAAAGTTTTTTCCATATTTTCCTACAACTTTGTTGTTATTGTTAAACCTGGCCTTACCCACCAGCTCACACTAGAAAGTAATTATAAGCATGTAGTTCAAAAGACTAGTTAATCTGGGAGAGAAGAGAAATAAATAAATAAATAAAATTCAATTGCCTTAGCTGAACATTGGAAGGTGCATATTTGTACATTCACAAGGTTATCTTTAAGGCCCTGGTTTCAATATTCAGTACAAGAAAAAAAAATACCCTGTACCTGCCTTGGAGAAGCCTAGTTCAGCAGGAGACAGGGTGAGAGGCTCTGCACAGATGTGACCAAGGGCAGTGACTGAATGTCCAGGAGGGACAAAGTGCTCTGCACAGGCTTCACAGCAGAAGTGGCAGTGAGCTGATTCTAAAGAGAGAAGGACATTCTCCATGGAGACAGTGGGGTGGAGGGGCATCGCAAGTACAGGGACAGCAAGTGCAGGTGCACAGAGGCACAGAGCAGCTCTGTGTGTGTCACAGGGAGTGCCAGCTGTTCAAAGTGTGCTGTGGAGGCAGGGGAGACGGGGTGGACAGCGAGCCCAGCACAGATCACAAAGAGCTTTGAATCTCATGATAAGAAGCCCAGGTTTTTTCCTGCCAGCAATGGGGAGCTATTGAAGTATTTTAAGTAGCAGGGGGTGACAGGGTCAGTTCTGTGTTTTGGAAAGATTGCTCTGGGGCTGTATGGAGAAAGGACTAGAAAAGGCAGACCTGGAGGCAGAGAGGCCACTTAGGATGCTGCAGGCTGGTTTCACCTGCTTTTCCATGCTCCAACCAATTCCTTGTGTACCTACTAGCACCAGGATGAGGTAATGCAGAATTCCTGACCCACAGAGTGCACTGATGAGCAAGAAGGACACATCGAAAAAGCAATTCAAGGGTGCCGAACGTCATGAAGTACAATGTCCTGTGGAGAAGGTGGTATATCCATGTGAAGGATAAGTACGAGAAACAAGGGCCCCATGAGGGACCACGCATTCTAGGATTGGGAACATGTGTGAAAGTCTTGCAGATAAAGGAGACAGAAAATGCTAGGAGATGACACAAAAAGGTAGGCACGGTCCGGATCATACAGGGCTTTGGAGACTGCATCAGTGAGGCTAGATTGTATTCTAAGATGTCCTGGAAGTCATAAGTGGAGAAATGACACAAACATTTATCTTTAGAAGATTGCTGTGGCTACAGTGTGAAAAATGAAACCAAGTGGGGAAAGAATAGAAAAGGTAAGGCGCCCAACAAGAGACAGTCACCAGAGTCCCCGAGAGCATGGTGGTGTGGAGGGCCTGTAGGTAAGAAGAGGGTCTACTGGCAGAAGACAGGTATGTAGGGAGACTAACAGGATATGCTGAGACTTGGCTGTGGGCTGTGGGGGCGAGGCGAGGGAGGCATCCAGGAGAATTTCCAGCTTCCAGCTTGAGGAAGTGGGTGGATAATGGTGCCAGAGATGAGCTGGAGACCCTGGAAGCGGAGCAGGTGTGAGTGGGTGGAGCCTCAGTCTTGGGTTTGGACCTGAGTCTGGTTTTCTATGTCCAGGAAGCAGTTAGACCAGCAGGCCTTGAACCTAGAAGAGATCATTCTTCAGGACAGTATTTGAGATAACCTGGAGAGTGACAAAGGATGGGGTGAGAGAGTACAGAGGAGATTGAAGCAGAAGAACCTGGGAAGAGAATGTCCAGGATGATCAGAATCAGGAAACCCAAAGGTTACATTCTCTCAGCCCCTGGAAGTATCTGGCTTCAATTACCCTTCTCGTGGCCAAGAAGCATGCCCTTGGCACAGACAGTTCCCAGCTAAGAGTGCCCTCCTTTCCCCTATGCACCTTCTTCCCTTGGGCAAAGCCAAGTTCTCCTCCAGGCACAGCTCAGGCACCCCCTCCTTCCTGGCCTCTTCAGCTCCACACCTTGGCTTTGAATCCCAGCTTTGCCACTTGATGGTGACCTCAGCCCCATAACCCTAGTTACCTCATCTGCACCACGGACGCAATCATCGTACCTACCTCATAGAGCTGTTTGAAGATGAGCGTGTAAAATGCTTGGCAGGGGATCAGCACAGGGTAAGCACTAAATAAGTGTTACTATGATTAACCTCTCCACCTTCGGCAGTTAGTCATGCCCTCCACCTGTTACATCTTTCTCTGGAGAATTATTTCCAGGTGTGCCATATTCCTTGCCTTTTCCTACCTACTCCCTGATTTGTAGGCTGTGTAATACGGGGGGGGGGGGGGGGGGGGCAGTGCTAAGTGAAAATGCAGAACCCCTTGTTCAAAACTATGCATACTTTCAGGACAATGACAGCAAATAATTAAACCAACTACAGGGTCTAAGTGCTGTGCCTGGTGTGACCATGAACTCTTAAAAACCACTCTGTTCCCAACGCAGGTCAGCCCACAGTAGGTACTAGCTCTCGTGCAATAGAGTAAAAATGCTGACACTGATATAGCGTTTTATGATTTCCATCTAGAATTTCACTTTATCCGTCCCACAGAGACGAGTATTAACCCTATTTTATAGTTGAGGAGGCTGAAGTTCAGAGATGGGTATGCCTTGCTCATGAACTGCAGAGCTGCACGTGAACACCTGGTGCCAAAGCCTTGCCTTTCGCCCTCTGTCCTCTGGGAGGTTGAGAAAACCTGGTCCCAGAGGGCTGAGCTTTGTCAACAAGGCTGAGACTCAGCCCAGAGAGAGGGAGCTAGCGGGATTAGGAGTAGCCCCTTCCTCTTGGGGCAAGCCATATAAACAAACCACTCTCTGGGCACTAAGGCTGCTGCTACCGCTGCATGGCAGAGAGGTAGGAAAAGCGAAAGGCCACTGTGGCAAGATTCTGCCTACCATCCACAGACCCCAGCCAACACTTTCCGGCAATCTGACTTGGCTTTCTCGTCTCAAAATCCCTTATGGGCTGCCATGGGCTGCCAATGGCCTTGACCAAAATCTCTTCCCTTTGTAATATTCTACCAGGGAGGTCTAGCCTGTCTGTCCCTGGGCTGCCTATTCCCTATTTCCCCAGCACACCAGGCCTGTTTCATCACTAGGGCCTTAAACGCACTGTTCCTCTACCTTATCCCTACTTTTTTGCCTCCTCAATTCCTTGGCACTACTCATGCTTCAGCTAAAGCGTCACCTTCTCCAGGAGCCCTTCCCAGATCCCAGAGGTAGGACAGCACTTCCAGTGATAAATTCTTCAGCCTCTCTTAAGTCTCTCCTGCCAATGCTTATCATATGTGTGATTAGCCGCTCAGGGTCATAACCCTGCTAGAATGTCAGCTGTACAAGGGCAAGAGCCACCTGGCACAGAGCTTGGTACCCAGTGGACTGAACAGATACTCCTGACAGACGTAGGGAATGCAGGCCTATAATCCCAGCACTCTGGGAAACTGAAGCAGAAGGATACCAAGTTCAAGACCAACCTGGGCAACTTAGTGAGACCCTGTCTCAAGTAAACAATAAAAAGGAGCTGGAGATGTAGCTCAGAGCCAAGGCCCTTGGTTCAATCCTCAGTACCGCAAAAGGATCGGAGGGCCTTGCACTTTCTCTTTTCTAGCCATTCCTCTATGATTCTTCCTTTCATCCCTGAGCTCAAGGTGTGAAGAACCCAAACCCATCAAGAGAGGAGAACCATGGTATAGGAAGTGTCTCTGCCTGCTAACCCTGGACTGGGGGCTGTGAATACAGTCACTACATTTAATTCCCTAACAACCTTCCAAAGGGGAAGGCCGGTAGGGGTGCAAACTATTCTTATTTTCCATAGGGCAGTGACCCTCAAGAGTGTTGAGCACAACCCGAAGTAGCAACAGAATGGGAATACAGGAAAGCACATGCGAACCCTGGTCTGTCTTAGTGCCCCAGTACCTAGTCTCTTCTCTGTCCCAGACCACACACACCTGTGACTCACCATTCCCAGGCAGCTTACCTCCACCCAGAGAGCAGCTGGCGCTAATCCACATCCTCCATCCACACACGCCAGCCCATGAGGCTCCTCTGGAAGGTCTGCAGTCCACCAGTGTGGGAGACAACCCCACTCTAGCAGTGACAGGCCAGCATTGAAGTTAACCCTTTGTCAACAAAATGCCAGTGTGGGAGAAAGACCCTCAGGTCAGCCAAACACTAATGGAGGTGTTATCTCCATTATCAGCAAACTGCCAGTATAGATGTACCCTGCACCCCAAGTCAGCAGAAGGCTAGCAGCAGAGACACCGCCACAGTCATCACAGTGTGAGAAACACTTCTCTACACCCCCTCTGCCTGGCCCGGGGCAGTGGAGAGAGTGCACAGAGGCTCCTCCAGGGTGGGCCTCCTGGGGTGGAGGAGGTCCATGAGCCACTGTTGCCTGGGGAAGAAGGCTGCAGCTGGGGAGTGGGGCAGACTCAGGTGAGAGTTCTCACATGGCACTAATGAAATCAACCACCAGCCTGCCCCCCTCTCCCTAGGGACCCTCTAGGCTTCAGCTGATGCAATGCCCAGGCTGGATAATTGTTTTCTTTCCTCCTTAAAGGGCCAGCTGCTATTGTAGCTGCAGACATCACTCAGACCCCTGATGGATCCCCTAAGCTCAGCACCTGGGCAGAGAGGGGAGGAGCTCAGAGACTAGCAGCTTGAGGTCTGAGCTCCACAGAGTAAAATGCAATTAATGTCCAGAGACCAAATGTGTCGGTGAGCAAGAAGGGAGAGAGAATGGTTAAGAGAGTGATACAAACCATATGCCCCGAGAGACGGGACCGTGGTCCCTAGCGCCTAGCTCTTGCACACCTGCCCCAGCAAATACTTGGCACGAGGGTTGCTTGAGAGTTCAGGAGTCATCCACTGATTTCTAACTACCAGGCACTGGGCTAAGCAACTCAAACTCACCATTTCATTTATTCCTCCTAGTTAGTAGGTTTGTTTTACCAAAAGGAGCTCAGAGAGAGGAACTGATTTTTTTTTTTTTTTTTTTTAAATATCATGCAGCCAGAAAGGGCCTGGGTGGGAAGTCAAATTTAATTGACTCTGGGCATCCTACCTTGCAGAGTCAGGTAAGTGCAGAGTTCCAAAGGTTCCTAAGACCGGCAGCTACACACACAGCAAAGAAGAAATTTGTGGGCCCTAAGCAAACTCCAAAGGGCCTGGTACTTGGTGTGAGCACAGGTCGCAAGGGTCCCCTCCCCAGCAGGCCCTTGCCCAACCAGAGAATGCCCCATTAGGCAGCTCACATGCCCTGAGGGATACTTGGCAGCTGCGTGATTACAGACTAGTTGGTGGCTGGCAGCAACTATGGGAATGGCTTGCTAAGGCTTTAGAGACCAGGCCCAACTATAAAGACCCTCCTCCCACATTTCGGGCCCCAAATCCCAAAGGACTTCAGACTTGAGAAGTCATTATGGGTAGAGGACAGAGGACAGGACCAAAGGAGTAGCAGCCTTCCTCTGCACACCCCTTCTGTACCCTGGGGCTAGGATTGCACACTGACGATACACAGCCCAGAAGGGCCACATTCAAACAGCCCCCCTTCCCTGGTGACAGTGCCAGCCAGTGACCCCTCGTTCCTTATTCTCTGGCCTTAGGAGCAGCACCTAGGAAAGAAACCCATTCCTCAGGGATGGGTTGTCCAGAGGCAAGGGGGGCATGGGGTCCAGGCAGCCAGGAAGCCAACCGGGAAGATACTGTCCACATGATCGAGACAGTGCCCAAGCTGCCCACCAAGGGTCCAGCCAAGCCTCCCTGAACCCTGGGTTCCCCATCATGCTACTGACCAACTGTTTTTCCAGCTTCCTAAGCCCCCTCTCCTGCCCACCTTAACACTAGAGTGAGCACCACACCTTTTCTTTCATGAGATGGGGGAGGGGGGCCTCTAGGCGCCACAGGGTTGTCACGTTGAGAGGAAAAAGTGGTTGCTTCTTAACCAGGGCACAGGCAGCAAAGAGAAACGAAGGCTGCCTTCCAGCTCCCTTTCCAGGAGGGATTTTAAGCACTTTCCAAAAATGCCATGCGAGGCGACGACGCTGCTGAAGACGAGGGCCCCAGGTGCTCTGAGCATTAGCAAAGAACTCCAGACTCTGGAGCCCCTGCCCCGTTTTCCAGGCTTCCCCAAGCACCCCATGCTCCCCGCTCACACCTTGGCCCATGCCCCACGGCCATCGCACACGCCGCGCTCATGCCCGGGCCCCCGCCCCCGAGACCCGGCACATTCACAACCCTACACTGCGTTGCGCTGCCGGAACCGTCCCTCCCACCCAGCCCCCTCCCACGTCCACTCCCGGGCGAGCAAGGCCTACCGACTTACTCGGAGGTCGGGCCGGAGTCCAGACCCGGAGGGGGCTCCGCAGGCCGAGGCGTTCTGCAAGGCGGGGCAGGTGCTGCCCCGGGACCCCGCCCCGCGGACCCGGCGGTAGGCGCGGCCCGGCCTCCGGCGGGCGCTGACTTCTAGGGGGTACGGACGCGGGGCGGGGAGGGGCGGTGACAGAGGCTCACGGGGGCATCGCCCGCCCCCGTGCCGGGCGGCTTCCCGAGACTGCCTGCGTTGCCCGCTCCGCAGCCGCCACGGTGCTCAGCCGCCGCCGGGTGCAAAGCCCCAGCCCCGGCTGGCGGGAGGCACGGAGGGAGGCGGGGCCACGCGGGGGCGGGGCCTCTGTCGGTGGGCGGAGCCACAGGGCCGGGGCGGAGCCACAGGGCCGGGGCGGGGCCAAGGATCGCGTCCCTGTTGTGGGCGGGGCCTGGGAAAATAGAGTGGGGTTTGCGTTGGCAGGGTCCTCAGCGGAGGGGGCCTCAGGATGGTGGCCCTGAAGAAACAGGGTCTAGGGATGCTTAGGGCCTCGTCACTATCCCTAGAACGCTCGGGTGCCTGCCCGGCTACCCTTTCTCACCACCAGTCCCCTGCTATCTGTTCTTTCTCTCCTTCCTCTCTTTGAGGCATCACCTCCCAGGACCTCACTGGCACCGTGCTGTCCCCTGCTTTATTTACCCTGGACTAGATCCACGAACGTTATATGGTGAGAGAAAAGGAAACGACTTACAATCATCAAGTCCATTTTTCAGGCGAAGAAACCAAAACTCAGAAGAAAAGGCTTGTCCAAGTGCCTACTATGAAGAACGACTTTACTTTTTCCGGGCAGAGGGTAAGGGAGTAAAGAGAGCCACACCCTGTGACCTTAGTTAACCTGTTCTCCCAGCCCGCACTTATAGGGCTTTTAAATTTTTTTAAAATTTTTTTGCCACTTGGAACTGTTTTTGCTCCCTGTGGGACGTTTGACAATGTCTGGATACATTTGAGGGTTTTCACAACATGCGTGTGGGGGGTGCGACTGGCATCTAGTAAGAACAGACTCTGGATGCTGCCGAAATTCCTACAATGCCCAAGGCAACCCCACACCAAAGTGTTACCAAAATGCCAGTGGTAAATGTCAATGGTATTGACATTTTGAGTTCTTAGGACTAGCACCTGCCTGAAATGAACTCCAGAGAGAACTTTTCAGTCCTGGGTTCCCCAGCAACTTGAGACAAGAAGGATATTTGTATAAAATCCTCCCTAGGGCCAGGCCTGCTCCCAGCTTGCCATGTTTAAGCTTTCAAGGGATGGGTCAGTTCCATTCTTGTGCTCCAGTGTTCTTAATTACATTCAGCCACATGACAATATTATTATTATTATTATTTGCAGGAGGCAGGTAAAACAAGCAATCTCCTCAATGAAGGCATGGACTAATGAGATGCAAATGGAGAGTAGAAAGGTTGGAAGAACAAGGGAAATTGTTGGGATTAAAGGATCTCCTGGGGACTGCGAGCCTTTCCTTCCCCACATGCCTCAACTTATCTCATTTTTTTCACCTGGTTTGTAAGAAGAGTAAACTGAGGCCCAGCAATGTGAAGAGTCTAAAGCTGCGTCCCCTGCTTGGCTAGAGGTGAAGCTTGAACTTATGATTTTATTTACTTGTGAATTAAAATGTTATTATCTAATGTACACCTGGATACAGGGCCTTTGTGATACAGTGGTTGCTCTGGAGCAGTTGAAGGGGTTGGATTAGGACAGGCAAGCTGGGGACCCAGGAAGTGTCTGCAGCATAGTAGAGGTGAAAGACAGGGAGAGAGGAGCCTATGAGGATGTGGGAGAGAAAAGAGGAGTCAGTCCTACATCCTTGCCTTGGCTCTGTCACGGAGACACGTAAAGCAGGTGCTCCTTTTGCACATCTGGTGAAAATTTGGATCAGGTCTCCAGGTACAGACTTGTAATTCCAGCATTATGGTTTGGATCTTTAATGTCCCCCAAAAGGCTCATGTATTTGGAGGCTGTTAAGAGGTGGGGCCTGGTTCGTGGGGACCAAACGCTGGGGCTTAACCCAGAGAAGTAGATCACTGGGACAGGACCCGAAGGTGTAGCTCCGCCCTTACTCTCTCCCTTGGCTTCCCCTTCTGCCATGTGTGTTTACCTTTGCCAACTGCCCATGTATGGTCTGTGACCTTCTGAAACTGTAAGCTAAAATAAATCTTCCTCCCTTAAATTCTGCATGTCGAGTATTGAGTCAGAGCGATGATTAACTAAGACACCAAGTGTTATGTGAAGCTAAGGCAGGAGGACCACAAATTTAAGCCCAGCTTGGGCAACTTAGCTGCTTAGCAAGACCCTGTCTTGAAGTGAAAATTAAAAATGGGCTGGGAATGTGGCTCAAGTGCTAAGACTGCGTTCAATCCCCAGGACTACAAAAAATTTTGTTTGAAAAGGAAATATTATCTACCTTAATTTGATCATTATGATGTACATGCATGTATCAAATTATGACAAAATCTCCCATTAATTTGTAAACTAAATAGAAATGGAACAAGCCACACATGGGGATTCATTTTATAATGAAGATTGTGTTTCATATAAATGGGAAAAAGACAGGCCTTTCAATAAATGGAAAACTGGCAAGCCATTTGGTGAAACAGAAGAAAGCTATGTCCTTGCCTACAGCTAAATAAATTCCAGGTAGAGAAACTTTCATTATTGACATATTTGCAATGTATAATAATCACTTTTATTTTGAGGAATATACTTTTTTACTACCCCCCCCCAACTTCCTTTCCCACCCTTGGAGCAATACTTATGTAAAAACATCGTAATAAAGCAAAAGAAAACCTGAATTAATGTTCTGATAGGCCTAGAGATGGAAAAGATTTTTTTAAAGGACAGGATCTCCTACATAGCCCAGGTTGGACTCAATCCTTCTGCCTCAGCCTATTGAGTATTACAGGTATGTGCCACCACGACTGACTTGGAAAAGACTTTATAAGCATGATAAAACATAGAAATCACAAAGAACAATTCTGATAAATTTGTCTACAAGAAACTTCAATACAGAAGAAATGACCATAATCAAAGTTGAAAGATAAATCACAAATGGAGGACATAAATCACTGTGTCTGCTGTAATCCTCCAGCTCCTCTCTCAAGCCAAGAAGGGACAGAAAGGGATGTGGGAGACGCGACTGATCATATCGCAATGGCTCCTCCTACGGCGCCCTGGCCAGCGCCCACCTGTTCAAGGATCGGGAAGCCCCGGAAACCCCAGCCCTGCCATCTGGGTCCTCTGCAGGTGGCTTATGTACTCAGCTAGTCCTCCTGGTGGCTGCTCACCACTTCCCTCTCGTGGCCATCGTGGAAACTGCAAATCTAGGTTTCAACTGATATTTCTTTTCTGTCTTTAAGGTGAGGATTTTTTTCTGAACACACACGCATGCACACACACACACACACACAAGCACACACACAATTTTTTGAGCGAGTTGACCATGTTCTAGGCATTGGGCTAAGCGCTCAAGATGGATTATTTCATTTGATCCTCAAAGCATCTCTTCAGTGTAGGTAATATAGCAATAGTACCATTTTCACATGACAGGGAAACTGAGGCTTAAATGGAAAGTAGCTTCTGCAACCTCTATGTGCCAGCCCCAGGACTTAGTGCTCCCTTTCCATATCCAAGTCTTAATGTGATGGAGACAAATATCTGAAGAAATTCATATTTACCTTGATCAGAATTTCTACTAGGTGCTAGGAATTAAGAATGAGGAAAGCGGAGAGCATCAGGCAGAGAAATAATCTTGAATTCTGAAGATGCTGGATGAAGGGGGGGTAAGGGAGAAATCAGGAGAGATGTACTTGAGGAGTTTCATGGTGTTGGAGGGAGGAGTGAGAGAGGAGAAGGCGGAGTTGGGCTTACTGAGGGGCAAAGGTCGCTGTGTCTTGAGTTTAGGTGTAGGTTGGAGATGAGGCTAGAGCACACCGGGACCAAGCTAAGCATCAGGAGCACAAAGATATTTGAGAATGTTTCTATATTTCATTGACTTGGTCGAGGGGCTTCCTGCTTTGCCAACCCAAGTTGCTTCTCCTTCCAAGTGCCCTAACCTTTTCATTGTACTTTGGATTTTAAGTGTTGCCCAAAGGCCTATGTGGTAAAGATGTGGTCCTCAGCATGGAACAACTAGGAGCTGGTAGAAACTTTAAAAGGCCGGATCTATAGGGTGGTCTTAGATCATTAGAGGGTGTGCCCTAAAGGGAGTCTGTGGGATAACCCCCCACTCGACTGCCTTCCTCTTTCTTTTATTTTTTTAAGCCATAAGATGAACAGTTTTGCTCCAGATGGGACAGGAGAGAAGAGCCTGGTGTTCCTCAAGAAGTTTTTTTTTTTTTTTTCTGTTTTTGCTCTAACTGCCTTGCACAGCCACAGATCTATCAGACAGCCATGATTTTCTGGGAGACCTTTGCTTTGTGTGTGGCAAGATTTGATCATGGATCAGTCGTAGATGACTATCCCCCTTGGTAGCTATCCCCAGTCTGGTCCACAAGAAGTCTCCCTCTACACATGACTAAGAAAGTACAGCTAGCTGGTAGGACATTATATATGTCTTTTCTTCTACATAAGCAACTTTCTGTCTACCCATAGCAGGTTAATCTTTGCATTGCTCTCCCTTTATGAGCATAAGGGTGAATAAAACCTTTTTTGGATGGTATACCTTTGCCTACTCATGATTTCTATCTCATATAGAAATCACACTGAGCTGATTACTCTAACAACTGGTAACTCTAAAGGCCACTGGCACCAAAAATGGCCAGAAGCCAGGGCTGGAAACATTGAAACTGGCTAGCAGTCAGAGAACAACAGACAGCAACAGACAGTTCTTGGGAGCCACTAGATCTGGTTACTGGAAGAGTTCCAGAGAGTTGCTAATAGATCTGGCTCCAGCTTACAGGAGAGCAGTGAGGAGAGCTCTCAACACTAAAAGTTGCTAGCTGATGGCATTCAAAGCTCAGACCTATTAACACAAGACAAGTTGCATTTTGCCTCCTCATGATTTCTATCCAAAGTGAGCAAAAGGACCCTCAGTTAATTGGTAATACCCCCATGATGTGCTGCTATAGGCCCAAAGCAACAGAGCCAACCCACCATAGCCTAGAACTTCTAAAATGGTAAGCCAACATAGCTCTTTTCTCATTATAAGTTGATTATCTCAGGAATTTTTTATAGTGATGAAAGGCCGACTAACATGCTAGTTTGGAGTACTGATGGTTTAAGCCAAAACTGGGGAATTACTTGTGACTCCTCCCTTGTTCTATCCCTTTAATTATCAGGGTCAGCCCCAGTCTAACCTCCTAAATATTTTCCTGGCTCACCTATTGCCCTGAAACCCCACTACCACTCTCCTAGTAAATCCTGCTATCCATTTTTGTGGAGATCAACCAAGGGCTTTTGCCCTGAGCTTCATTCTCAGCCTATTTTTTATTTTTTATTTTAGATAGGTTCTTGCTAGGTTGCTAGATTGTTCAGGTGGGTTCAAACTTGTTACCCTTCTGCCCCAGCCTCCCAGAATTCTGGGATTACAGGGATGCACCACTGTGCCCAGGTAAGCCTACCTTCTTCCTTCTGAGCTCAGTTGCTAATCAGGGAATTGTTCTCACCCCTACCAGACTTCCACACAAGAGAAATCCTTCTAAACCAAACTAGATCACATTTCCTCTGTTGGAAATGCTCTTTATTACTTTATCAACAAATATCAAGTATTTGTTATATGACAAGTGCTGAGGATGTAATGATGGACAAAATAATTTAGAATTTAAACCCTATCAGGGTGACAGACATCAAACAAATGTTTTCTCTTAATAGTTGTCTAATTACAACTGGGACCCATGACATGAGAGGGCTTGACATAGTAAGGAAAATCCTCAAATACATCCCAATTGAAATCTGAACAGGGGTCAAATGGGGTAAGAGCTCATGCAAAATACTTGAGGCTGATTCTCTGATTCTCAAGTTCCTTGTCTGTACAGTAGGGATACTTGGATTTACAAGGACTGAGTTCCTCTATGTAAAACCCTTAGAACAGGACATAGGACATAGTAAGTTTTCATAAGTGTTAGCTACACTAATTATAATCAGTAAAAAATTCTAAAGTAGAGTACCATTGGAAAACCTTCAGCAAATGAGTTAAAAGACATAGCAGTCCTTTAATAATGTCACTTCAATGCCTTAAACATATGAGTAAGGAAAACAACTTATAGAATTTGGAATTTATGTATATACAAATTTTAAAAAATAAGTAAAATGGTAGGATATTAGTCACCTAGAAAATACATTTGAAAACAACAGAAAGCCATTGATCCTATTGTTGAGTATGATTGTTATCTTAAAATGTTGTATTAAAGAAGTTATATAAAATAAAAATTAAAAAGCCACTCTAATTGCAATGAGGAGATGAATTGGCACAAGGAAAGAGTGGATTCAAAAGAAAAAATGAGATTTTTTTTCAGGGGTTCATTAAGATCTGCAGGGTATGTGGAACTAATAGAGAAAATTGTGGCTGGAGACATAAAGTTCTTATTGTTGGTAAGAATTTTTGGACCTCGTTATCTGCGAAGTGGAATAGGTTATAAGATAGCTAGGTGATTCTTATTTTTTTCACTTTTTATTCTTTTATAAATAGGTATTTTTGATGCATAGCCATAAAAATCAGCCTGAAAAATTAGCACATTTCCGTATCACTTCCCCATTCCCAGCTATATGATTTTTCATTTTTTTCTGGCTCAAATATGCATTGAGGTGGGTAGGACTCCAGAGTCAGAAGAATTCATGTGGCCTGAAATACTTGGCAGAAGTCTTCTGGAGTCTTCCGTATATGTTTTATTGAGCAGCTACAAAGAGTCACATGCTGTATGGGGGATGGGAAGGTGAATAAGATCCTCTTCTTGCCCTCACAGAATTCACAGCTTTGGGCAAGACGCAGAGAAAGCAAAGGGCAATTACATAGTAGTATCCCAAGTACTCTAAGATAGATTTGGGAGACCAAGGAATGCTTCTGGGAAGAAGTGACATCTAAGACCTGCAAGTCAGGCAGAATCTGGGGCAAGGGAGGCTATTAAAGTGTTGCTATTGTGAAGAACCTTTTTCCTTTTGAATGTTTCCATGTGGGACTCTGTCCATGTGCCCTGAGAGTCTATTTCAGGATCAAAAGCCAGGCGATAGCAACTGATTCCTTGGGTTCTGTTGAATGCAGCTTCTTCTCCTACATTTTTCTCCTTGATGCACCCCCTGGCCTAGTCTTCCCATGTTTCAACAGGGCTGAGAATAGGGTGAGTCAGGTGAGGCACTCACTCTCCCATGGTGCACTGTGCTCCCACTCCCACCCTGGCTTCAGCCATTCCCAGTGCTCTGCTTGGATCTGTTGCTGTTCATCTGTATTATGGCTCCCTCCCTTCTGATTACAGTCCCCTCCCCAACACACAATGGCATGGTGAACAGCTTGGTAGCTCCAATGTTACCTCCTTCTGAAAATCCACCTCTTTTTCCGTCATCCTCCCCTTCTCCCTACGCTAAAATGTTCCTCCATGCTGTAACAGCAGCTTACAGGCCACATAACATGGTGTGAACACAGCAAGCATGGGCACCCAAAATGCTGTGTCATTTGCCTTCTGGGAACTGCTCTTTAAGCCTGTTTCCTTCGCCATGTGTTGAGTGTGCTGTAGGCTTTACAAGGGAGTTGTAAAGATTACATGAGTAAAGGTAGGCAGCAGTGGTTTTGTATGTTGTAGTGACTGATACTGCCTTGCATGTACTTCTAAAAAACATAGGAATCCTAATTCTTTTCCTGCCTGTAACTTCCCTATAACCTAAGTTCCTAGCTGGACCCAGTGGCTCAGACCTGTAATCTCAGTATTTCGGAAGGCTGAGACTGGAGAATTGCAAGTTCAAGCCCACCCTGGGCAATGTAGCAACTTAGCAAGACCCTGTCTCAAAAAATAAAAAGGGGCTGGGAATGTGCTCAGAGTGAAGGCTGTGTGTTCAACCCTAACACCAAAAAGGAAAGAAAAGTACCAGATTCAATCTCTAGTAGCAAAATAGTAATAATAATAACAATAAGTTCCTCAGGGAAAGGGGTAAGGGGAGGAAGAGGAAGGTATTCATGGTGACATTTAGGAGATATCATGACATGTCTGCTGCATTAATAAGGAAAAGGAAAGATAATTTCATGGGGGAAAGTTCTGAGCAGCAAGTTTGTCACCTTGGAATCTAATCACAGTCCCAGCAATGGTGCAATTTCTGCCTCAATTCTCATTCACTTTGAGCAAAAGCTGCCCCAGCTTGTAAATCCTGCTGGGGCATGCATTCAACTGCTTGGACCCTTCAGCCTTTAGACTTGAACAGAGGGGGCCAGAACCTAAGGCAAGGGCCATCATTTAATGCATGATCTGGTGACCTCTGACCAATGGCATCACACAACAATCCGAGATGGGCCAATTAGAGCCTCTTTAGAACCGAGGAATGGAAGAATGTTGTCAGGTGGCACAGAGGGTTGAAATAGAAAGGCCAGAAGGAAACGGGCCTTGGCCAGGATAGTCAGGCTCAAGCCAGGACAAGAAGAAGCAGAAATCAAAAGAAAGCAGAAGACTGAGTGTCAGTCCCTGAGAGAGGAATGTCCCTGCCCAGAGAGGGGATGAGAGGAGGGAGAGAGAATAAAAAACAGCAGTGAGTCTTAGACCTACCTCTGTCCTTCTGGCTTTTTTAGTTACAGTCCTCACAAGACACTCCATTGTATCTGAGCTAGGGTGAGTAGGTAGCAGCCCAATAAGCTGAAAGCCCCTTTCCTTCCTGGGCTTCCGTTTGACTAGACTATCTCTAAGGTCTTCTTCAGATGTAGAGGGAATGTTTTTTAGGTTGCTGGCAATGAGTTCATATTAGTTAGAGTATCTATGACATTCCATCTCCCAAAATAGCTTGGTGGCTGGTTACAGAGCCTGTTAGAGAAGCCAACACACACCTGGCTTTGAACCTGAGCCCTGAAGATAAAATCTAGCTCTCCCTTCCATTATATCCTTTATTAGATGACAAAGAAACTGAGGGGGCAGGTCCAGAGCAGGTATTTCTCCAGCATCTCTGGATGCCAAATTACCTATGTGTCCCCTTAACACTTTCCCGGACCTACTTCTGTGTTTCAGATGATTTCTGTGCCAGGTCTGCTCTACAGAAACACCATTCCAGGAAGAATTTAAACAGAGATAGTTTTTTCCCCCTCGGCATTAAAATTTCTGCCTTCCAACTGGCTCTCAGCCTGTGCCCTGCATTCATCCTCCTAAGCTAACACCTATGATGATGATAATACTTCCTTGCTTTTATATGGAACATTGTACACTTCAGAGCATTTTAATGCTTTTCATCTTTTGGATATGGAAACCCAGAGAGGATGGATAAAAAAGGAGAGGTAAATGATAATATCTATCATTTCTCTCAATGCACCCATTTCCTAAAATAATTCATTTTCAGGTAATTTATGCTCTTTTAAAAACAGATGGAAATATTGAAATTGAGCAAGTGACTTGTTCAAGACTATAGAATAAGTTAATGGCTGAGTAGGATCTAGAAAGTTTCCAATCATGGGTCATACTAAAACTCATAGTTCTCTTCTCCTGACCTGCCTAACACTAACTTGCAAAATACTACTGACTGTGGCAAATGTCTCAGTTACATTTTCTAAGCTGCTGTGACACAATACCTGATACCCACAACGTAAAGGAGGAAAGGTTTACTTTAGCTCACAGTTTCAGGAAGTCTCAGGTCACTCATGGGCAGCTGGCAAAGGCAGGAAGGGTCTGGTGAGAACAGTAGCTCAAGGGTCAGAAGAAGGAATCAGGGCAAGAGTCTGTCCTTCTAGGACAGACCCTCAGTCATCTGCCCCTCCAAGCCAGGCCCCACCTCCGAATAACACTTGAAATCTACAGATAATCCACAATATCTAAACACATGGGGCTTCCTGGGGCCATTCCAGATCCAAGCTATAACAGCAGGGGACTGTGAAGAGATTTAATGTTCTTGCCACTTACACTCCTTTGTGGCCTTCAGGGGTCATTTCCAATCACTCTCTGCAGATACCTGGCTACCCACAGCAGCTTGAGTAGCAACAGGAGGCCACAGAAATAGGCTAAGTTGGATGTAAGGGTTTTGTAACAGTTCCTCTGTGTTGGCAAAGCATATGTGCTGTTGGAAGACTCTGTCTTCTTGTTTTGATTGCAGAGAACTTGGTGGAAAGTAAGACGAAGAATATCACAAACTCTCAGTCTATCCCTCCTTCAGTCATGTTAAGAAAAAAGCAGGAGTAATAGTCCTTGCCCCTCTTCCCTCCCTCAACTCCGCTCTGCAGCAAGGACACCCATCCTGGCGCCTCTGATTTGGGATCCTCTTGCCAACTGTGGTAACTGTTAGGCTTACAGCTAGTCATTCTGGAGCCCATTCCTCCTGATCATAGAAGGGTCATCTTGGACAGTGGGCAGCAAATGCTCCATGAGACACCTCTAATAGAGTGTCTCAGTTACTCATTCATTGTTAGGACAGAATCCCTGGCACATCCACAATTTACGGAAGGGAAGATTTCAGTTCACAGTTTCAGAAGGTCTCATACCCATCATTCAAGGGCAGTAGTCAACAGTGAGAGCATAAGAAGGAGATCTAGTCAGAAAAAAAAGCTTTCCACAGTATGGCAGATAAAAAGCCAAGTAAGGCAGGAGAGTGGACCTCTAGAGACTAAGGCAAAGACCAACAAGACTTGTGGTGGAATAAGCTATTGACAGTGTTTCTTCTTCCTTCCTTTGCTTAGTCCAAATTGCCAACTGGGCCCCTAACAGGGTGGGATGCCCCTCCTTCACTTACTGGCTGTGAGCGTCACCTAGCGGTAGCAGTGACACAGATGGCGGATCTTTACATTTTCATGCCTTACCTGATCAGGTGACCAAACAAGGGCGGAAAGGGAAAGGAGGGATAAAGGTAATGACGTTGTGATGAACTTGGCCCTGAGCCAATGTCTTAGATCTTCTCGGTAAGATTGTGAATCCTGCCAATAGAAAGAGGCAGGGGGAGGGACCTGTGACCTAGGGATTTAAGTCGTAACGACCACATTTTCGGTGCGCCTCTCTCCACTTGCATGTGGGAAGGTCACCCTTTTTGCAAAAAGAAAATTAAAGCCTCATACCTTGTCGTCCATGCCTCCCATGTCCATCCTTTGTTTGGACAGGAAGATTTTTTATGAGTCGTTTATAACACTGGCCCATTAAGTCAATAATATACACCTGAAAGCTCTGCCCTGGGCACCCCACCCTCAGTCTCATAATCCCTCCAAGTCAAACCCTAAGCATTTGCCCTTCCAGCTAGGGCCACCTACCAATAGCAGGTGGGTCCACAGGTATCCAACAACATGAGACTTTGCGGGGGTCACTCCAGATCCAAACCATAGTGAAGGGGTGGGTGAAGAAGCAGTCTCACCTGTACTTGCTGCGGTGTTGACCCTCACTCCTTTCCCAATTCCTCAGCATGCCCCCTCCTATTTTCTAGAAAATAAAAACAGCATTTTAAAAAATTCATTTCATGATAATTAGTAATAACAAATATTTCCTACTTTGGTTCATTAATTTAGAAAAATCTGAAAATTAGCACTGATTAATTGCAAGTTGTCACATTAACTATATTGTCATTTTTCTTAAGGTTCATCAAAGATAAACTAGAATCAAACCATTGTATGGTCACGCAAAAAGATTATGTAACAGACTTGGCTTATCACCGGCATATATTATATTAATTATATTATATTATATTATATTATATTATATTATATTATATTATATTTATTTTTTGAATCAGGGTTTTGCTCTAGAGTCCAGACTGGTCTTGAACTCACTATATTGCCTAGGCTGACCTCAAAATCAAGGGAATCCTCTTGCCTCAGCCACCAAAATGATGAGATTAGAGGCATGTTCCACTGCACCTGGCTATCACCAGCATTTATAAAACCAGGCCTGCAGAAGAATCAGGTTTGGGTGCCTCCACCTTTTTTGTGATGCTGTGGATTGAGCCTAAGTTCTCGTATATGCTGTGCAAGTGCTCTACCACTGAGATACATCCTCAGCCCTCGGCGTATGCCTCTTACCTTAATGCCCAGCTCAACAACTATAAAACCCACACCTAGGAAGTTTCACAAAACCTGGAGAGTCAATCAGGAGTGTATTGCTAGTCACAGAAATGTTCTTACAGAAGAAACTACTAGAGCATTGTTTTTGCAGTGTGGTAGAGGTCTACAACTATAAATGGCTTCACCTCTTCTACTGCCACCCCCTCTCCAAGTGTATTATACTTCTCATTGACCTAATCTGACAGGAAATCAGCTAGCAAAAACATTCTGGGAAGTGTAGTTTCCAAGGTCCAGCACCCTTCTGTGCAAAACACAACATGGGAAGGCTAGAATGCAGCTCAGGAAAAAAAAAAAAACGGCAAAAGATTATTAACACAAGTACTGTTGAAACTTTCAACTAATAGTGGCACCATTATTAAAGGCCACAATGTATCAACTTCCTCCTCTCTCTCTCTCTCTCTCTCTCTCTCTCTCTCTCTCTCTCTCTCTCTCTGTGTGTGTGTGTGTGTGTGTGTGTGTGTGTGTGTGTGTGTTGTGTGCGTGCATGTGTGTGTACTGGGGATTCAATCCAAGGCTTCTGCACCAAGTTACATCCCCAGCCCATTTTGTTTTATTTTAAGTTGGGATCTTGTTAAGTTGCCTGGGCTGAGTTCAAATTCGTGATTCTCCCACCTCAGCTTCCCAGAGGGCTGGAACTACAGGCATGCAATCCTATGCCCAGCTCCATTTCTTAATAGTCCCTGACTTGCTTTCTGGGAGCCTTGTATATTCAGGACTTTAATTCCATCAAGTAGAGCAGGGCTGAACCAATCAGGGCACTCTATCCCACTGGTCAATGGATTGGTCAAGTGGTCATGTGAACTCAGCCAGTTCAATCAGAGTGAATCTCCGGAGTTTTTTCTGCGAAGTCTGGCACATGGACTCTCCTCCTTGTTAAGGTGGAAACACACAGGCCTGAGAGCTGCTGGGGGTCATCTTGGTACAATAAAGGGAGTGGAAACTAGGAAGGAAGAGGAGCTCTGAAGACCAGATAAATTTCTTGGCACAGGAGTAACTGCTTAGGGAGTTCTGGCACAGTCGATCAGGTTCATTCCCCATGGGCTGTTTATTATCTGTCACAAAGCAAGACCAGCTTACTGCATATGGTGCTGGCACCACTTACCAAAATCTCCCTTTACCATTCTCTCTGTTGGGACAATGGTCCAGCGACCACTTGAGACAAAGGAACTTTGCAAAGAAGACCTATGCAGGGATGACCATGGCTGTGAGGACTACCAGTATGTCAAGGTGGACACTGACATGCCATAGTGCCCAGTACCAGTGGGTCAGCCAGGATCAAGGTTCTTGGTAGGAGTGAAAGCAGAAATGGGGACATCAAAGCTGGAGAAACCAAAGAGTACCTGGAATTCTTTGCTAACTGCTTGGCCAATAGACTACAGAGTTTGAAGGAGGTGATAAGCTTAACACTGTGATGGTGAATTCCCTCTACTGGGTATTTAACAGTAAGAGCAACAGTGGGCTGAAGTCCCTGTGCATCAGTCCCCAGGAGCACTGCTGGGATTTCTAGAGGGATGTGCTGCTGATGGAGCATGGTGGGAGTTTGTTTGACTCTATTTCCATCACTACGAAGCCTGATTTCTTCAACACAAGGATTCCAAGGGTTCGTGTTCTGGAGGATGAGAAGATGACAAAGGCCATCGAGCTATCTGATGACTTACTATGGCATTCAGTTCAATGTGGAGAGTGTCCCCTGCATTGTCACCCTGTGCAAAATCAGCTGTTGATACTACCCTCTGGGAGAAAGCCTACTCCTTGGCCAGCCTGCTGGTGTCATTCACCAGCAAGAGAATGGTGATATGCCTGAGAAAAGTGGGGAAGGGCATCTAGAACCCTGAGAGCATCTTTGCCATGACGGTGACTGCCAAGCGAGTAGGCAAGGTTCTGCTGGTGCTACACACAGCTTTGTAGTGCCTTCTGCACAAGGAAGAAAACCTGTCACCCAAGAGGCAGAAAATTGGATTCCTCGGGTGAGCGGCATGTTCCCCCATTACTGGAGAATTGCTTCTCAACTTTCGTTTTTGTTGTTGCTTTTGCTATTGTTGTCATGATAGGGTCATAAGCTATGTTGGCCAGGCTGGTCTCAAACTCCTGGACTCAAGTGGTCCTCCTGCCTCAGCTTCCTTAGTACTTAGGACTTCAGTTGTGTACCACTACACCTGGCTTTCCTTTTCAACTGGATTATATATTTTTTAACTGTTATGAATTTAAGACAACACTTTTACATGTAAAAATTAAAGTCTATGTTCTAGGAAAAGAAAATGCACTCCTTTAATCCCATTTCATCTCCTGCTTTCCTTGATTTAAATGAGAGTAGATATGACTGAATAAGACAAGAAGCAGAAAGGTGAGGAAGGAAAGAATTCAATACGAGAGCCAAGAAGGTTGGCAAGAAGGCAGAGAGTGGGCGTAGAAGGGAGAAGCCATCGAGATTTGTGTAAATATCTAGAAAGAGGAAGTGAATTTTGATCATAAAACTGCCTCCCTTAAGCTCCCCTTGTGAGCTTCTTCCTACTCTCTAGCTCCCACACCGTGGTTGCTGGAGGCTGAACTTGGCAGTTGGGTAAGCTTAGATTCAACAACCAGCCTCGCTGTTTCTGAGCTCAGAGACTCTGCATAGACAATATCTCTCCAAGTTTACTCACCTGTAAAATTCGTCCAATAAAACTGGTCTCGTTGAGTTAAAGAGTTAAATGAGGGGCTGGAGGAATGGCTCAGTGGTTAAAGCACTTGCCTAGCAAGTGCTACATCAAGTGTTAAGTACCCGAGTTCGAATCCCCAGCTACCACATAAACTGGGCGTGGTGCCTCACACCTGTAATCCCAGCACTAGGGAGGCTGAGGCAGGAGGATTGCTGTGAGTCCAAGTCCAGCCTGGGCTCCATAGTGAGTTCAGAACCAGCCTGGGCTACAGAGCGAGACCCTGTCTCAAAAACATAAATAAATAAATAAATAAATAAATAAATGAATTAAATGAGATCAGCATGTTAGCTCTTAACTATAATCAAAGCCTTTTCTACCCCAAGCTTATACAAAATCTTAGCCCCACAGGAATAATAATTGACATATCACTAGGTGATCAAATCTTCTGTGCTAGGCATAATGCAAAAGATCATACAAACAGAGTTTCCAAGCCAAGAAGTATTACCTGGCAGTTTTCTTCCTCTGGTATTTATATATGTATGTATTTTTGTGGTATTGGAAATTGAGCCCAGTGCCCAAGCTATATCTCTAGTCCATTTTTATTTCTGATTCTGAGACAGGGTCTCATTAAATCACTTAGTTGCACAGTCTGGGCTTAAATTTGTGGCCCTCCTCCTACTTCAGCCCCCCAGACTTCTGGGATTATTTCCCAGAGGATTCTAGGCCTCTGGTATTTAATTACATTTTGTTATAGAGTGCCTACTATGCAGCAGAGAGTGCACTGACTTATTTACATTTATTCATGTGACTGATGTTTAATACCTACTAACTATACAATGTCAACTATTAGGTGCTAGAGATATCACAGTGCTCATATCCCTAACCCTTCAAGGAATCCCAGTCTAGGGGCTGGAGGAATATCACAATGGTTAGAGCACTTGCTTAGCAAGCTCAAGGCCCTGAGTTCAATTCTATAGTACCACATAAGCTGGGTGTGGTGGCACACGCCTATATTCCTCACATTCGGGAGGCTGAAGCAGGAGAATTGCAGTGAGTTTGGCGCCAGCCTTGACTATACAGTGAGTTCAGGACCAGCTTGGTAGAGTGAGACGCTGTCTCAAAAAAAAAAAAAAAAAAAAAGAGGAATCACAGTCTAGTCACAATCAGTAAGTACAGTATCATGATGTATTCTTTCCTGTGGCTTTCTTGGCTTAGCGTTTAGCCAGCCTCCTCCTTGGCCCCACACTCCTCAACTGACCATGTTTCCAATTCTGTTTTTCTGGTTTTGACCTTGAAACCATCCCTTAAACAATGCCACTGAGCTCCCAACTCCCTGTGTGTCACCAGGATTAAAAGAAGAGGTCATTTTTGCATTCCCAATCTTTCCCTACTTGGTATTGTCCTCCAGAAGAAAGGAATTTAGCAAACATCCAAAAGGTAAGTAGATAGCTTGCCTGGATTTCACCCTATCATACATTTAAGATATGTTATCTTCATTTGCTCATAGTTTTCTAACTTCAAAAAAATCTGAGGGACTTTTTGATCCTTTTTAAGGGTGTGGGGAGTGGGTACTAGGGACCAAACCCAGGGCCTTCACACTGAACTACAAACCCAGTTCATTTTTACTTTTGATTCTGAATTAGATTTTGCTAAGTAAATAAATTGTGACAGGGTCTCACTGAGTAAGTTGCCCAGGTGGGGCTCGAACTTTTGATCTTTCTGCCTCAGCCTCCCACAGTGCTGGAATTATAGACCTGCATCAGGCTCATCTCTTTTGAGATCTTTTGCCCCTTTCTCTCTTTGTGGTGTCACTTATCATTGACTGTTCTTTGTACCTTCACCTCTGCAACTCAGAGGTTAAATAACCAGTGCTAAGACTGTAACTCTGATTGGACTGACTCCAAAGACCATGCTACAGTCAATACTCGATGTTACATCCCAAAGTGGACCAATAGTTTATCTCTGCGCTGCCTGACATGTACTTATTACTTATGGTTAGTCATTTAAATAGAAATAAAATGAAAAAAAATAGTTTCTCACTTGCACTGTCTTTCAAGTGCTCAGTAACTCCATGTGGCTAATGGCAACTACATGGACAGTGTAGATATAGAGCATCTTCATTATCAGAGAAAGCCCTGTTGGATTGATTTAGATAAAGGTTCTGTCCTCTGACCTCTATATGTTCTCTCCCATTATTTATTGTATGAAAGTAGACAGTCATTATTTGGTATGCCCAACTTTCTACTTCCACGTTCCTGGGAAGTGTTACTCTACCCTTCACTCTCCAGCACCTCTTTGTTAACAGGGTAATATTTTCCCTCCCTCCACAACAAGGTTGCTTAAGGAGACTAAAATTAATCCAAGCAGCAGTTCTTTGTCTCAGTAATTTAAAACTGGACCTAAGAATCTATTCACCTCGGTACTATTTGGAATGGAGATGACTTGGAATTCATAGGTGACCATGTTTTATATGATTTTCTTAATAGGCCTTTAGAGAGGTGACAAAGCAGCCACGTACAGTAGGGGAAGTTGGATTTAGCTCAAAGGATGTCAAGGCTCTGTTTGTGTCTTTTGTGGAGCTCTGCCTTCCTCTGTGACACCTTCCTGCACAGACAGGCTTTCTCTGTGAAACAGGAGTGACAGCCATTCCCAGCTTTTCACCACTCATGACCTCCAGAAAAGAAATTGTTTCTTCTACATCTATATTTCAAATCTTTAGGAAGGCTAGTTCGGGACATGTGCCCATCTATTTAGAAACTACAGTCTGTCCTAGCAAGGTTTCCTACAAATCAAAGCCTGAACAAGGAATTAAGCAGTAGAACTTCTTGTGGGAGGCATAATCCTGGAGCAGTAAATGCAGAAGAGAAAACAGGAGATGGGGAGCAATGCAAGGAAATGTTCTCCAAGTACATCACAATGAACTCTGAAAGATGCAGCTAGACTCTTGACAAGTATTCTGCAACCATGTGGCTGTGCAGAATATCCCTGGACATGTTATATGGAGAAATTATGGTGTAAATAGCCCATCAGAAGAAGAAAGGGATAATGGATTGCTCTAGACTGTTCCTGCCTGTTTCCAGTTGTCTCCCATTGATCCGTTTGGTTCCTGGGTAGCTAAATCTCCTGTACTACATTGCTTCATTGACCCATTGCAGCTGCCTAGGAAGCCATTTCCCATGCTTTGTGAGGTGGTGTGCTATCAGGGTCTACAAGTTGCAGAAGAAGGCAGACACCATATTTGCAACTAGATGGCTTCAGACAGCAGCACTATGAAGCCATGCTCAATTTTTTCAGCCATGTCTGTGGCTCGGGTGAATCGTATGACCAATAGCCTGGGAGCTCAATGATACTAAGAAACTCTGAGAAAGCAGTGGGCCAAAATGTGAGGATTGACCAGCCTAGGTTACAGAATAAATTTAGGACCACCCTGGACTCAGAGTGAGACCCTGTCTCAGAACCAAAACAAATGAGCCAAAATCTGAGAGAACCATCTGGCAGTGTCATAGAGCTAACCCCAAGTGAAGGGGGAAAGAAGGAAGGTGTTGTGGTTAGGATCTGGAGTGTCCCCCAAAAGCCTCATGTATTTTAATGTTATGGATTGTCTATGGAGCCATGTAATATTGGTGGATTGGGGTCTGGCCTGGAGGGGTGGATTGCAGTTGTTGGGATTAGGGGAGAGTTAAGACTAAAGGTGTGTGAGTTAAGACTAAGGATGTGTAGTGGCCACACCTTCGATACCCAGATGCAGGAGAGACTAAGACTGGGACTTGGACTAGTCTCCATTAGTCTCACTTGCCTTCCTGTTGTGATGTCCTGAGAAGCTGCCTCCACCTCTCTCTCTGCCATGTGCTTCCATTGCTGCTGGCCGCCCCTGAATGGGACTGTGAGCATCTGAAACTGTAAGCTAAAATAAACCTTTCCTTTCCTAAATTTGTGTGTGTCAGGTATTGAGTCACAGCAACAAAAAAGTAACTGAGACAGAAGGCATTCTCAGTGGAAGCATATTAGACTGCAGCGAGTAAAGTCTGGCAAAGCCATCAAGGAATCCTTGAGTAAAAGTCATCTAGCAAAAGAATACTGCTTGTCTAGGAACAAGCTTGTCCTAAAATTCCTGTTGTTCCCTGTCATTGGCTAGGAGCAGCCAGTGGGAAGTAAGCCCTCAGAGTGAACTGCAATGTGTTTCAAAGCTTGGCATGGACTTTAGAGCTCAGCTATTGGAGTATTGGTGAGTTACAATTGAGTCAGAGATCTGAAAATTATATTATCCTGGGCACATATCCAGATAGCTCTGTACTATATACAAATGCAGAAGGATGGTTGAGAATGGTAGCTCATGTCTTGTTATGGTCCGGGTCAGGAATGTCCCACAAAAGCCTCATTTTTGGAAGGTAACTGAATTATTGGGGTTAATCCATTTGGAGCCCTCATGGGGGCTTAAGGACAAAATTTTCTAACATGACTCTTCAATGGCATCGCCATGGTGGCTCTCTTGCCACTGATGGTAATGAAACCTTGGTCTGGCATGAGCGGGGCCTCTCACCTCCTTTATTACATAGAAAAGGTCATTCAACAGTCCAAGGGCATCTTTGGAAGTTATCCGCAGCCCTAAAACCTGTACAAGTCTGGGCTGGTAATATGTCCTTAAATATCAGTAATATTGCAGCTCCTTTCCATGTACAGCTAAATAATAATGCCACTTATTATACTACTGCCTGTGTGAAAGCTCCATATGTCTTAATCAAGGGATATTTACAGTGGAATTCCTCTACTGGAATTCTCAACTGCACAAGTAATTGTTCGCTTTTCCATTGTATTAATTCATCTATGAGTTTCAATATGTCCTATGAAAGCATCTACCTTTTGAAAGCCCGCCGTGAGCTGTGGGTTCCTGTTAACCTTACTCGCCCTTGGAGTGATTCATCTACTGCTTGTCAACTCTTTCATTACCTAACGAAGCACTCTTGATGCAAGAGATTGGTGGGACTGGTTCTTGCTATTATCTTTGGACTGGCTGCAATTGCTGCGACAGCTGCCACTGCAGGACTGTCATCACATCAGAACCTACAAACTGTGGACTTTGTACGCCAGTGGCATAAAGACTCACATGCTCTATGGCAGCGTCAACATGCCATTGATGGACAAATGGCCGAGGACATTCGGGACTTACAACATACAGTATTTTGGTTGGGAGATCAGTTGTCTTTGTTATCTGCCGAAGTTCAGTTAAGATGTGATTGGAATGCTACAGACACTTGTATCACACCTGTCCCCTTTAATGTATCCTCTGGGTGGAGTCATGTAAAAAGATTGTTAATTGGGCATAATAATTTAACAGCAGAGATAGAGGAGTTAGAAAGACATATAGGGAATACTTTCAGCAGGGAATTGTCTGAACTAGAAGAAGGCAAGATATTTCAGGGAATTGTTGAAAAGTTACAGCAGCTAAATCCTGTTCCTACTTTGAAGTCCTTTTTTACTTCCACTGACATTAATTTGTTTATTATTTATTCTCTTTGTCTCTTTTCTATTCTTTTTAGTCCTCACAAAATGGCTCATCCGAAGAAGGTCAACAATAGATAGATACCTGGACTTACAAGTTCTCCAGCAGCATCTTGCTATGCACTCCAATTCTATAGTAAAACAAAAAGGGGGAAATGAAGGGAACCAAGAATTAAAGACACAGACCACCAAAGCTTAAATTATTAAACTAGTCTGGAGTTTGACTCTGTTCTCACAAATGAGACAGATATCTTTGTCTGGTCCCCTGGGATGAAGAGACCTTGCCTGCAAACAGGAAGGGCTTGGAATCTCAGGTAGTCTTTTGTTTTACAGTCTGAGGTGATGGGCTCTTGCCTGCAAACAGGAAGGGCTTGGGGTCTCAGACAATTCTTGTTTTGCCACCCAAGGTGAGCCACTACCTGCACACGGGAGGGGCTGGAGGTCTCTTGCAAATGAGGGCCTCTCTTGGCTTGTGGCAAACAAATGCAAGCAGACTATAGCAGACTTTGAGACTCCTGACTAGATAACGAAGCTAGGTGGTCTAATAAGAGATGCAAGACAGAATTAGAGTAAAGGTCAGCAAGTAAGAGAGGGGGTTGGATTAGGGACCTATAAAAATAAAGAGCTCAGTCTCTCCTTGCTGCAGTCTTCCCCTGTGTGTGTGTGTGTGTGTGTGTGTGTGTGTGTGTGTGTGTGTCTTTTGTCTGCGTTGTTTTGTTCATTCCTCCCTTCCAGGACAAGTGGACCCCAACAGATATACTTCTGGGATCTCTAGGATACCTCTAGGATCTTAAGTGAACTTAAAAAAAAAAATTGTTCTGGGAATTTAACCCAGTGCCTTTTGCATGCTAAGTATGTGCTCTACCTCTGAGCCATATTTCCAACTCTCTTAAGTTCCAAATGGACTTGTTTTTTTCTTTTTCTTTTCTTTTCTTTCTTTCTTTCTTTTTTTTTTTTTTTTTTTTTTTTTTTTTTTTTTTTTTTTTTTTTTGAGACAGGATCTTGCTCCATAGTCCAGGTTGGTCCTGAACTCGCTGTGTAGCCCAGGCTGGCCTCAAATTCATGGCAAACTTCCTGCCCCAGCCTCCCAAGTAATGGGATTATTATAGATGAATGCCACCATCCCAACTAATTTTGGTACTGGGGAATCTAACCCATGGCCTGTGCATGCTAGAAAAAGATTTTAACCATTGAACTATGGCCCGATCCCTCCAAGTCTGCTTGATCAGTGCTTGATCACTACTTATTGATCACTACTTGTTAAGTATAGTATCCTTGGCTAATTTCCTTTTCTTTATGTTGATTTATATTCAATTTTTTTCTCCCTATGTATATATATTTTTCTTTTTCTTTTTTTTTTTTTTTGCGGTGAGGATAGGGTCTGGCTCTGCAGTCCAGGCTGGTCCTGAACTCACTATGAAGCCCAAGCTGGCCTTGAACTCATGGTAATCTTCCTGCTTCAGTCTCCCTGTGTGAGATCATAGGTGTACGCCACCATGCTCGGCTTTATGTGGTGTGGTGGTAGGATATTGAACTCAGGGCCTTGAGCTTGCTAGGCAAGCGCTTTAACCACTGAGCTATTCCTCCAGCCCTCCACCCCTTTATAAATATTTCATTTAAATCTGAGAGCAACCTAGTTTCCAAACTCTTGGAGAGAAACCAACTGCAGCTTTTACACGTTCATACTTCATTACAGTAACACTACTTAACCCTGCCAAGTGGTCTGCATTGGTAATCCCCGCACTCTGGGAGGCGGAGACAGGAGGATTGCAAATTCAAGCCTATCCTGGGCAATTCAGCAATGTGAACCTGTTTCAAAAAAAAAAGGAGGTGGGGGGAATGATGTAGCTCAGTGTAAAGGTCCTGGATTCAATATTGGGGAGGACCACAAATTTGTGCTACTTCCTACATATTTTACATTTTCTTCCCACTACTATTCCACTGGTTTGAAGTATCTTTTGTAGCTCCACCCTGTGGCCCATGTTTATAACCCTACTATTCTGGAAGGCTGAGGCAAGAGGATGGCAAGTGAACGTAGCTTGAGCAACTTAGCAACTTAATGAGACCCTGTCTTAAAAAATGCCTGGAGATGTAGCTGTGTGAAGGATCTGGTTTCAATTCCCAGTACAATGGGGAAAAAATAAAAACCAAAAAGAAAATCTTTTGTGTTTATAATGTTTATAGTGTGCAATAATTATTCAATATATATTTGTAGAAAGATAGTTTTTTTTTCTTTTTCTTTTTTTCAGTACTGGAGATTGAATTCAGGGATGCTCTACCACTAAACTACATGCCCAGCCCTTTTTATTTTTTTGAGACAGGATCTTAGTAAATTGTCCAGGCTGGCCTTGAATTTGTGGTCCTTCTTTCCTTATTAGCCTCCCAAGTACCTGGAATTATAGACACTCAACAGCATGGCTATTTTTCTCCTAAGTTTTTTGCTCTATAATCTTAAAATACTATTTCTTATTTTGGGTCTCCGTTTTTTAATGTCATTTTTCACATCTGAAAATGCTATTAAGCTCTTTATAACATCTCTGCAACTTACAAAGCACTCTTTAGGGTCCCACTCAGTAGTCTAGGCTGGTCCTTGAACTCGCAATAATCTTCCTGTCTCAACCCCCTAAATTTTGGGCTTACAGGTGTGTATTACTATATCCCACTAATATTTATGTGGTAGTGGGGAATCAACCCAGGGCCCTGCACATATTAGGCAGGCCCTTGAGCCACTGCCGTATTTCACTCATTCTCTCAAATTCCCACTAAGTAGGAATTAGATCATTTTACAAATAAAGGTGTGGTCCTGAACTCTTTATATAGTTCAGATTGACCTCCAACGCATGGCAGTCCTCTTGCCTCAGCTTCTCCAATGCTGGGATTACAGGCATGCACCACCATGCCCAGATAACTTTTTCTATGTGCTGCTGGTGAACTGAACCCAGGGTCTTTCTCATGCCAGGCAAGCACTCCAACCGTGAAGCTACACCTCCTCTAGCCCTTGTTTATCATTAAGTATTTATTGAGTGCCTGAGATTTACTTTAGTTGGAAATGAGGACAATTTTCTGAATTCAAGCACTTATTCCTGCTACTATTTTGAATTATTTACCACCAGTCATAAACTCCAAGAAAGGAAATAATACACTGTGTTTTGTCGTTATTGGCTTCAGGCTTTCGTGCTTAAGAGATTGTCTAGCATCAGCTTGTCAGAATAGCTGTTCAAGTGTGCACCACTATACCCAGCTACACTGTTGACTTTATTATCCTTGTGAATCCATACAACACAAATCTTCCAGGGGGTGGTGATTGGGTTCTGAGGATTGAACCTAGAGGTACATCCTCAGCATTTTCTTTCTTTCTCTCTCTCTTTTTTTTTTTTTTTTTTTTTTGAGACAGGGTCTTCCCAGTTTGCTAAATTGCCCAGACTGGGCTTGCCCTTGTGACAAGCTTGTGCCATCTTAAATGAATTTCAAGGTCTTTTGTAAAATTCTTGGTTTATATTACAGAAGTCTAATCTTCTCTGTGCTTGCTACATAGCACTAAGTATATCAGTGTAATTCTGTTCAATTCTTACTTGATGAAAATATTCACAGGTTTTAAGTTATCCAAATTAATTTGACACTAGCTATGGGGCTTTTTATTTTGAGACAGGGTCTTGCTGTGTAGTTCAGGTCAGTTCTGAGCTGAGTATATAGCCCAAGCTGGCCTTGAACACATGGCAATCCTCCTGCCTCAGCCTCCCAAGTGCTGGATTATAAGCATGCGCCATCACACCTGATGTATGCAGTGCTGGGTAATCCAATCCAGGGCCTGTGCTTCCTAGGCAAAGTGCTTAAACTGCTTATTTATTCCTCCAGCCCCCCTTAATCCTCTTCAAACTTTGGTTTTTCTATCCACAAAACAGATATCATACTAATTCCTTTGCATTAAATGGTTTCGGAGAAGAACAAGAAATATGAAAAAGATATTCTTTGAACTTACGGCTTCCAGTTGCCTTCGATCAAGATTTTTAGCCTACATTCAGATGAGGAAAACAAGTCTGTGTCATCATAGCTTGTATACAAAGTAACTGTTCTTGGGAAGTACTGTTCTTTATGTTGGAGTTTATCATTTTATAGTTTTGGTGTTAAATGCGCTCGTTATGACTCTGTAATGCCTATAGTTTTCTCTAAGGGGGAACTCAGCCTAGCATCCCCATGTCATCTTCCATCCCCCAACTTTTCCATTCCAAATTAAAACAAAGCCAGGCCTTAAAAAACTACTTGATTACTAAAATTCAAAAATTGGAGCACTACAGAAGGGATTACAAAGATCACATGCCCTTTGGAGGTCATCAGGCAACGCCTCCGGATACCCTGGGAAGGGGCGGGGTCAAAAAGCCCTCAGATCTCATTCCACTTCTCCCGGTAGCCTCCTCTTCGACCAACTCTCGCGAGACATCAGGACGGCTTCTGCGAACGTCAGGACGCTGGGAGTCGAGGCGCTAAGGGAGGGGGAAGGAAAAGGGGAGACGGTGCTAACGGGGTGGCCGCCATCTTGTTTGTGGCCCCGTTCCGCACGCGCTCCCTTCTTCGTGACGCAGGCTCCCCCCTCCCTTCCGACGTGCCCGGGCCTCGGCATTTCCCGACGCGGCAGGAGCGCGGGGGCGGCTCCTGCGTTTCGTTGGCCTCCACAGCGTCGGCGCGTGAGTGAGCTGGGGCTTCCGTGGGAGTAGAGTGAGGGGCAGCGGCGGGGGGAGGGGAAGCGCTTCCCGTCTTTCGCGGAGACCTGACTTCTCTCGTGCGGCCGCTGCTGCAGTTCGGTCCCGCTCGTCGCCGCCATGTTGTGTCCTGGCCCGGCCCACCGCTGCCACCGCCGCGCTCGCTGGGTCCGTGCGCGGCGTTGGCCGGGCCCGCGGGCTTTCTCCCATTGGCGGAAGGCAGCGGCGGGGGGGCTCGCTCGTGATTGGTCGGTGGCTGGGAGGCCGCGGACCTGGCACCTTATTGGTCGCGTGGGCTTCGGCCTGAGGCATGATGCAGGAATGGGAGGCCGCGGGGATCTGCGCGCCGTGGGCTCAGGTCGCCGTGGGATCATAACCCCTTTGAGCGCTGGTGTAGGGGGGGCGAACCTAGTGACCGTAAGGGACAAGAGAGGGTAAGGGCTTCGCCAGCGTTTGGTGGTAGTCCGGGACATGACTTAAAATAGGGTACACTCCTAATTCTGGACACTTTTCCCCTGCTACGTGCCTTTCCGGGATAGGAGCCTGCAAGCTCCTGGGTTCCCAGGAGACCAAACACCGAAACCTTCGTTGTTGATAGGGGCTTGAAGATCCAGGGGCCCTACGTTTGGCGTGTGACCCAGTTTGGATTGACCTTGAAGTCTGTGGGCTCAGTGCGTGGTATGGAAGACGTAGCATCGGGATCCAAACGATAGAATCAAATAAAGGATTTTGATATATGGAGGATTTGTCTATTTTTGTGGTGCTGGGGATCGAGTCCAGAGCCTTAACACCGAGCTACATCCTGGGTTCTTTTTTGTTGTTGTTGAAACAGTCCTGCTGTATTACCGGAGATGAGTTTAAACTCGTGATCCACCTGTGTCTGCCTTCCAGAATGCTGAGATTACAGGCCTGCGCGCCACGGGGTCCTGCAGAAACACTGAGGTTTTAGTGGAGACCTGGGAATCCAGTTACTGGACCTGGCATGTGATGTGAGGATGGGGTGAACAGAGTAATCCTGTTAGGGTTCTGTTAAGATTGCTGTGCCAGGTTTTAGTAAATGAATGTTAAGCCTAGGAGGCACCGTGTTAAGTACTGTCCTCACTATGAGAAAGTTCTATGTGGACAGCATTTTGGGGTAGCCAGGCACGGTGGTGCTTGCTTGAAATCCCAGCACTGTAGGAGACTGCAGGAGGATAGTAAGTTGGGAGTCCAGCCTGGTCAATTTAGCAAGACCCTGTCTCAAAAAAAAAAAAAAAAGAAAGAAAAAGAAAAAGTTGGGGTGGTATGTAGCTTAGTGTGAACACCCCAAGTTGAGTATCCAGTAGAGTGAGGGGGGGACACTTTCATATTTGGGAAATACAAGAGAATAAGTCATGTATTGGATCTTAGGCTCAGGACTGTGTTACTAGTTTTAAATGAAATTTTACTGTGCTAGGAAGGATACAAATTGAGTCTGGGGTTCCAGTTCGACTCTAGCAGATGTTAGATACTTGGTAGTTGTTTGTTGAATGGGTGTTGCTAGGTTCCTTTAAGAGGAAGAGCTAACCAGAGGTTCTGAATCTTGGCTCATTTATTTATTTTTCTTTATACCTAGAGCAACCCCATCCCCATATGCACTTTTTTTTTTTTTTGGACTGTATTAGGGATTGAACCCATGGTCTATGCAATGAGCTACTTCCTTAACCCTCTTTAATTTTATTTTTGAGACGGAGTTTTGCCAAATTGCCCAGGCTGGGCTTAAATTTGTAATCCTTTTGTCTCATTCTCCCTGAGTGCTGGGATTAAGGACTGCCCCACTGGACCTAGTTTAGCTTGATTATGAGATAGCACATTGCTAAATTGCCCAAGCAGGGTCAAGTTTGCAGTCCTCCTGTCTCATCCTCCAAAGTGTTGGTATTACAGGTTTGCACCACCAGACCCAGCCTTTTTTTTAAAGTAAACATCTCCCAGTGAAAACAGGCCAGTTGATATCTTCTTGGATCTTGTCCTAACAGTACTTGTCTGCACTTTCTGGTTCATATTTCAGAAAGCTTTTGCTTTAATCCACAGTTGTTAGAGTTGCCTTGTCGAGAATATATTTGTTTTCCAGTAATTGTAGTGACTTGGATTGATTATGTTTGCTCCTTCCAAAGTATGGGGACCCTGGACACACATATCAAACTTCTGTCTTCCTAGTTTGTTCTTCCTTGTCTTTAAGTAGTGTTTTTTTTTAGTTTTAGGTGGAGTGTTCCACCTGTTTTCTTAACAACTTCAAGAAAATCTTGTATTTTTCAAATTTGATCAGTTTTATATGAATAGAATGAAATTTTTGAGAGAGAAGGGCAAAGTAGTAGAGAGTGGGAATTAATGTCTTGGGGTACATTTAGTACACACTCCTATTAGGTTGGCATTATCCTCATGTTGTAGATGAGGACATTGAATATCAGAGTGGTTAAGTAGTTTGTTCAGTGTCACTCCATAAGGGCTGAAGCTGGAATTCAAACCTAATATGCCTAATGCCAAAACCTGTAATTTTATCTGCTATATTATACTGTCAGCATAAAACTGATTAGTCAAATTTCCAGATGATTTTATGTTTTCAGGTGGACCATCTTACTCTTTATTTCTGAGTGTTCAGTGTATTAAATGGAAGAATATATATATATATAATTAATAGGAATTTGTTGTACTGTTTCAAAGATTCAGACCACAAGATTTTCTTTTTTTTTTCCCCCTTGAGACAGGGTCTCACTCTGTGGCCCAGGCTGCTCCTGAACTCATTATGGAGCCCATGTTCGCCCTGGACTCATAGCAGTCCTGCCTCAGCCATGCCCCTCCATGGATGGCTTATGTGGTGCTAGGGAATCAAACTTGGGTACTTGGTGCTTGTTAGGCAAGCCCTTTAACCGCTGAGCCATTTGTCCAGTCCCTAGGCCACAGATTGTAGCTATATAGAGTATCAGTTCTTCTGCTAGGTATTTTAGATAATATTCTTTGGCTTCTAGTGTAAAAGGGAAGATTTAACAAAACAAATTGCTTACTATTTCTTGAACTCAGTTAAATCATGGAAAAATACATGTATAGAAACTTGAGGAATCAGCATTTTTTCAGTCTGGACTTCAGAGTAGTCTTTTTGTGTATAGAAGCATTTATACCAAAAATGAGGAGCTGTACCATGTGTAGTGTAAATAGCTTACTTGAGAGGGTTTTTTTTTTTCCCCAAACATCATCCATTCCTTAGAATATCTTTAAACAACAGGGCCTGTCCAGGAACCTTATGCTATCTTCAGGCTGGGATACTGGTTCTAGGATGTGTTTATTATGAGCAATGTGTAAAATTCTGGAGTATGACAAAATACTTGTGGTTCCAGTTTTACATGGAAACATTGAAACCAAGTTTTGAAGGGAGATCAGTGAAGTGGAAGTTTTGACTTATGTTTTGATGTGGTGAGATGATCCCCACCACTAGCCTTTTATTTACAGTAACATTGCAGTGCAAAAAACACAGGCAAAACTGCAAATAGAACTAAAGCTTGTTGTGCATTTTGTACATTGGTTATCTTAGCCTCATTTGGCTCAGTTGTTAACTAAACATGAATAATATTTGTTTTTGTTTTTTGAGACAGGGTCTTGCTCTGTAGCCCAGGCTGCTCCTGAACTCAATATGTAGCTCAGGCTAGCCTTGAACTCAAGGCAGTCCTCCTGCCTCAGCCTCCCGAGTGCTGGGATTACAGGCACGTGCCACTATGCCTGCTTTATGCAAACATGAATAATATTATGACATCTATACTTACTTATTTTTTACTAAGTCTTGACAAGGCTACTAAAACATGTATTACATATTTTTTTAATTCAGCAAGCATTTCCCATTTAGCAAGCATTTGTGTTTTGTTTTGACATTTAAGCAGCCTATTCCTTAATGCCAGTGACCATTTACTGAGCCTTCTTATTATCTGGTATTGATCACCCTATAAATTGAACTTTCAGAAGGTCTGAATTAAAAACTTGTGAACCTCAGCTTTGTCTTGTGAGCTGAAATCATACCCTGCTTTATATGTAAGTTATTAATTCTTAACAGATAATTCTCATGGTTATGCCTACATAGTTTTCATTTGGACAAAACTGATTGATCGTACTAAGGCTGATACAAGATCTCTGCCCCATTTTTGTTTGCTTTTTGACATAGGGTCTCGTTCTGTAGTTCAAGACGGCCTTGAACTTGCTGTGTAGCCCAGGCTAGCCTCAATCTCCTGATTCACCTGCTTCATCCTCCCAAGTGCTGCCATGATAGACATTGTAGCTTTGCCCACCTTTATTCTTATTTTATTTGAGAAGAAATGGAGGCAAAATGAAATGCTGGCCATGCCAGGTGTCTTTTTTGAGATAATCTCAAAATTGATGTCTCTTACCTACTAAATCAGATGTACTAGGCCACTAAGGATCTGTGAGCCAAATAGGAATGTCATAATTCTTACCTTTTATTGGGTACTTACTTTGTACCAGCCAGGGTATATACAGTATCCCACATAGTATGAAATAGATGTTGTTATTGTTACCATTTTTTTGTGTGAGGAAACTGAAGAATTAAGTAATTTATTTGCAGCGGTTGCAACGTTCCCATAGTCCCACCTACTCAGGAGGCTAATGTGAGAATAAAACCCTGTCAAGGAAATAAATAAATAAATTTCCTTAATGTCTCATTGACAGTAAATCGGCAGTACCCAGATTTAGACCTTTTTTTCTGGTACTGAAAATTGAATCCAGAATCGACTGGATTCACTGTTTCACTGGTCTACATTCCCGGCTCTTTTTAATTTTTTTTCCCCTAAAGCAGATCTCACTAAGCTGCTGAATTGCCCAGGCTGAACTTGAATTTGGTGATTCTCCTGCCTCGGCCTCCTGGAGTATTGAGATTACAGGTGTGTGCCACTATGCCTATGGAGCCCTTATTTTTAAATACCATATTATTTTGACACTAGAGAATATTATGGGGAAGGAAAATTCTTACATTTTTGCTTTGGGAAGTGCTCCTCAGTTCTTTCAGGCTTTTTCTTTGTATGGAGGCCCTGAAGAGTAAGATGACCTTGACAAGTTCACAGAGCTTTGAAAGGATGCAGTCTACCCTAGATCACTGGATTCCCAGATGGGTCTCATTCTCATGAACAGCATTGCCTTTCCCGTGGCAGCATTGATGTGATAGCAGAGATGACTTTAAGTGGCAGGTTTACTTCATACACAGGAGGGAGAATGATAGAGGATATTATTAGGGTCACAGATGACCTTGAGGTTTATTCCAGCCTCAGGCATACAACCTAGGAAGTACATTCCTTAGCCAGCAAGTTGTTCTTTTCCATTCTATTTCTCTCAGAGGAAACTGGTTGTGAGTTATCTGATGTCTTACTGTCTGTTTTGTTTGTTTAGTTTTTCATGCGTGAACTATGGCAAGTTAGGAAGGTTACAGGTCATTTTAGTATTTTCCTTCAGACTTGAAGTACCCAACATAATTGAAATAGACTAATTCCAGGAAGAAATGGATTTCAAAAATTTTAACCACAAATGCCTTTTGGGAGGGGGCTTTTTGTATGTTCTGATTTTAAAGTTAAACCTAGGAAAGAATTTTGTCTCTGCTGTACATTTACTTTTTGTGTTTGCTGGGACAGGTTCTTAACCTCTCTCTGACAGTTTCCTCTGTAAAGTATTGGTAATAATATCTGCTTTATAGGGTAATTATGAGAAACAGCATATGGAAGATGTCTGTTGCTGAGTGTACCTCAATAAATGAGAAAACACATCATTTTTCAATTTAGAATAGCATAAAATCTATCCTGACAACTCGTTAGGGGAAATCTTTTATAATTATCTGCTCTGCCTGATACAGTAAACTTTTCACATAAGGGAGCAACCACTTGAAATGAAAGAAACATTGGGCACGGTAATATGTACCTGTAAGCCCAGTACTCGGGAGGCTGAGGCAGGACTGTGAGTTCTGAGCCAGGCTGGATTATGTAACGAAGGCCGAATTTAGCTGTGCTATTTTGGTTAGGAGCTGGTTTTAGTGGGCCAGTGTGAGATAAGTTTTAAACTTTTGTTTCAGTAAAAAGTTGTCTCATGATCACCTCTGTTAACCCCAAGTGGTTGGAGGTAATGAGTCTGATAAAATAAAAAATTTTGGATTTCCCAAAAGCAACACTTAGTAAAACCAAAACAACCACGAGAGATGTATGTTACAGTAATTTTTAGGTTTTTTGATTGTACAAATTGTCAGTTGAAGAAAGACTTGATTTGGTTTGTGTGACTTGTAGTCACCTGGGTAATGTTTTTTGAAGTAAGCAGGAAAAGAACATCTTGGAATGATTCAGAAAAAAAAAAATGCCTGCTTGCGGAAAATTTTGCCAGGTTTCAAGATTTTTTGCACTCTTCCCACATTTATGTTTTAACAGTGATGTACCTGGTGGCAATATGTGAACTCATTTCCAGTGTTTTCCATTTTGATATTTCTCAATCTACAAATGGATTGCTTCTAAATTTATGACACCTTTAAATAGTGAGAACTTTTCTAATGGTTAAACTTCAAATCCATTTTAGAGAGATGAACTTCTACCTAACCTTTAAAGATAGCTCAAGGAAGAATGAAATGAAATCCTTAATTGTCAAAAACACAGTAACAATTGAAAGGTACTTATATAAAAAAGTTTGATAAACTATTATAGTAGAAGTTGTCACCTGAGAATAAAGGTCTTAGTGAACAACCTGCCTGCAAGTCTCTCTGTGATTCTGTTCTACAGATAAATATGTAAGTATTAACATTGATGATAAAAATTCTTGGTGTGTTTCAGAAAAAAAGAAAAAGGGCTGGTGACATAGCTCAGTGATTAGAGTTGTTGTCTAACAAGCCCAAGGCTCTAAATTGACTCTCTAGCACCCACATAATCTGGACACAATGGTGCACGCATGCCTGTGATCCCAGCTTTAGGGGGCTGAGGCTAGAGGATTGCCTTGTGTTTGAAGCCAGACAGGTCTATTTAGTGAGTTCAGAGCCAGCCTGGACTACAGAGTGAGGCCCTGTCTCAGCATGGAGAAAAAACACAATCCTTTAGAATCTCACCTTTGCATTTGAATGTTTCCAGAATAAGTTTAAAGATTCGGATCTCCAGTCTGAGTTACTGAAAGTGTCCCATTTAAATAAGTACTCTCAATTTAAAGCTGACAGAATGTTCTCTGAAGTGGGACTCAAGGATTGCTCTATTCTTAAATATATTCATGGGTATGAACCATAAATAGTGTTCTTGAACAGTGCTTCAGTAAGAGGAGGAATGAGATGAGTCATTTCTTGATATTAAAGTATAGAATATTTTATGTCATATCTTTGGGTTAAGTCTGAATTACAGAAGGTTTTCACAATACCTGATTGTTGTCATCTCTGCCATAGAAGCTGAAAAATGGTGGTCAGTCTTTGTGTTAAGCAGTCATATTCTCTTTATGCTGGAATGATCTGTCCATTTTAAATAAGGAGGAAAAAGAAGTAGCTAAGAGAGTATATGCCATTTACACAGTTGATCATTTTTAGCTGTGTGAAAGATTACTACCAGGGGCTGGAGAAATCGCACAGCAGTTAGATTGCTTGCAAGGCCCAGAATTTGATTCCCCAGCACCACATGAGCCAGGTGTGGTGGTACAAGGCCTATAATCCCACCACTCAAGGGACCGAAGTAGAATTTCTGTGTTTTCAAGGCTATCTTGGGCTACATAGTAAGCTCAGGATCAGCCTAGACTGCAGAGGGAGATCCTGTCTCAAAAAAAATTATTACTGTACCCTGAAGTAAAGAGAGTTTGTGCATCATCAGATGACAGTTTGGAAAGCAAGGCATGCATGGTTGACAATAATTTGGAAGCCAGAGGTTTATTATCTGTGGTGTTATTTAATGTCATCTTCAGTAGTATTAAATTAAAAAGGAAAACACCATAATGAGTGTGAAAACTAGAGACGTTGGAAGGTTTTCAGAATAGAGTTGCCTATAGTCTTTTCATTCCGCTAGATATGTGATAGTAATGATCAAAGTGAAATTCATTTCTTTATAACAGAGTTATTCAGAATCTTTGTGCTTGTGTGCCTTATTACCCTTCAAAAAGGAGTATACATTATGCAGTGTTACTCAACTTATCCACAGAGCCCTAATTGTGAAAACTTCAATAAACATTTCATATAACTGGTATAAAGTGGAGTCCCGTTGTGCAATTCTGGTACAGTTATGAATAACAAATGAATCATTTTGTATAAGGTACTTGGCCGCTAGTGGGAAAAGACTTTTTTTGAGAAGTGACATAGACTCTTAGTATTGAATGTGACTGGAAAGGTCATCTCATCTAGTTTTCCATAATACTGGGAGTAGTAATAATAGTAATGACTCCCATATTTGATCTCTTAACTATCAGGCACAATGTTGTTATTCCACATATGTCGTTATGCACTGGACCGTACTGTTATTTGAGACAGGGTCTTGTTCTGTAGCCTAGGTTGGTCCTTAACTCTCTGGTGTAGCCCAGGCTAACCTTGGTCTCAGGACAGTCTGCCTGTCTCAGCCTCCCAAGTCCTGGGATTATAGGTGTGCACCACCACACCCAGCTTTATGAGGTGGTGGGGAATCGAACTCAGGGCCTTATGCTTACAAGGTTAGCGCTTTAACCACTGTACCATTCCTCCACCCCTTCCTTTGATTTTGAGACAGGGTCTTACTAAATGGCTGAGTTGCCTAGGCTGGGCTCTAACTTGGAATACTCCAACCTCAGCCTCCCAGAGTGTGGGGTTACAGGGCTGTGCCACTATGCTCAGCTAACCCTTTTACTTGTTTACCTTTCTAACATTGCTTCTAGCCTCTTGTCTGCTGCTGTACCAAACAGCATTTAATGCTTTCTGTTAGATCCAGGCCATGGCACCTGTAACTTGCTTTGTCTCTCCTAATAGATTACTTTTCTTAGGATTTTTAAATCTAAGAAATTCCTCTGACCAGTTTGAATTTAGGCGGCCTCTGGGTAAGGCCCTCTGCTTATGTTCTTCTAGGCAGGCACTTTAATGGCTGAGCTATTCCTCCAGCACCTGCTTATGTCCTTCTTTCATAAATTTCCTCTTGTTCTGATTAAGACACAGTAATAACTTGTTTTAAATTTTCTTGTTTCTTAATGCTAGACCTACATCTCCTTGAGAACAAGAACTGTGTCTTATTTGGGATGCAGGGCTTAGCACACTGCCTGTACTTAGAAGTATTTATTGAACAACAGAATTATTCTGCCTTATTCTTAACAGCTTTTTGAGATGTTTCCCAGTACAGGCATCTGGCTGCAGCAGAGTTTTACTCAGCTAAACAGTGGTGAGGAGGGATTAGAACTAAATCTGCCTGACTGCAAAGACTGGGCTTTTTTTCCTTTGCTATTCCACATGGCTGTTCTTTATTTTCTCGCCTCTGCAGATCCCTGTCAAGTATGTGTTGAAGCAGCCTGCGCCTAGCAACCCATTCATAGCTTTTGAATCTGCTGTTGCCATCTTTGGACAGCTATGAGAGCTGAAGTAGGTCACTCTAGAATAATTTTCCATCCTTTGGTCTTGCTTTAAGCTTGGGAGAATATAATTTTTGTTATTTCTGAAACAAGGTCTTGCTGTGTAATTCCAGCTTGTGTTGAACTAGTTGTGTACCCAGGATAGCCTTGCCCCTCCAGCCTGTAATTCCAAGTGCTGAGATTACAGGTGAATGCTTGGATTACAGGTTTGTGCCACCACAACAGTAAATAAATAGTTATTTTTTTTTTTGAGTCAGAGTCTTGCACTATCGTACAAGCAGGTCCAGAACTCACTGTGTAGCCTCAGGCTGCTATCTCAGCCTCCCAAGTGCTGGAATTATAAGCATGCACCACCACGCCTGGTTTATGTGGTAGTGAGGAGCACAGGGCCTTGCACTTCAGTAAGCATTCACTCTAACTCCTTAATCTACTTGAGGTCCCATTTACTGGTTTATTTCTTTCATTCATTCATTGTATAACCATTTACTGAGCACCAGGGCTACATTGCTTTATTCTAATAATGTTGCCCAAAATGTTTCTAAGGCTTCTTTGGGGGCTATCTTCAGATTTCTGAGCTGGATCCAGTGGTGAAGGCCTATATTGTGGCAGTCTGGAAGGCTGAGTGATGATATTCAATTCAAGCTCATCCTGGGCAATTTACTTAGTGAGACCTGGTCTTAAAATCAGAAACAAAAATGTACTGGAGATGTATCTTGGTGTGAAAGCCCTAAGCTTGGTCCCTAGCACAAAAACAAAACAAAACTTCTGTCAGATTCTTTGGGAAATGTGTTGACACTTTAAAAAAAAACCTTGAGGTGGATTTATTTGGGAAATATCTGATATAGTTCATGAATAAGTAAAATGCAAAATAAAAGTCAGAAGCTAGTCTGACATTCCTTAGTTTTCTTTGCTTATAATTTCTTTAAAAATAGGATCAAAATCTAAAAGACTTGACATTAACAGTGAAACAATCTAGCTTTTGCTTTTTTTTTCAGAATCTGCAGCTCTTACTGCAGTAGATCATTGTTTTCTCACGGGCCTTTTTCATTAGAGTTGATAGCCGTTGCTAGTAATGACACTCACACTCTGGTTTTCCTCAATCCCATTGCTTTCTCTTGTTTTACAGTGTGGTGAAGGTTAGGTACTCACCACTAGGGATATATATGGATGTGAGTCAAGACATACATGTCGCTCGGCATTCTGATACACACTTGTAATTCCAGCCACTTCAGAGGCTGAGATATGAAGATTCTAAATTTAAGACTTGTCTGGGCAACTTAGTGAGATCCTGAAATGATGATGATGATGATGATGATGATGATGATGATGATGATGATGATAGCCTGGGGATATAGGTCAGTGGTAGGAAGTATATAATTAGGTATTAATTGAGTACCTACCATATTCTAGTTAATATGTTGTATGCTTTTACTTAACATTCCTGTTGGTGTGATTTTTTTTCCCCCCATGTTACATATGAAGAAAAGAACTCAGGAATTATTAAGTAACTAGGCCAAGATCCTATCTCTGGGAAATAGGTAGCTATAATTTAACAGTCTTCTAGCTGAAGCATCAATTCTCACCCTGCCTTGTTTGAGATCATTGAAGTTTGAACCATGTAATGAGAAGCATTGCCTTTTTCTTATAATGAAATTTCTTATGATGAGTGTTTTTAGGGTGAGAAGATGGAATTGGGTAGAGTAGAAGGCTGCAGAGATCCACTGCCAGGGAAGAATGGGAGGTGGAGTCACAGAGATAACATGAGCTCTTAGTTCACAGTAGTGGAGAAGAGAACACTAGTGAGTGAATGGATGGGTTAGGCAGCCAAATGAAAATTCAAGGACAATTTGAGTTCTCTCTATGGTTTTAATTCTACTAAGGTGACTGTTGATGAAAACTAGGAGTTGAAGTGTTTTTTGTAGACTGCCAAGAACTAATAAAAACTATGTCAAAGACTTTCATGGGGTATCTGGAGACCTGATTGGCTTAGTCTGGTACATCAAAAGCAGAATCGAAAGATGGACTTTAGGAACAGTAACCAGACCTGAACTGAGATTGGTGGTGAAAGGCATGGATTTCCAGCATAAAAACTGGAGATTTTTAGTAGCAGCTATAATATTCCCACACTGCCCTTTTTCTACTAAGAAGTTGCTTACTGCAGGTTTACAGGGTGTTCTGGGTGTATAAAAGATATGTTTCTTTGAAGTAGCTGTTGAGTTACACTAGCTACTCTAAAACAAGAAAACAGGATTGAATAACATTTAGCATTTCTTATGTTTTCAGTGCTTACAGCAAATATAGTTTACAATTCACTTTATATTTCATTTTATTCTTACAATGAATCTGTAATTTGGATGATAATATCTGTATATGATAGTTGGCAAACTGAGGCTTGGTCTTGGCACAATATCATACCATTACATAGAGGGCCAGAATTTGAAGTAGCTTTGCATGACTACCGAGTGCTTAGTCTTTTTGCCATAGGGACAGTAATTAATAGTGAAGTTATGAATATGTTCTCCCTTCTGTATCTCGCCATCCCCAAGTGAGTTTCTTTGCTTATTATGCAACTGACTTGGCCTTGAATATTACAGGGTTCAAGAGAGCTCTAGTATGTCTTTGTACAGTTTGAGATTAACTATTCAGAGTCTGTGATCTAAGCTTTTTTGCAAAGAATTATGCCTGTACTCTGTAGCTTCAAAAACTGCCCCATAGCGTATGTTCTCTTAGCATAACCAGATGCTTCTTTGGATGCCCTGGTGAAATTGCTTTATATTCCTTAATATCTTCTGTGTAATTTGCATGCTGCTGTTTTGTCATATACTTAGCTAAGTGTCTGATGGGCAGATGAAACTTAACATATTTTTAGTTTACAAGTTAGTGAAGTTAGGTAATGGTTTATGATATCTGTACATATATGTGGCGACTAAGAATTCCGTTATGTGTGCCCTAAAGTGTTTCATCTTAATAAGCACTGTGATACGATGGAAAGTGTCACTGTAGATAGGACCTGAGGTTGCAGCTAGATGCTTAGCGAGAGGCCAGTTACTTAGTTTCCCTGAACCTCATTCTTATATGTAAAAGGGAATTATTATGAGAAGTTAGAAGGACAAAGTATATAATGTATCTAGCACAGAGCTTGACACCAGATGGTGGTTGTATATTACTTCGTTGTGGGAAATGACTACAGTGTATATAGAGAATATGGCAAAGTGATAGCATAGACCACCCCCCATTTCACATCAAATCTCTGCATATGCCAAGATCAGTTTCTCATGTAAAGCTGAGAAATTTCTAGTAAATATCTTGTCTACTTGGCAAAATAATCAGATGAGTTGGTCCCAGGATACTTAGCTTTTTTAGGTAGAAGTAGATATAAGGAGATTATTAAATCCTTCAAGTAATGGTGAGATTTTTTCTGTTTTAATATTTAAAAAGAAACAAAAGCAAGACACATTGATTTTTTTTCTACCATATTAAGAGCTATCTTTTATCTTTATTTTTTATTTATTTTTTTGAGACAGGGTCCAGCTCTGTAGCCCAGGCTTGTTCTGAATTCACTGCTGTAGCCTGGGCTGGCCATAGACTCCAGGCAATCGCCTGCCTCAGCCTCCTGAGTGCTGGGATTATAGTCATGCACCACCATGCCCAGCTTTATGTGGTGCTAGGGAATCAACTCAGGGCCTTGCGCTTGCAAGGCAAACACTCTAACCACAGTGCCATTCCTCCATCCCCAAGAGCTATCTTTTAAAACCTAAACAAAAAACAAAACCCAACTCCCCCCACCAAAAAAAAAAACCCCGTAAGCAATAGGCCTCCAAAGGTGTAAGCAAATTTGTGATCCCCATTGATGAACTTCAGTTATCACAGTAAGTCAATTAGGAATACTTTTTTTTTTTTGAGATAGGGTTGGTCTGGGTCTGTGTCTGTCTCTGTTTCTGTCTCTGTCTGCTTCTCTCTGCCTCTGCCCCCCTCCCCTCCTCTCTGTGCCTCTCTGTGCCCCCCTCCCCCCTTTCACTGTCGTCCAGGCTGGTCCTGAACTTACTGTGTAGCCCAGGCTGCCTGGGATCTCATAGCGATCTTGCCTCAGACTCCAAGTGTGTCACCCCACCCAGCTAAAAATACTCCTCATATTTTTACTGAGATCAGCTCTGCTGCTGCTTATTCTTGAAAATGTGGTACGGAGAAGGTTTTTCTCTTGCTATCAAGACTCTGTATTGTTAAAAAACTAATCAGCATTCTGCGACTACCTTAAATAAATGAATAATCTACAAACTCTAATGTATTTTTAATAGTGTACTCACTGGTGTTCTTTTTTGCCACGCCCCACCCTTGTAATGGACTTGTCATGTAGCCCAGGCTGGCATCAAACTTTATATTCCTCCTGTATCAGGCTCTTGAGTGCTAGGATTACAAACATGTGCCACCACTCCTGGCCCCTTTTAATTTGTGACTTGTTTTCTCTAAATTGTTTAGACTGACCTTGAACTTACCATCCTCCTGTCTCAGCATCCTTTCAGGTAGCTTAGATTACAGATACACACCACTGTGCCTGATTTGGTAGACTCTTTTGAAATGCCACTGGTCCTGACACCAACTGTATAGATTACCTCTAAATTTTTCTATTTTGATTTTAGAATAAAATTGTTTGTCCTGATGGTATTATCTGTGCTTTTAAAATTACCATGAACATGATGACAAAAGCCTTTTTTTTGGGGGGGGAGGGTTCTACTAGGGATTGAACACAGGGTCTTCACTTTGAGCTATGTCCCCATCTCCTTTTTATTATTCGAGACAGGGTCTCACTAAGTTGCTAAAGTACCCAGATGGGCCTCAAACTTGTGGTTCTTCTGCCTTGTCTCCCAAAGTATTGGGATTATAGGCCTGCGCCATTGACAGAATCTTTTCGAAATCCTGCAATTCAGGGTTTAGGTATCAACATCAGTTTTCTTCTCATTTATTTTTAATTTATTAATTAATTTTATTTTTGTGGTGCTGAGGGTCCAGTCAGTGTCTTTGCCCTGAGCTTACATACTCGGTTTATATTTTTCTCTTTTCTTTCCTTTTTTTTTTTTTTTTTTTTTTTTTTTTTTTTTTTTTTTTTTTTTTTTTTTTTTTTTTTTTTTTTTTTTTTTTTTTTTTTTTTTTTTGTGCTACTGCTCAACAGAAAACTGAAGGTAGTTAGTCACCACTTACCAACCTTGAGCACATTGCTCTCTGGTTTACTGCCATATGATACTGTAAGCAGTATCTTACAGACATCATTGATGGCCAATCAGAGGCAGTTAAATTATCTTAAATTTTCTAAATGGAACTCTGACAGCCAATAAGAAATACTTTGGGTGGGAACTATAGCAACCTTTTTCTTTGATTTTTGAGAACAATTTTAAATTTGAGGCACTCTGTTTTTGAAGCCCATGAAGCCCCGGTCAGCGTTTACTGAGCATTTCTAATCCTTATATTCCCAGTAGTTTGAAGTCTGAGTCTGACCCCTATTCTGCTTCTCAAGGTAACTTTAAAACAGGAAGTGTACAAAGGAGGTAACTGATGACGTGAACAGCCAATCGTGGCTTTGTGTTCTTAGCTGATAAAGCAGCTCAGCCAATGGGACTGCTCCGGAGGCAAGGTTTGGTGTCAAATAGCAGGGTAGATTGAATGCCTTTGACTGTTAAAGTGGAAGGAGGCTGCAGGGCTTCATTGGAGCCTCGGAGTTTTTCACTGAGGCAGGGGTCAGCTGAAAGACAAAGAAAAATGGCGAATAGTTTGTTGCGGGTGGGGGGGACAGCTGTTCGGGTTTTCACTGGAGTGGACATTCCAGACTCAGGTTTCTGCATCTCCTGCTGCTTTTGTTTCCTCCGACCTTTTTCTGGGGGAAGTGGGGGAGGGATAGGAGTGACTTAAATTCTCCCTGTCCGAGGAGATATAAATAACTACATGTAAAATTAATGCAGTGCCCGGTAAGTTTAATTTTTTGTTTTGTGTTGAAATGATAGAAACTGTTTAATTTCAAAGTGTAGACAAGTTGCACTGTTTCAGAAAATGGCCACTTTACATTCCATGCATACCTTTTGGTGCACCTAGAATACCTTGCTGTGTTTATATTTTGCATGTCCTTCAAGTAGGATTTCTTTTCCTGGTTGAGTATCGACAAGATTAGGTACAAGAAGAAGGGCTAATCATTTGTGAGGGCCACACAGAAGCGAAGTACTTTCTCTTTGCATTGGATAAACTTAACTGCTTTCCAAATAATTTTCCTTTGTTCAAGTGCACTGAAGCTTTCCTACAGAATAAGCTGAATTGTTTTCAGAGTTTTTCTATTTCTGTGCACCTTGTTGACATCTATGTTTTAAGGTAGAAGCCACACTGTTACTATTAGAAATTTGTGTGAAAATATGGTTTGCACTGATGCAGGTTCTGATGGTGAAGGCCCACATGCCAATATGAAATTCTCCCATAACTTTTGATCTACCTGTCTGCCTCTAGATTCTGATAACTATTAACTTAGTGACCATCTTTGTTTTAAAATGCACATTTTATCTTAAAATGCTGATTAGAAACATACTTCTCCAGTCATAGTGGCAGTGACAAGAGGCAAGTCTTTTTACTAATTTCAAACATTTTGTCAGGTGTTGACTTGGTTCTTTAAAATAATGTAACAAAAATGCTTATTTTCAGTATGAAATATGTAAAATTCTAATTTACCGGCAGTTTGTAAATAGGAAAGTTGAGAGGATAGGCACCATATCTTTTGCCCTTGATAATTTCCCCCCTCTTTAGGTAAATGAAGCTAATGTGTGCAACCTAACTGTTCTTCTGAGTAGTGAAATCTTTAATCCCATGTACTAAGATTTATAATACACTCAATTTAAAAAAGCAATTCTTTGTTTTCTTTTTATTTGCTAATATGGATTGAAGGTCATTGGAACATTTCTGCAGCAGACTCGGTGTGGAGTAGGCAGCTAGCAACACTCTGTCTCTGGTTAGGGAAAAAGAGCAGGCCCTGATAAAGGAGAAGTTTGGACAGACGTTGATTAGCTTTCCCTAGCTTCCTGTTGAGTGAAAGATTTACCTGAGACAATCTCTAGGGGTTTAGATTTTAGGTTCTTTGAGTTAGAGTGGTGTAATAGTCAAAGTTCCTGGATGCAGGCCTCTGTCGTTGCTAAGAAAAGTGACCTTGAAAAACTGCCGAGGAGTTGAAAGACTGAAGGACAAAGTTTGTTTCTACAAATTTGGACGGAAAAGCTCTATTTAATATGAAAAAAGAGTGTATTTTTGATGTTCAAGTCTAGTGGTTAGCAGGAATCTGTTACAGATTGAAACTAGGAGTTTTTAAGAAGACAATAGAGGTGCATTCATTCTCTCTCCCACTCTTCTCTCTTCCCTCCTCCCAGCAAAAAAATTCTAAATCCTTTTGGTATGATAGCTGAGTGAACTGCCTAACAGATTCGGAATTCCTTGCACGCTACCTTGTCTTCTTTGTAATCTAGAGGGTTCTTGGTGAAGAATGGAATTTCAGGAGTTCCAAAGTAGTTGTATTTGTGAAACTCCTTTTGGGAGACTAAAATGCTTATTGCAAGAAAATTTTCGTTCTGGGAATTTAAATTCAGAGAGAAAGTATGTTGTAAGTATTACATAAGGAGTAATTAATTTTTTAGAGGCTACTGATTTATATGTTATTAGTTGCTCCAAGTTTTAAACATAATTTGAAAATAATAGTAGATGCTGAATGACCCTATTGGGTCTGGAGAACAGAAGATAAAGTGAAGATGGGATACAGCATGAGGCCAAGATTAAAATCTTTATAAACTTTAGAACTTTGTGGATTTAGCTACTCAGAAAGTTATCTTGTTTAAGTTCTTTACTCCTTTAGAGTAATGGGCTTTTAGAGAATCTGATCTATCTGGAAGAAACGCACAGAGGCGTGCCTTTATAAAGCCTTTAGTGTATGTCAGGTGGCTTTTATATGATCTCACTTGGTACTTTAAACAGGTAAATGTTTTCCAGAGAAGTGAAGAAAGCATTGTTTCTAAAGATAGCAAAGCCCTTCTAGAAGTAGGTATACACTGGGGGAGGAGAGGTATGTGTGGAGTGTATAGGTAAGGCTTACATGGGGCCTGAGATTTTTTGGGCTTTTTAAAAATGTGGTGGTTATATTTTAAGGCAGCATGGTATAAGCGGTTTAAAAGTTATGAGAACTGTATTCAAATCTTACTCATCTCTGTTTCCAGTCTTGTTACTGTCGGCCAGTCAAACATTTAATGTCAGCTTCCTTGTGTGTAAAATGGACCTAAAAAACAGCACCATATTTAGTGGTGAGTCCTGAATGAGCTCATGTATGTCAAAAAGCTTTGCAGACTATGAATTGTTGCATAAATATTAGTTGTTTCTAATCCCAATGGGAGATTAAATGTTTTTGGAGCTAAGTGTGGCATCAAAGAAAAAAATGACAATATTTTAATGTAAGTATAGAAGAGCTTGTTGAAGCCAAACACACATTCCTTCACCTATGTGTTCCTGTTTATGCTAATAGGGCCTGTCTGTTTAGTGTATACATGAGAGCATTACACTCATTTATCAGGAGTTCTACGAAAGCATTTAACTACCTTGTCAAAAATTGAGGGTCTTAGAATAAGCTGAAATGGGAATGCTATTTTTAAACAGCATTAAACTTAGGAATCTTTCAATAAAAACTAGGAACCTCTTCTAACTGGATTCTTAGATTTGCATTATAATGCAGGTAAGTTGTAATGATTGCTCATGTTTACCAAGCAGAGGTTACATTTTTAGTTTGTGCACCAAATATTTATAAAGTAAACCAATGCCATTTTTTGTTGGCTTTGTGGTCATATGATCTTTCTGTTAATGTTCAAGATTGGGAGGCATTTGCAGCTTGCAGACTTGCAGCAAGCAAGTAAATGTTGCTATAAAGTTAAAAAAAAGGTCTCATTAAAATCTAAGCTGTAATACAAATTTCACACAGTTGATACTTACTATGTGATACCTTTTTAATGTAAACGGTGGAAATTCATGGGGATTTACATGCATAGCATTACCTATTTTTAGGACTCCCCCTTCCTTGGGGTGGAGTTGATATTTTGTGATCTGTTTGATTTCCTGTCCGTTAAGTCATTTCCTCTGTGGCATGGACAGTCAGCATTGAGGCCTGCCTCTTTTCTGTGTACTGAAAGAATCATATTTAGGCAGAAGGAGATTTGATAAAATTAGCATAGGCCTCTCCAGAATAAAATTTGAGTTCTGGGATTGTGTATGTTTATAACAGTGGTTGAGGACATGATAGGCTTTTCTTAAACCAAGGTGAAGTTTTCTGTTAAAGAAGCTATTGCTAGATATGGTGGTGTATGACTATAATTATAATCTCAGCTATATCAGGATAGAAAGTTCAGCCCCACCCTGGGTAATTTAGGGAATTTGTCTCAAAGCTAAAATATTTAGAAAGGGCTGGTTAGGGGTTTAGCTCAGTGATAGAACACCCCTGGGTTCCATTCCTACCTAGTACTGGGGGGAAATGCTGTGTACTTTTTGGGAATAGCTTCTGTAACTCCAAAAGCATTTGTGTTTGTCTTATGCATGCATGTGTGTGTGCGCGCGCGCGCGTGTGTGTGTGTATGGTTGTGAGGGGTGTTGGAGATTGAACCCGGGAGAACTTATCTATATCCCAGCCTTTATTTTTTTTTTTTTTTGAGACAGTCTTTAAGATTCCCAGGTTGGCCTCTGTCTTGCCATCCTCCTGCCTTCTTTCAAAGTAGCTAGGATTATAGGTGAATGCAGCTACACCCAGCCCAAAATGCATTCTTGAAGTTTATTTCATTTTCTCATGAATCATTATTTTTGCTCATTCCTATCCACAATAATATACGAAGTTTGAAACCTGAATTAGGCCAGTAGGAATCATATCAGAGGTCTAGTCAAGGTCCTGTTTTGTAAAGTAGAGAGATTCTGAGGTCCAGAGGGATGGCTTAGTAAGGCTTTTGAGCTTTTTTAGTGACTACCTTGTGCAAGATCAGAGGTCTGATTCCTACTCAATTTATTGCATGTTTCTTTTATTCCCATAGGTTGTTTTTACTTTTTATCTTTTGTATTTCTCTTTCTTTTGGCATCTCTACAAAGGTTTTCTGTTTGGACACAGAAGGTACAGAGAGAAAATAGGCCACGGAGAAGGTTCACAGGTCTCCACATGGAGCCTGTTGGTTAGAAAGTCTGCTGTGGCAGTGAATTTAGCATTCCTTTTGGGATCTGAAAATTTCTTGCCTCAGCCAATTGCTTATTCAGAAAACTTAGAATCAGCTAGGAAGCTAATGGCACCCACCTGGCTGAGATGTCCCTGAGAGCTGGGTTACTTTTATGCATTACAAGGAAGTAAACTCTGCAAACAGCACCTGCATGCCAGATAGTGATTTTTATTTTTTAATTAATACACTTTAAGAACAAGGTAATTGTCACAAAAGTTATTGGGGCCTCATTCTTTTAAGGCAAGTCCTTAAGCTCATGTGTATTTAATAACACAAGATCCTAGGACATTTTAAACATTTGTCAAGATGTAAATAGGAATCATTGTGCACTCCCACAATAATAACCATGCCAGCATTACTTTTAACCCCATTGTACATACTCATGTATGTTTGGGTACTTGTAAGTTTTGTTCTTCTTTTGCATGTATATTACCTGATAGACCATATATTTTTAGAAGATTTTTTATTTTTTTCTTACCACCTTCTTGGATTTTAACAAATGTTGCAGCTTATTGAAAGGATGAGGAGTTGAAAGTGTAACATGTAATATTTAAGTCCTAAAATGTACTGTAATGGAAAATTACAATAGACACAACTGTAGAGTGTATGCCTCATATCTCCATTGTACAGCTTTCTTCTACTGTGGATTGAACCCAAGCCCTTACACTGAGCTACATCCCCACAACCCTTCCTTCTTTTTTGCTATTTTGAGGCTGAAGTCACTAGGTTGCCCTGATGGGGCTGGAACTTGTAATTTTCCTGCCTCGGCCTCCCAGAGGACTAGTATTACAGGTGAACACCATCATCTTGGCTTTGTTTTAAAAAAAAATTTTTTTTTTTCTGTTTCTCCCTCAATATTGATCCCAGGTCTTAAGCACTTGGTCAGATTCTATTTGTATTATACCTCATATCTTCCTCTTTCCCCGTGGCATCTCAGGGTCAAACACAGTTTAGTAATTGACCAAAAGTTTTTTCTACTCAAAATTGTGTATGTTAGATCACAGTTCAGCATTCTGCAGTGAAAAGGCAGTTGAAGGATAAGAAATTAAGCGTAAATTCCAGTGTAAAGGAAGAATTACAGGGAAAAAAAGAGCACCTTGTAAATGTTTAACTTTAAGGCATAACATTGTGTGTGACCTTTTGTTCCTTTCTTCAAGAGAAGAAAGAAGACAAAAATAAGCGCACAGCCCAGCTGCTGATTTGCTTGATTATCCTTTTGTTTTGGAAGTTGTATCATTTTGATCCATCTCCATAGGTTCAGTAACATAGAAAACTATAAAAGGAGGACCTGCTTGACTGGAAATGTCTGAATAAAATTAATTTTTGTTTTATCCTCTTAAGCTGTAGAGTTCTTACCCGTGAAGAAATGGTAAGATTGGGTGCTTTATACATAATTTTTAGCAGTTCACAGTGCCTGCTTGTCTTTTATGTGAAGACTTTAAAAATGTGTACAAGTAAAATTTTACTCAGGATCTAACAATATGGTAGGGGAGACTGATGTATGTATCAATTATTAGAAACCGATGGGGACATTGCAAGCAAAGTGCACAGAATTTAGGGCAGGGTCAACCTTGGTTTAGAAAGGAAAGCAATTTAATTAGTTGTTGGAGTTCGTTTTAGATAAGGTTTTTCCAGGCATGTGGAAAAGTAGGATCAAGGTCTTGAGTCACAAAGTACTGTTTGGGCCAACCATGGTAGCACACACTTGTAATCCCAGCACTCGGGGAGGCTGAAGCAAGAGAATCACAAATTCAAGCCCAGCAAGGGCAACTGGGCAACGCAAAACTGCCTCAGAATAAAATACATGAAAAAGGTCTGGAAAAGTGTGGAGTGTAGCTTAGTGTGATGGCTGTGGATTTAATCCCCAATGCCATTAAAAAAAAGTGCAACATGTGCCAAAGACAGCAATAAATGGGCCGTTCTACTTAGAATATAAAACAGTGAAGTAAGGATAGGAAGGAGTGGTAAGAGAAGGAAGTCCAAAGCATTTGGGATCAGATGATTGGCAGGCCTTGACTGCCAAGCTGGTTTTGTCAATAGTTTCTGGTTGGCGTTGTGACCATTGAAGTCAGGGTAGTATATTGATGTAACTTTATCAGAACAGTGCTTTTGTAAGTTTTTTACATATCTTTATGAAAGATAAATTTGAGTAGAAGATACTAGAAACCAAACAGTGCAGTCAGTTAATATACTTAAGGTTCACAACCCTTGGAGGATGGTGAGGAGTGTTCAAATAGGTAGTATTTATAAAGGGCTTACAGCTGTACCTGGCATAAAATAATTCACAAATGGGTATTAGTAGCTGCCTTTATCTTCATCATCAGTATCATTTTTATTACTCTTTGGAGATGATGAGTTCCTGTACACAGCTAGTGGCAATATGAAGGAAGACAAGGAAATGTACACTGTCGTATCAACAGCTATAGAATTTAGCTGGTGATTAGAATTGAGGCACAGAAGAGAAAGGCTTTCAGGAGATTTCAAGCCTGTGTGACTGGCAGATGGAAAAATTAGGAGGAGTAGGCTTGGGGAAAGAAGATAGATTTGAGTATGGGCAAAGGGAGCTTAAAGTTTGGTAGCTTTCCAGTTGGAAATGTCCAGCAGACAGTTGGTACATTCAGGGCTGGAGCTTTGGAGAAATGTCAAAATTGGAAATGTACATTTGGAATTGAAACTCATAGAGATTATAACTGAACCTTGGAGGTAACATAGGAGAGAAAAAGGGAGAGAATGGGCAAAAGAAAAAGCTTTGTAAAAGCAAAGATAGGAAAAAAGACAGATAAAATTAGACCCTTAAGTTGGAATCCAGAAACAAACGTGGTAGAAGTAGTGTGGCCTAAGCTTTTTTGATTGTACACACCTCTACAAGCAGGCTGCTCTAATTTGGAAGTAGTTATTTCTTACTCTCAAAAGTTATTTGTTCATTTTTGAAGGATTAGTTTAGTTAAAACTAGAGTAATATGTATAATTCTCCTATTGTGGTTTGGCTCTGGAACATCCCTGAAAAGTCTCATGTGTTTAATTAAATGTTATGGATTGTCTATGGAACCTTGTGCTATTGTTAGACTGGGGCCTAGTCTGGAGGGGTGGATTACAGGTGTGTAAGTTAGGATTAATGGCTTGTAAATTAAGGTTAAAGGCGTGTAGTGGCCACAACTTGCACCCCTGGATCCAGGAGGGGCTAATCACTGGGCTGAGACCTGGAAAGTTATATAAGCTGCATCTTCCCTTCCTTGGAGGACTAGGAATAGTCTCAACTAGTCTCAACTTGCCTTCCTGTTTGTGATGTCGTGAGAAGCTGCCTCCACCTCTGTCTCTTCCGTATACTTTGATTGCTGCCGGCTGCCCCTGAATGGACTGTGACCTTCTGAAACTGAGGTAAAATAAACCTTTCCTCACCTAAATTTCTGGGTGTTGGGAATTGAGTTACAGCAACAGAAAGTAACTGAGACATCGCCTTCTTTAGGTATACAGAAAAAAGGTGAAGGTGTTAATAATAGCTTGCATCTTCTCCAGAATACTTAGAGTACTACGTGTACATGATACATGGTCTTAAGTGAGGATATCAGTATTAGATACTAACATTTTTTTCTTTGTACCTTGATGTAAAAGATTAGCAACATTGCCTCAAAATCTGGTGGCCTTCACTTGATCTGAAGATGTACGGATATTTCCTTGAAATCTAATTTCAGTCATTCCTTGGGGTTAGAGTGTGCACGTTGCATATGTGTGTGTGTGTGTGTGTGTGTGTGTGTGTGTGTGTGTGTGCATGTGTCCATCTAGTGCAAAGACTAGATTTCTGAGTTCCATTGTACTTAGTCTTATAATGTTAGCTCTATAAAGTCTCAAATGGTAGCACCCTGCATTAAGCCAACAAAAAATACATGTGTAGGAATTTGGCAATGTTTGCTTACCAAGTGATTTATAGCCATCTGGTCATGATAACACCAATGAGCAGTGCAGTCAGTCCTGGGATTGGAACCAACAGTATCTATAGGATTTAGCAGAAGTTTTCAATATAAGACACATCTATTTAGTTTCTTAGGCTAAGTGTATTGTAATTATCCTCAATCTAAAATAAAGGCAGTAAGAAACTTTACTAAAGAAATAGTGGTAAGTTTCCACCTGTATCTATATCTTGAACTCCTTGATTACTTTTCCTGCTTGTCTAACTGGCCAAATGTCTATGCAGCTACTCTTGAAGACAGTTAAGCTAGATAATAAATAATATATAGCACTTATTTGAAACATAGTACTTTAATAGGTAATGAATGGTTTGTACTCATTCTTTTATTTGATATTTATCTGGATGGGTGAGGCAGAAGATTATCTTCCACACTATATGGTGAGGAAATGGGAGATAGAACCTGAGGACACGATCCTGTGCTGTTTGCATTTGCATTGTATCTTCTTACTGTATATAGGAAAAAAATCTGAAGTGTGTCCTTTCTATGGAACTGATTCCTTTTCCTGTCTCCCTTTTTTCTGTGTTTACTTCACTAAAAGTTATACATTCATAAAAGAAAAGGGGGTGGGGAGGATTTCTCCAGAGCTCTTACATAGTCTTATATGATTACTTAGGATTACCAAAGAAGCAAATTTGTAGTCAATTGAAGTACTTCCAGTTTTTGTCAAAATAAGGTGACGAGGTAAGTCCAGCTACAATCAATTTGACTGTGACTATGCCTTGATGGCTATGCTGAGGCAGTGCATCCCTAAACGTAAAAGATAAATGAATGACAATGGGACTTCCGGTAATTAATCCATAAAGATATCTTACTCAAGGAGAATGAATGACCGATCTTCTGTATATGGTCCTGAAGTAAGAACTAGATGTCAGATATAGTTTCACATTAGACACCCCCAAGTGTAATAGGCCTGGAGTGAGCAGAGGGATGCCTGTTCGATGGGTTGCTGGTTTCATGAAAGATGGTAGATTATGAGACACGTAATACCGAGTGATAGATGTTTAGAAGAGAACTCCCTATAAATGGTGTATGCATGGTCACAGAGATGTTTATTGTAGAGTACTAAGTTCTGTTATTAAAGAATGCTCATGTGAGTGAGATATTCAGTGGGGTGTAGTTGTTAGTCTTAAATGAATATAATATACTTGATTATATGCATGTTTAACATTAATGTGGACCACGCAAGTTATGTACTATGTACTATAAGCATATAATGTAGTAATACATTAATTTGTATAGTATATATGTACTGTACTAGTACATTAGTTTATGTACTACATACATATAGTGTACTAGTGCATTAACTCATGTACTGTGTACATATAAGTTAACATATTCATGTACTATTATGTGTATATAATATGAATGTAAGTTATAAAATTTTTGAGTAAATGTAAATGCTATTATGAAAATTTGAGTATGTTATTTTTGCACTATATGAAATTAAATTTGTGGGTATTCAAGGGGTAGTTTAATTAGAATACCAGCTTTGAGAGTTGGTGGTGGAGCATTTGACTACAAGCTAGGTGTGGTGGCACACACCTATAGTCAGTACTGTGATAGACTGAGGCAGTAGCATCTCAAGTTTGACTAGACTTTTTTCAGTGTAGATACATAGAGTTGTATTAGGATAGGAGATCTGTGGCGTTCCTTAGGTACACATGTGCACACTTTGTGGTATATGTATTGGACAGCTTGCAAATTTGGGTTCTTGAACCACTGAGATTAATAGCATTTTTAGATGAGTCGTGATGTTTTTAAATAATCAGTTGCTTTAAGATTTCTTACCTGCAATTTGTAGTTTGTGCTTTACTCCAACTGAGGTAGTTAGAACAAAAAGTTCTGATATCTTAGGGAGATGGCTGCATAATTAAAGTAATATTTTCACCATGTTCACAATGTAGTAATGGTTTTAATTTTGAAGTGTACCGTAGAATTTAGGTAGATGTTTCCTCTTACAATTGTACAGCTATGGGAATATCTTTACCAAGAAGATGAATCTAAGTCTGTTCTGAAGTACAGTAAATGTTTACAAGGCTCAGAAAGTAAACTGGGATCCACAAGGTCTCTCTATCTCCTCTGTTGCTTGGTAACTGTGGTGTAGTTCCACTCCATGGAGAAATTGTAGCTTAGCAGGCTTGGAAACCTGAAACTTTCTTGTTTAAGTTTTTATCTTGAAATGTGTGAGAGTGCCATCTTGACATTTTGGAGGCTTTTTTTCAGGAGACTTATTAGGAAAAATAAAAGATAAAAGGCTTGGAGGCTGGCAGGTTCTTAATTTTATGGTCCTCTCTTGAGTTAGCAGTTCTAAAGTAAGAGGGGAATATTCAGTAAAAGAGGACAGAATTGAGAATCAAAGGCAGGGTTCTAATTCTAGCTCTGGCATATACTTGCTCTGGTATTGGTCAAGTCTTTCAGTTTACCTGGATAAAGTGTCTGTCAGATACTGGGTTTTGTACCTCTGCTGTCTCAGGTGCTTGTGAGGGAAAAATGAGATAATGTTAAGGTACTTTAAAATGTGTACAGTATGTTAGGGATTAACGTAACCATCTCAGTTGCTTTGTACTCTTTGAAGTGGTCTTGACATTTTCAGTTCTTGACAGCTGTCAACATAGAGGTGAAAGATTTAGAGTTTTGGTTGACTTGAAGGATTTGTTCCCTCCCCACTCCCTCTCCTTAAAGCATTTAAATCAGTGGTGAAAGACGTTAAGGAGAGGTCAGATCAGTGTGTGAGTCAGCAGAATCCATATAGCCAAATCAATACAGCCAGGCTCACATTGATATTCTTATAACACTCTCCATGTTTTAAATTGAGAATTCTCTGCCTCCCCACAGTTTTTAGGCTGATTAACTCACCAGCACAGTCTTCCATTTTCCAGCGGAGCCTGTGATTAAGTAATTGCTTATATTTGTACCAGTCTTTTTTTTTTTTTTTTTTGAGACAGGGTCTTTCTCTGTAGTCCAGGCTGATCCTGAACTCACTATGCCTCCACGCCCAGCTATGTGGTGCTGGGGAATTGAATTAAGGTACTTAGTGCTTGCTAAGCAAGTGCTTTAACTGCTGAGCTGTTTCTCCAGCCCCTGTGCCACATTTTCTAACACATCCTCAATCTTTGGCTCTTCTGTTGAATTGCTGCACAAAAGTTGCTGTACAACTGAACACAAATACTTAAGGAGTATCTCCGTGTTCAAGTTTCAAAGAAAAGAGTCAGTTGAGGCCAGTGATATTTGAGGTCTTAAAATAGTTCTTGAGTTGCTTGTGTTTGATCATTTAGAAGATAGGTGTTGAATCCCTACTATGTGCAAGGCATGTGTGCCTTGAGGATATGCTAGAGATAAGATCAATTCTGTAATAACTTGGGAGAAAATAGAAGTTTGGACATTTTTGGTTTAAAAAAGTGACATAGGGGCTGGAGGAATGGCACAGCGATTAAAGCACTTGCCTAACCTGAATTCCATTTCCCAGTACCACATAAAGCCGGGCGTGGTGGTGCATGCTTGTTAGTAATCCTAGCACTCAGGCTGAGGCAGGAGGATCGAAGGCTGGTCTGGGCTACATAGTGAGTTTGGAACCAGACTGGGTTATAGAGTGAGACCCTGTTGCAAAAAAAGAAAGAAAGAAAGAAAGAAGGCCATAATAATAACATGCTACACAAAGTGTGTGAAAAATGCTGCTTATAGAAATAGATTTGTGTTTTAAGAATGGTTTCTTGGAAAGAAAAAATACTTAGTTGTTACTAATGAGTGAATGTATATATTTAATTCCTTTACAGTTTTGCTGTAAAGGCAAGCTTTTAATAATGCTGTCTCCCTTAAAAAGTCATAAACATGGCTATTATACATTAGATAGTCTCAGAAATTCCTGCCTTCCAGAACGTGTTTCCTTTGCTTCAAGATCTTGGAAAGATGAAACCAGTCAGAGTTCTCTTCAGAGCTTAAAATAATCTCTTTCTGTGGGGTGGGAGGCTAAGTAGGGCCAGGTAAGGTGGGGAGCTGCCCTAGACTTGAAGTTGCAGTTTCTTTCACAAATAGAACAGCCATATACGTCTAGCTTTCGAAAGTCTGAGGTGTCGAAAGAGACATGCTCTAAGACTTTAAATATTCTTGGGTTAGAGGTACTCATCATTGACACTTCCAGGGATTTAAATTTGAAGCATTCCTAGTCCTTTTCAATGTTAATTCTTCGTTGATTTGGGACTAGAGCATTCGTTCTAAATTTAGTGGTTAAGGGGCTGGAAGAATGACACAGTGGTTAGACTCTGAGTTTGATTCCCCATCAACACATAAAGCTGGGCATGGCGGTACATGCCTATAATTCAGCACTCTGGAGGCTGAGACAGGTGGATTATCCTGAGTCCGAGGCCAGCCTGGACTACATAATGGGTTCAGAACCAGCCTGGGCTTCAGAGTGAGACCCTTTCTCAAAAAAAGAAGAGAGAGAGAGAATGGTTAAATTAAAAATTAAAGGGCAAGTCTTTCTCTGTAGACCAGACTGTTCCTAAACTCAAGCCAGTCCTCCTGCTTCAGCCTCCCAAGTGATAATAGGCATGTGCTGTCAAGCCTGGTTTAAAACTATTTTATATTTATGAAAGCGGTGGAAGATGACCTTTACTTACTGTGATATGTTTTCCCATGCATCTGAAAGGGCTTTTAAATCTAAAAGAGAGAGGAAGAAGCTAGTTGGGTCACTTGCTACACTAACAGAGGAATTGATCCTAAGCTAATACTGTGCTGGAACTGTTTAGCTAAAGTAAATGTCTTACTCCTCTCTGATTAGTGATGAGTGATGCCAGCTGGCATATGTGTGAAGTTCCATCTTTTATTGCTGATCCCACGGTAAAATGTGTTTCTTCATTGGTGTGCTGTAGTTGGTGAACAGTGGCTCTGCGAAGTTCAGTAATTTGCCCAAGATCCCCAACATACATTAAGTTAGCTGGAGAGTAGGAGGCCCCAGGTCCAGTGCTCTTTCTTTCTTTTACCTTGTTCTTTACTGCCCCCCACTGCTCACAGCTGATTACTCATAGATGCTGCTGACCTGCCTTGAGAGACCTGAAAAGGGAAAGATAAATGACAGGAATGACAGAGAAAGGAAAGAGCCACAGTGGGGAAATGTGAGAAGGATGCTTCTATGACAGTGGAAGTGCCTTCAGCATCTTCTGTGATCGGCATGGGGATGCTGGGAGCAAGTGGATAAAAATAATTTTTTGAGTTAAAGATGTGAAATCAATAATTCCAGCTGAAACTACTCATCCTTCTGAACAGTTTGAATGTACCTTTATAAGAACAGTGCAGATAATGAGAATGAACAAGCTATACTAGTTGTTCACAATTTTAAAGGTTTTACATTGCCAACTTCACTGTTTATTGTGAACTTAAACAAGTAAATTGAGATACCCAGTCTTTATCTTTATTTGTAAATTAGAGTGATATTGATAAATTTATCACTGAGCTAAGTGAAGACCAATTGAAACTAATTTATGTGGTAAATGGTATGTAAGTTCTAAAGCTCTTAATTTGGCATCTTTGAAACATTCTTCAGAATCACAGTTCTCGCTTTTCCTGGACACCCAAACAGGATCTTGTCAGAAACTGGGCAAGAAGTTATTTGTAAATCTCAGAAGGGGCCCAGGAAGCAAAATGGCTCTTTGTTCTAGGGATGAGCTTAGGCTCCAGCCCCTGTTTCTGTCTTCAGCTCATGTGAGAATTACCTTTCAGTCTCAGGGCCTGAAAAACCAGTTACTCTCCATTTTTTCAACAGGAATTTATTATTTTTATTAAGCCGGAGGGTCAGAGCAATAAGATGTATTTCTGTGATGGCACATGCCTGTAATTCCAGCGCTTGAGAGAATGAGGCAGGAAGATTAGCATGGGTTTGAGGCCAACCCAGGCTATGTAGTGAGTTCAGGATCAGCCTGGACTACAGAGTGAGACCGTGTCTTTAGAAAAAAAGGTGGGGGGGGAGAGGACTTTATTTCTATGAGGTGGAGGAGGGGCCGGGCCCACCTCAGTTAGAAGGCTGAACCAGGTGAGGGAGAAAGAGGAACCACCTAACAGTGTCTGTGTGACCCAAAAAGTAAAACAAAATTAAAACTTAAAATGGGGAAAAAAAATCCTTAAAATGGCCAGATCGTATTTTAGGCTTTGCAAGTCACATAGTTTATGTTGTAATTCAGCCACTACAACATAAACTGAGGCTTGAGGTCTTTGGGGGAACTTCATGTACAGCAACAGCCTGTGAGCCACATTTATCCTGTGGGCTATACATTGTGAACTCATGCTTCAAAATACTTCACTAAATATTTGGTCCAGTTTACACCATTGTACATACTTATCATTAGTGTTTTATTGCTGTCATAGGGATGGTTTATTGGGCATTCATGAAGAAATGCAGAGTAAAGTGTATAAAGTACATGTATGCTCTTTCTCTCCCCTTTCCCCCTTCTGTTGTACCCAGGGTCTCGTGCATGCTAGGTAAGCACACCCTACATCAAGCTACCTCCCCAGACTTTCACATTTTATTTTTGAGATGGGATCTCACAAAGTTTCCCAGGCTGGCCTTGAACTTGCTATCGTGAGGAGCTGGGATTTCAAGTTTGTACCACCACAACCAACTTCATGCATACCATTTTATGTTCAACAGAAACAAGTTTTAACATTATTTTCTATCACTTTCATTGTTTGTACAACTAGCTGTGTCTTTGTTTGCATCGTACCACACCTGTGTTATCTGGTCCATGTTTCAGAGATTATAATGTAGTAGATAGCAAACAGAACCTGTTTTTGAAGGACAAGTGAGTTTTTTGCCAGTTTGAAAATAGGTCCTTATGAGCATATCTTTAAGAACAGTACGTAGCTAGTTACAACTCCTAATCTTTGGCAAGTGTGGTTATCCCGTAGGCACTTGTGAAAGCAGCTTTATACTTAGTGTCATGGACCTAGAGACAGATTTATCCTCAAACATTAAACTTGTTATTAATCAGAGATAAGGAAAATAAAGCAGCACTTTTCATTATTGTTATGGGGACTATGTAATAGCTTGCTAGTGTGTATGATTAGCTAGTACCTAGCTATGTAAAGGTTTAAACCAAATAAAGGTGTTTTACACTAGACTTTGGGCTTACTTGTTGAGTAGAGAGGCTTTAAATAAGCTTGAAGACTTTGGAACCCTCTTTTCCCTCTAGTCACCCTGCTTTGCCTTGTATTCATTTGTGTATTGCATTCTTAAGTAGTAAGTGTGTAGTACTTTCCTCCTAGGCCACTAGAGACCCAAGTTATGTCTGTGTTTAGTATATATTGTTCCAGGAGTGGTGGAGGAGAATGACTGGCTCAAGGTTACCAGCTAGTTGGCAGCATCCGTGCATAGATATAGGTCTTTTATTTTCCAGAGCAATGTTATTTTATTTCTTCTGAAATTGTTAGTTTGAAATTGGTTTTATTATGAAGAAGTTAAGGTTTGAAATGTTTTCTGGCAGTTGGCAATTGTTCATGGCATATGTCCCAAGGTTTATTTATATAAACATGAGAACCAGAGTCTGGAAGAATGGCACAGCAGTTAAAACACTTGCCTTGCAAGCACAAGGCCCTGAGTTCAGTTCTCCAGCACCACATAAAGCTGAGTGTGGTGGCTCATGCCTATAATCCCAGCACTCAAGAGGCTGAGGCAGGTGGATTTTCCTGAGTCCAAGGCCAGCCTGGACTACACCAGTGAATTCAGGACCCAGTTGGGCTACAGAGTGAGACCATGTCTCAAAAAAAAAAAAAAAAAAAGAGAGAGAACCAAGTTGGTTTTGAAATTGTTTGTTTTGAATGCCTTGGTCCTCAAATTTAGTTTTCACTTCTCATTGTAGTTTGGAAGAATATCTAAAACAGTAAGCAAAAGTAAGTAAATTAGCTTAAATCCCACCTCTTTTCTTACTCATTTATTCATATTAACATTGTTCCTTTGTCTTTAATCTCTTACTCGTCACTTAAACTATAATATCCCAACAATTAAGCTATAACATCCAAGCAATTTAACATCCCAGTGACTTAAAGGAAGAAACCTGGAACTAATAACTTTAGTGAATCCCTGAGCATAACATAAGATGTCTGTAATGCTAACAGGAAGACATGATCAAAATGTACATCAAGGGAGTCAGAGGGGGCTGGAGGGTTTGCCCAGCAAGCACAAGGCCCTTGTTTGATTCCCCAGCACATGGGAGGCTGAGGCAGGAGGATTGCTGTGAGTTTGAGGCCATCCTGGGCTCCCTAGTGAGTTCAGGACCAGCCTGGACTACAGCAGAGTGAGACCTTATCTCAGAAAACAAAAGAAGGGAGTGAAGAAGATAAGGTACTTTGAATATAAGGAGTTACTTGATAAATGACTTGTGTTAAGCTGGAGGCACATATAACCCAAAAGACTTTAAAGGCTTGCTGCCTTACAGGTTGGGTTGGGAGCCATTTAGAAGAAATGATGACATCAGTATGTAAGATTGCTTCCCAGTACTAGGCTAAGATTTGTTTGTTTGCATTTAACAGCCAGGGCGTTATTTGTAGATAAAACCTGACTGCCCATAATGGGTCAATTCTGGTACCTTAGTAGAAAGCCAAATTGGTTTAGAATTGGACTTTATTTTAAGGGAGTATTCCATGATCGGTTTTCCTTGTGTTGTGTGAGATTTTTTTTTTTTTTTTAAATTGAGGTTAGGTCTCGTGCTCTGTAGCCCAGGCTGGTCCTGAACCCACTATGTAGCCCAGCTGAGCCCAGACTCAACAGCAATCCTCCTGCCTCAGCCTCCCAAGAGCTGGGATTACAGGTGTACTCCATCATGCCCAGCTTTAAGTGGTGCTCGGGAAGTGAACTCAGGGTATTAACGCTTGGAAGGCAAGTGCTTAAACTGCTGTGCCATTCCTCCAGCCCAGGTTTAGGCATATGAATGAAAACATTTTGGTATTATCAAGGTTTGGATCTGGAATGTCCCCCCAAAGTATCGTGTTGTTATAGATTGTCTATGGAATCATATGCTGTTGGGAGATTGGGTCCTAGTCTGGAGGGGTGGATTACAGGTGTGTAGTGGGGCCTTAGCACACCTTACCTGGATCTAGGAGGGGCTGATGACTGGGATGAAATCTGGAAGAATATATAAGTGGCTGCCTTCCTTCCTTGAGAGCGTAGTCTCAGCTTGCCCGACTTGGCTTCTTGTTTGCAATGTTGAGGAGCTGCCCCACCTCTGCCTCTGCCATGTACTTCCACTGTTGCCGGCTGCCCCGAATGGACTGTGACCTTCTGAAACTGTGAGCTGAAATAAACCTTTCACCCCCTGATTTTGTGGGTGTCAGGTATTGAGTCACAGCAACATAAAAGTAACTAGAAGGGTATAAAGAATGAGATATATGTCAAGGAATAAAAAACTAAAGCCTAAAGTTACAGAGTTTTGGGAATTAGGTTAAATTTTGCAGTAGAGTCTTACAAGGTTTTTATATATTTTATGAGGTTGATAGTTTTGATACATCATCCTCTTTTATGCCTAGACATACAACTGCGAGGAGATTGGGGCTGGAGGATGGCTCTGGATCAAGTGCTTAAGTACCCGATTCCCCAGCACTGCATAAGCTGGGCGTGGTGTCACACACCTGTAATCCCGCACTCAAGAGGCTGAGACAGGAGGATCGCCTTGAGTCCAAGGCCTGCTTGGGCTCCATAGTGAGTTCAGGACCAGCCTGGGCCCCAGAGCGAGACCCTGTCTCAAAAAAAAAAAAAAAAAACCTACAAGGAGGTTTATTGAGCATGATGCCTGGTCAAGAGAATCTTAAAGCAGGAGTACTCAACTTTTGGGATGTTTTGTAACTGCTTAGGTCTCTTTTTCTCTTTTCAGAATGAAAAAACTAACTAATGATATTAGAGTGATAGCTGGTTGCCTACCCTCAGGTGGCCTAATTGAATTACCTTACTTCCTCCATGATTTTCTTATCTTGTTGCTAATGGATGGCCTGATGGAGGCGTATGTTCCCTTCCTCCTTGTCATTAATTTTTTAGACTTTGCTTGTCTATCAGGGTTACCTTTTTGAAGAGTTCCTGACTGTCAAAAGAGTTAAACTTGGGAATAGCGCACAACCTCTGTCTCCTGTCTTTTGTCTTGCAACTTCCTGTGTGTGTGTGTGTGTGTGTGTGTGTGTGTGTGTGTGTGTGTGTGTGTGTGTGTGTGTTTATTACTGATCCCTTTTATCTTAAGTCTACTTCAGTAAGTCAGCTTCTGGTTGATTTCTGATAGTAGACAGGCCTTCTTGCTTAAAGGCTCAGTGAGTCTCATTTATTCTGAGTTTCCTAGAATAGCTTGCCAAATCACTTCTTTGGTTCTTTAGGTAGTCCCAGTATTTATCAGGGTCAAGCTTTCTAAGCTGCCCTGTTTTTTAGAGATGCCATATCCAGTGATTATCTTGTCCTTCATTTAGGAGTGATTATCAGATGGTGCTAGGTTCTTCGAGGGATCCATAAATTACTCATACTCTACCCTTAAGGAATTTGTGCACCAAGAGGGGAAATGGATAGGATGTAACCTAATTAGTGGTCATACTTGGTGATGGTGAGGATAGAGAGTACTGGAGATCTGGGGCTCTGAGGGGTCTTGGACCATTTCCAGATGAGGATATTCAGAGAAACTTAGAGAGATTGCAGTCGAGTTGAACATCAGAAAGAATAACCTCTTCCATGATGGGCTTTCATTCTTTCTCACTTTGGAAAGAAAACTAATTTTTTTTTAACACAAATTAAAACCAGATAGATCAATGAATACCAGGAGATGAGGTTACTTTTACAAAGTTACTCAATACTTCAGCTCATATCTGAGTCTTTATTAAACAGTTAAACAGTCTTGCTCAACTATTTATAAAATCATTAATGAACACGAGTAGTAAATTGAATATTAATAATGAATTAAATCTGGGAAAGTGTATTGCATTTTTCATAAGAGTGATCTAAGATAATGTGGCTTGGTCTAAAGATGGTTTCATCTTTGTCGACCTTATATAAACAGCTTTATCTAGTGATAGATATAATGGCTTACTGTGGAATGAAAAGAATTCTGGAATGAATGTCTTCTAACTTCTAGTGCATGCCTGTCTCATCGCCTCGAGGAACACAGCATGTTTTTTCATAGGCTGTAGATGTTATAAATGGACTACTTCTACTTCTGTAGCAAAATTGGTTCAATTATAATTAATGTCTTAATCGCTAACATAATTAATAGTTCAAGTGCTTTATGATTTTTTTAACTTGTTAGAGGTGTTGGCCAGCAAATTGGTTTGTGTTTATAGTTAGGCTTTATTACTTTAATGTTATATCGTGACTAAGAAAATATTGAGAACACTATTCTTAGAAAATGTGTTAAGATTTTGTCTAAATTTTAAAACTCCATGTAAAGAGTGAATCTGCTGTAGAGAAATCTTTTTGAATAAAAGCTCTCACATTTTCCTATGATTTCTAATAACAAGTCATGGCCTTCTAAGAAATACTATTAATCATCTCCTCAAAGAAAATTGAAGACATACTCCATCCCTTTTTCTTCTTCCTTGTGAGACGATCTGGTGTTCCAAACAGAGCACATATTTTTGTCTTCTGAAATCAGGAATGTGTAAAAAGAGCTTGGTGGATGGAAAAATCATAAAGACTATAATTTTAAATCGAAAACTCAGGTGGGACTTCGCTTGTAAATTTACTGTAAAGAGGAACAATCAGAGCTGTCTGTCCAAAGATGGAAAAGAATGCCTGACTGGTAAGCCCGCTTCCTGGAGAACTTGCAGCTCAAACTTAAACTGGAAGCCCACTTAAGGTAGTGTTGTGATGGTGGGGCAGAAAGGAAAGAGGAGTTGTACACCTCACAAAGAGGACTGGGTCTGTGTGTCTCCTGATATATATTTATTTTATTACTTACATATTTCGCCATGCTGAGCCTTGCATAGCTAGGCAAATACTGAACGACTGAGCTACATGCCCAACCCAGGAACTTAACTTTTAATATTTAATACTTTTAACCTTTATTGTGCTTTCATTTCCAGACCTATTTGATAACCTTTGCTTTGTCCACAGTGTGTGGCTCTGAGGTAGGCAAAGATTTATTTGTATCTGTTAATCACACAGATGTTTGAGAGACTCTTAATGCCAACACACCCATAGCTGGGCAGTTGAAAATTTCAAAGCATACTGCACAGATGGTTGTAAATGTGCAATGTATGTGTGTGTGCATGCTTGTGTGTGTGTGTGTGTGCGCGTGTGTGTGTGTGTGTGTGCGTGTGTGTGTGTGTGTGTGTGTGTGTGTGGTAGTTACAGGATCTTATAGTGTAGCTCAAGCCAGTCTTGAACTCATGATCCTCCTGCTTCAGCCTTCCTACTGCTGGGATTAAAGGCATGTGCTACCACACCTGGCTGAATTGTGTACTTTTCGTCATGTATTTGGTAGGGAGAAACTAGAGGACAGCAAAAACTTGTTACAAACTTCTAGACCTCAGCATTCCTGCTGAACCTACCCATCCTTAGCACATGTACAAAGAAGTCCCGTTGACAGCAGTGCCTCTTCCTCTTTTGTTTGTGTAACAGTTTGCATAGATATTATGGTAAGATTGTTCCCATCTATAGATCCATGCAGTAAATGGTTAATTTGTTTTTGTGTTCTTTGATAATTATTTTCTTTCCCGAAAGTCATATTTGCTCATTTAAAAAAAGATTTGATTGAATTTCACTCTTTATTGTTATAAATATCTTACAGGAAACTTAATAGTAGGTTAAAATTCTCTAGATCACTTTGATTTTTTTGTTCTGAATACATCTAAAGTAGTACATAGGACGGGCCATGTAACTGATGAAAATGTCATGAGAGCTGAGTTGAAGGGATCTTGCTGGATTATTCGAGAGTCAGGTTTGGTTTTGGTGAGATGTGTATCTGTATGTTTTGTGGTACCAGAGATTGATTTCAGGGCCTTTTCATTAAGCTGGATATTCGACTCGTTTTTTTACTTTTATTTTGTGACAGGGTCTTGCGAATTACCTAAACTGGACTTGAATTTGCAATTCTCCTTCCTCAGTATTGTCTCCTAGAGTGCTAGGCTTAGAGGACTGTGCCACCAAGAAGGGATAGGACTCGAGAGTTTATCTAGTTATTTCTGTGACTTAACATTTCTCTTAGCTTTTCCAGAAACTCTCTTAAGATTGTATTGCTTCTCAGATAGTTAAAAGTGTGTGTTGATACAGAAAATTGTTTATAGGCTTCTAGAACCAGAAATCAGCTCCAAACATTTCTCCATTATATCATCACTTACTATTGTCAATGCATTAGAGTAAATCTGCTTTGAAGATTGTATTCCTTTTTTTTTTTTTCCCCATTCCCCCCACCCCACCCGCCTCTTTTGAGACAGACTCTTCCTTTGTAGTCCAGGCTGGCCTTGAACTCATGGCAGTCCTCTTCTGCCTCAACCTTCTGGATGCTGGGATTACTGGCATGTGCCACTACACCCAGTTTATGTGGTGCTGGGCAATGGAAGGAATTCAGGTCCTTGTCCTTGCTCAGCAAGCATTCTTTAACTGCTGAGCTATGCCTGTAGACCTCTAATCTAATAAGGCTAATCTTAAGTATCAGCCTTCTTTACTCTCTGTGGAGAATGATCTGCCCAGGTTGGGTCCACATGGAGCCTGGAAAATGATTGTGTTTGGTCATGTGACACCTGCTTTTAGTGTTCTTGCAGGCCCTCAAAAATGGTTCTGTAAAACTCACATAGCTCTTTGCCAGCATCCTAGCATTGGCATGCCAAAATCTTTTCAAATAATTTCCCAGAGTAGAAAGTCTTGGTAGATTACTGGTTTTCTCTTTTTTTGTGTGTGCTTAAACTGTTTTTTTGTACTTAACTATTTACCAGGTAAGCATTTAAGCCACCTGGGACTTTACTTTCTCTCTCTGTAAATCTTTTAAGTCATTATAGTGTTATCTTTAGTTAGAGGTAGTGTGGAAATTTGTACCCGTCTTTCCTACTCCTTCACAAAGCACTTGACCAAATGCTGGCTGTGACTCTCTTCTATCAATGATTATCTTATTTTTTTGGGATAGGGTCTCACTCTGTAGCCCAGGCTGGTCCTGAACTCACTGTGGAGTCCAGGCTGGCCTTGTACTCATGACAATCCTCCTGTCTCAGCCTCCCAAGTGCTGGGATTGCAGGGATGCACTGCCATGCCCAGCTTATGTGGGGCTGGGGAATCAACTCTGGTGCTTATACATTTGCATAGTGCTTTCACTTTAACCACTGAGCTATTTTTCCAGCCCCTCAATGGCAATTTTATTCCCCATTGTTTTCAACTATCTTTAAAATTCTTAACTGTTGGTATGCTGTGTTTGGCTTTGAGCCAAAACAAGGTTCAGGTTAGGAAGAATTGAGGTGTGCATAGATTGAGTTCAGAGCCTTCATGCTTCCTACTCTTTTGCAATTTTATGTTCTTTGAAACAGATTTGCCTGGCATTAGAAGAGCCCAGTATCTTCAGAGAAATGGGGCCACAGTGTCTAAAACAAAAGAATAAACCTGGCTGTAAGAACTTGTGTTTGCATTTCTTTGTTCAATGTGAATCACCTATCTTTACTGCAGGCTATGGCATAGAGTATGAAAAACTTGTGAAAAGCTTTGAAAGGATGGTCATTGAAAATTATGGAGTAGGGCTGGAGGAATGGCACAGCGGTCAAAGCACTTGCCTTGCAATCTCAAGGCCCTGAGTTATATTCCCCAGTACCACATTAAGGTGGTGTCGGGGCACAGTCCTAGGAGGCTAAAGCAGACGGATTGTCCTGAGTCTAGGACCAGCCTGAGCTACAGAGCGAGACCCTATCTCAAAAAAAAAAAAAAAAATGTGGACTAGATTAGCACAACAAAATCCTTTCCCTGCCCCAACAAGAAGTTAAAGCTCTTGATTCACATTAGGGTTTCAGTTTGGATTTCATGCAATTTTTGCTTTTTTTAGCTGGAGCTGCTTTAATAGTCTCTGTGCTGTAAGCTAGGCTGGAGGGATATTTTCCACCAACTATTTTTGCTAAAATTTAAATCTGTGCCTAAAGTTTCTTTAGTGTAAGTATGCATCTTATCAGACTGGAAAGTTAAAATGTGAGCACATCCACCGTGATTAACTGAATAGAAAATCTGTTATTTCTAATATGTCTTCTGTCTGTGTTTTCAGTTGTCAAAATGTCCACAGAAGGAGGGTTTGGTGGTACTAGCAGCAGTGATGCCCAGCAAAGCCTTCAGTCCTTCTGGCCTCGTGTCATGGAAGAAATCCGGAATTTAACAGTGGTAAGGGAGAATGTGAAACTTACTAAGACTAAAACATTTTAAGCACATTTACAAATTTTTGCGTTCTTGACCAATATGTGTAATAAATGAAAACATAATTTACCTTATCTGAGGCAACTCTTATCTTTTTGGCTTTCCTTGGAATGTGGGTGTCTAGTGGATATTTTCACTTGGAAATAGTATAATGTGAGTCATGTTTTGAATGGAATGGAGAAAAGCAAACATACTACTTTCCCACAATAACTATAGGTCATTTTTAAGGCCTAATTTAGTGGTCCTGCCATTTTTTTGGAACTTAATGGAAACTGTTGGGTAGTTTATCGAACAATACATCTTTTGTGAGCCTGACAGCTTTACAGGTGTGAAAAGATACAGTTTCCCAACAGCAGCATTTTCATATTTTGTCCCAGATAATTCTTTGTTTTGAGGGGCTGTCCTGTACATTGTAGGATATTTAGGCAGCATCCCTGCCCTCTACTCACTAGAAGCAACACTTGCAGAGTTGTAACAACCAAAAATGTCTCAGGACATTGCAAAGGTCCATTTGGTCTGAAATCATATCCTCTTATGAACCACTGACTTTAAAGTATAAAATAGAGTCTTGGCCCTTGAGAAACTTAGAATCCAGTAATTATAATCAAAGTCATTTAGTCAATAAGTGTTTATTAGATACTAACTGACTCAGGCTTGGTAATGAGTCCAGAAGCAGTAAGAGGCAAAGTGCTGTGGGAACACAGAGAACATAGTGCTCGTTTCTTTGTGGTTGCATTAGGGAAGGCTTTAAGTTAAAGCAACGTGCTTGTTGGGTCTTGAGGTAAGTAACTGTTTACCAGGGGGAAGGATGGGAGAGTGTATCATGGATGGCAAGGAGGGAATATGTGAAAGCGTGGAGGCCTGGAAAGGAGGGCCTTGTGTTTATAGGAGTAGTAAGAAGTTTGGAGTACTAGAGATTCCTGTGTTAGTAATGGGGATTAGGGGTGGGTGTATTGTGGGAGTGGTAGTAGAAGGTGAAGCAGGTGCATTTACAGAGTACAGCATCGTGTCCTCAATGAAGAATGTTCCATGTGGTGTCATTTTAGCAAATACTAAATGAACTTCCTGTGTTGGATGCCATTCCTGCCCTGGAGGATTATTAGCATCCTACAGAGCAGACACTGGATTAATTACACTAATATTGCAATTCCTTAGGTTTATTGGCCTAAAAATAGCCTTTGATAGGCAAGATCGATTAATTCAGTCACTCAGCAAATGCTTATTTTCACATACTGTGGCCATGCTAGTTTTTGTGAGTCCCAGGGTAACCAGACACTCAGGGAACATGAGCTCTGATGAGACAGTTTGTAAAAAAGTGATCAGTGAAGTGATCTAACTTCTCTCTGTCATAAATACCCACTGACTTGAAGGGTAAAAAAAATAATTTATATTCTGAATGTACCAGGAGGGTGTTATAGGTTCACTTAAGGGCTTTTCAGCAGTTGGAACTTTTCACAGTGGCCTGTAGTCAGCGTACTGAAAAGACATTGTTTCTTCTTATCAGTCTCCAGGTGGAGACTATAGATACTATAGATACATAGAACGAGAGGAAACAGTGAAATCAAGTCAAAAATAGGATGTTTTGCTCATATTTTGGAGAAATAATATGGTTGAGCTTAGCTGGTTTTGGTGCTGGCCTCAGCCTTTATAAAGTTAGCACTCTCCTGTGATGTGGTAGGACTAGGCCAGGGAGCCAGCAAGTCTGTGCTCCACCTGATCCCAAAGGCATAAATCTAGGGTCAGGCAGGTAGCCAAAGACACTCTGGAAGTTTAAGCTCAGCATTTAACTTTTCTGTGTCTTGTTGGCTTTAACTTTTTTAAAGTTATGATTTTTTTTTAAAGTTTACCAACCTAATCACATTAATTTAATTTGCAGTACTAGGAATTAAGTCCAGGGCCTTTGAACTGAGCTATATACAAAGCCCCCCCCCCCCCCCCCCTTTTTTTTTTTTTTTTTTTTTTTTTTTTTTTTTTTTTTTGAGACATGGTCTCACTAAATTGCTAAGTTGTGCAGGCTATGCTCAAACTTGTGATCCTCCTGTCCCAGTCTTCCAGATTGCTAGGATTACAGGTCTGTGCCACCAGGCCCATTTCACCCTACTCATTTTAAATATTCACTAATGTTAGGTATATTTACATCTACATCACTAGTACTTTTTAGTTTTGCTGACCTGAAACACTGTGTCCATGAAAAAATCCCCTTTCCTCAGCTCCTGGTAGCCATCATTCTGTTTGCTAGTTTATGAATTTGACTATTTTATAAGTGGAGTCCTACAATACTTGTCCTACAACTGGCTTATGTCACTGCAAATTTTCCTCAAGATTCATTCATGTAGTAGCATGTGATAAGATGTCCTTTTTAAGGAAGCTAATGTCTCTGTATGTACACACCATGTTTTATTTATCCGTTCTTTTGTTAATGGGTGCTTGCATGCTTCTGTCTGTTGGCTGTTGTAAATGTTGCTGCTCTGTACATGGGTATGTTTGAAGCTCCTTTGAGACCCTGGGCTTTGTTTTTAACTTACTTGGTTTGCTTTTCAAGTTTGATTGTCAACAGAATAGATTGTGGTAAAGTAGATTGTGGTGTTCACCAAGTTCTAGAACATAGAAATCTGGTCAGAGGTTTAAAGAGTCTGGATACCTTTGAGGGATTCAGAATTGGTTTGGTCTTGTGAATGAAGAGAAATATAAATAATAAAGTTTGCGGCCAGATGCATTAATGCAGGTCTGTAATCCTAGAACTCTGGGAGACTTAAGGCAGAGAGGGTTTCAGGTTCAAACCCAGCCTGGACAACTTTGTGACATAGACCCTGTCTCAAAGAAAAAATTAGAAATGGCTGGGTTTATAGTTCAGCGCCAAGGCCCTGGATGCAGTTCTCAGTGCTACTTTTTAAAAGATTTGGGTTGGAGATGTAGTTCAGTGATGGAGTGCATGCCTACGAAGCTTGAGGCCCCGGGTTCAGTCCTTGAGCACTACATACAAGCTGGGCCTGGTGGCACATGCCTATAATTCCAGCAGTCAGGAGGCTGAGGCAGGAGGATTGCTGTGAGTTCTAGGCCAGCCTGGGCTACACAGTGAGTTCAGAATCAACCTGGATTACAGGGCAAGACCCTGTCATTAAAATACAATAAAATAAAATAGTGCTTGCCTAGCATGTGCTCAAGCTGTCCTTTCACTCCCAACATAGCCCTCCCCTAAAAGTCTTGAATTGTTCTTCTATTAATGACTTAATTCAAAATTTCTTCCCATATACTATTAGAAAAGGCTCCTAGTCCTCACGATGCTATGACATCATTTGCTTAGAACAATATTTGGTGTACAGGAATTGCACAATAAATAATTCGAGTAAATCGAACTCGTTCACTTCAAATTCAGTGTGGAGCAACATCAGTTCCAAGTTTCAGTGAGAATGTGACCCAGTAAAATAAGGATGATTTTTCTTTTTGTAAGACTCATATGTTTCCCTGTGCTTGGGTTCTGTGACTACGGCATATGAAGGCATCTGCGTCTGACTGTATCTCTACCCATGCAGCAGGGCCAAACATTTTAGCATTTACTCTGTGCTTTTCCAGAGCTTGACACTATTTAAAATCAAACTTCTTTAGGTATGTCAAAGCCTCTTAACCATGACACTTCAAAATGGTTAACAGAATTTTAAAAGCTTTGTGTTAGGTTGAAACTATTCATACATAGGTAAAACTGAAAAAAGAATATTCATATTGTATTGTGGGCTCTGTTTTACTTGGACACAGATTATTCTAAAACATGTAATTTAAGTTTTCTTGATGAAATGTATTTCATTACATAGTGACTACTCTGGTCCAAGTCTTTTTGTCTTGAGTTCCTCAAAAGCAGCCTGTCCTTCATCTCAGTTCAGCCATCATGTTTTCTTTTTCCTATTTAAAAAGCTCTAATATTTTGTCAGTTTTCTATGTTCCACTGTGATTTGAAGGTGGTTCAGCATTGTTGTATCAAAATGATTGTGCACTATGGTCACATAAGATACTATATTCTTGCTCACAGAATTCTAGGAACAATAAGCACAGACTTCTTGACGTTGAATTTTATCCCTCTGGATCCTTTGGAAATGGGGAAGAAGAAGCCGGCTTTGTGGGGGGAGGGGGGGTTGGTAGTGAGTATTGGAGATGCTGAACCTTGAAAAGAATAATATGATTTTCCCTTTACTCTGCCCTATATCCCATTCAGTCTTCATTTAGCTGTAATTTAATATCTGAGTCACTTTCCTTTAGTTGGCACTTTCATTTCTCAGCACCTCCAGATTGGAAAGTGATGTTTCTAACCTTACAGTCAAATCAGATAACCATTTGAACAAGAACTTGGTGAAGGCTGGTAGCCTGTTCTAGAGAGTGGGTCCCTTGTTGTTAGAGCCCTTCTTGTAGAATGGTGCCTCTCAGTCTTCCTTATCTGTGTGACCCATGGGAGGAAGGACCTTGTTAAGATTATTTCTGATTTAGTATGTTTGAAATGGAGCCTAAGACTACATTTCTTTTGTGTTCCTGAGTGATGCCATGCATCGAGACCATCCTTTTGAGTAGCAAAGCTTTACAACGGTGATCCTTAACCTGTGTTGTGGATCATAGTCACCAGGGGAGTTTTCTGAAAACCTGATGCTATACCCTAGAGTTCCTGGTTCAGTGGCTTGGGAGAGAACCCAGGCATCTTGTTTTTATTACTTTCTCTCTCTGTCTGTCTCTGTCTCTGTCTCTCTCTCTCTCTCTCTGTCTCTCTCTCTCTCTGTCTCTCTCTGTCTCGACAGGGTCTCGCTCTGCAGCCTCCTGACCTGAACTCACAATGGAGCCCAGGCTGGCCTTGGACTCATGGCAAACCTCCTGTCTCAGCCTCCCTAGTGCTGGGATTACAGGTGCACCACTATACTCGGCTTATGTGGTCATGGGGAATGGAACTCAGTTACTTAGCGCTTGAATTAGTGCTTGCTAGGCAAGCGCTTTAACTGCTGAGCCATTCCTCTAACTCCTAGAGTCATTACTTTCAAGAGTATTAGATTCTTGACTTTTCTGATAGCCTGACCATTTAGGCAGAGATAAAATTTCTTATTTGACTCAATAGATTCTTCAGTACAACTCAAAACTCATTGGCTTTTCTGTCTTTGGTTCCCAACTCTCAATGAGTGGAATCAGAGCTATTGAAATTTAGCACTTTCTGATGGCAGCATTTTTAATATAATTCCTTGATTGTGTTCAGGAGTATGAGAATATTCTGAGAAAGAATCTACTCTTCCTACTCCTAAAAATAGTGCTAAAACTGTGTCTGTCAGTTAGTTGCTCTTCCATTTGGGTCAGGAGTCAGACACTATTCACATCAATGCAGTAGTGCCAGTAACAGGGGCAGCATCAGACTGGAAGCCCATTCAGTGGGCTTTAGTCTACTGATACAGTAAGGGATATTAAGGGATTAATGGTGGGCCCATATATGTGACTGGAAAGCTACAGTGAGATTGTAAACAATGGCTGTTGTCAGCAGTGTCCATCTCCAGACCCAATCTCAGGATATACTTTTTTTTTTTTTTTTTTTTTTTTTTGTAACAGCATCTTGCTCTTTAGCCTAGGCTGGTCCTGACCTTTATGTAGCTCAGGCTGGCCTTGGACTTGGCAGTGCTCCTGCCCTGAGCTTCCTAGTGTTGAGATTACAGGCATCAGCCACCACACCCAACTTTATGTAGTGTTGGAGAATCAAACCCAGCGTGTTTTGCTTGCTAGGCAAGCACTTTTAATCACTGTGCCATTCCTCCAGCCCCTCAGGGTATACTTGTCCTATACTGCCTCTGAGATTGCAAGGTTTTGAGGATCATGGAAAAGTATCACAGAAAGTTCAGGATAGATAGAATAAAGCATTTTGTGAGTTCTGTCTCATTTTACACCTCTGTGAAGTAGAAATGATAGGATCTCATTATCCTTGACATTCTGCTCCTCCCTCCCCTCTCTCCTCCCTTCCTATACTGGGGATAGAATCCAGGGCCTTTATACCATACTGTATCGCCAGTTACCCTCCCCCTTTTATTTGGTTTTGATTTTGAGAAAGATTTTCAGCAAGTGGGTAAGTTGCTCAGGCTGGACTTGAACTTGTGATTCTCTTACCTCAGCCTCCCAGATTGCTGGTATACAGGCATCCACCTGGCCAGCCCGGGCTCTCTTCACTGCTTTTGTTCTTTTTGATTGAGGAATAGTCTTACAGAACTTCCAAAGTGGCATTTTACTTTTCAAGTTGGGAAAATGGTTGGTTTTATCAGCTTTGGGCTTTGGTGAAGCAATCTTGTGGAAATTATATTAAACAGCCAAGCCAAATGACAGCACACTTGCAAGAACTCTAACTGTTGTGTTCATAATCATATTCTGTATGTGTTACCCTGGGAAACCTTCCAAATATTAGATCTTCTGGCACTTCTGGGTAGTGTCATCCTCTTCTTGTGTGATGTGGTATACAAGAAGGAAGACCAGGGATTGATTTCTTGAATAAATATTTTTTAAAATCTCTTCAAATTCTGGTTTCAGTCCAGCTTCATCTTTCCCACTGCTTCCCTCTGCATCAGGTCATGTGTCTAAAACTTCAGTAGGCTGTGTTTGTTTGGGTCTCTTTGCTTCTCTGCTTGCTGTTCTGTCTGAATAACATCCTTGTACATTATCAGCATCCCTTAGAAACAGTTCCAGTGTTATCCCTCCTGTGTAATGTTTCCTAACTCCTCTCTCTCCCTCTAGCTCTGTAATTGAGAGCTGGCTTTTCTCTTGTGTTCCTGTGAGATTTTACACTCTTTAATATAGGATGGGGATTATAATGCTATTTTTGTTTGTGTGACTATCTCAAACAAGCTTTTCAAAGATAGGAATAGATTTGCATCTTTAACTTAATAGTGTAGGTGTCAGACTCTATTAGTTGAGTTACATGAATAAGTAAATGGAAGAGATCAAAAAATACGAATAGAAATACTTTGCCCCATTATCTCCTATTGGTAAAATTTTAGTAGAGTGGACTTATTCTGAATTAGTTTTAGTAGTAGCTTCATGGAAAGCAGCTTTCCTGATCTGGAAAAGGAAAAGATGTACAGTTGACGTTTGAAATTTGTAGAGCTGAGTGGTAGCCAAGCAGCTTATTGGAGTTACATAGAGAAATTATCATACCTGGTATACATTTTATCCTAATATTCTTCTATACTTACAAAGTAGATTCTGAGAAGCTTGGTAATATTTTTCCAGAATGTTTTCTTTGATTTAGATTTCTGCTTGTTAATTTTATCAACTCAAATAATAGCTCTTTCTTCCATAATGTAATGATGCAGGCTTCCAGGTGAGAGTATTGAGTCTGATGAGTCACATTTCATACCCCTTAGAGAATCCATCACTTGACACCTAGTTTAGTAGAGGTTCTGTTGGTCTTACTGCCTTTGGACCTATATTTTCATTGCAGCTCTGAAATTGATTTTTATTTCTAAAATTGCATCTGTCATGGGACATCTGTTTAAATACCAGTAATTTCAAAATTACTAAATCAGGAAATGGATTAAATTACATAATTGAGTAGTATTAATCAAAAAGCCCCTGTCCAAATCCTGTCCACAGTGAAGTTTTACATGTCCCCCACCCCAGATCTGGCTTAAAAAAAAGTTGTTAGAAGGCAGCTAGTAAATTCACCCTCAACCTTCCACCTACACCTTGAGATTTTTAGAGAAAAGGCCACTATGATGAGAAAAGATCCTCTCCTTAGTTTCTGTTGTCAGGTTAATGCAAAGATCAGAAAGACCAGTGTCCAGTATTATACTAGCTGTGAAGTCTGGGTCACTGGTCAGATACAGCTGGCCTTTGCCCTTATGGTCTCTAATAGAATAAGGAACTAGCATTTTAGAGGAATGCTTCAGAGTTAGAAGTCTCATTTTGATCTGCATACTGCAGGCTGGTAAACTTTCTTAGGGGGAGAAGCCCAAACACTTATGATTGATACTATCTTTTATGACACTGCTTTTAGAAGCCACTGTAAATGTTTCCTAAAAACCTATAGTTGTTTGAAGTTGTTCATGGGTTAAGTAAAGAAGACTTTTTCTCTGGAGCTTGTATTTTCTTCATTTCACCTGCTTCTCTCCTACCATATTTTCTGAAAGGAAGGTCCGTACTAGTCATTGTTTGCCACTGCCAGTACTGTTCTGCCACCTTATCGATCATCTCCATACTCATGTATCTCTTGTTGCTCATTTCAGAAAGATTTCCGAGTACAGGAACTCCCACTGGCTCGTATTAAGAAGATTATGAAACTGGATGAAGATGTGAAGGTGAATCATACTTTTTTTTTTAAGTTACTCATATTGAAACTAAAATGATGGGTAGGGTATTGCTTACTAAGCTGGAGCTTAATGTTTAATTAAAACAAAAATACTGCTTTTATCTATTGCTTTTTTGGTCTTACTTGGTTGCTGTCTTAAACTACGCAAGCTGAAATTGAGTGGTCTTAATTAGTATATGATGCTTCTGTAAAAATTAGAGATTTCCTGTTTTGTTTTTTTTTCAGATATTGAGAACATGCTGAATATTTGCTTTTGAGATAGGTGGTGTCACCCAATTTTTTTTTCACTGTATAGTATAAACCAGAGCTATTGACATATCAGTAAGATAGTGCCCTCATGTTGGGATGTTGTAGTTTGTTTTACCTAAGCAAATTATACTCGTGATAGGGTTTCCTTGGGTATGGCCGTTTCTTTATTCCTAGGAGTTAACCTCTCAATACCTTACCTCTACCTCTCAAAATGAATAGTCTCTTGTATTTGCACAGAAAGCCAAGCATTCATAGTGATTGTCCCTTCTGTTAGCTCCTTTCTTCTCGTAGTGACACCGTGAGACTTGGTAGGGTAAGAATTCTGTGTTGCATTTAATAGACATGGAATTAGATACAAAGGGATGAAGTGATTGACCAGAGTGGTAGAACCAAGACCTCAGTTCTCATCTGCTTCCTTAATTTGGAAGCTCTTCAGTATAGCTCTTTCCTATGCAGACTACTCACCAAAGATTTAAGAATGTTCTTTGACTAAGAACTTGAATTTGGAAGTCAGATACATTGAGGTAGCTCCCACTGCTGAGCACCTAATTATGTTCCAGGTACTATGATTCCCATGATAACTCTGGAAGGTTACCCTTCCCCCCCCCCCCCCATGTGAGAAAAAAATCTAGGAAGATGAGAATTTTTGAGATTTTACACAGGCCCACTGGTTCTAAATATCATCATCTCTTTTTTTGCGTTGTCTTTCATTGGATTAGAATCTAAATTCTTCCCCTTACTGGCTCTGTGGCTACAGGCTAGTCACGTCATCCCTCCTAAATGGTTTTTTTTTTGAAAGCTGTTAGGGTAAGAAAGCACCTCGCCTAGAGCATGGCACATGGTGAGTGCTAAATAAGTAGCATTCCTTCTCCCTCTTCTTTTCTTCCTGTTGCCTGCTTTGTCCTCACTCTTGGATTTATTTTACTGTAGAATCTCCTCATCTGCCACCTTCTGATTTTCAGCTCTTGCCCTATAAGGCAAGAGACAAACTGACTGGTTTGGATGCTTTGCTGGTGATTGACAGGAAGGGCTTACATCTGTTACAGATGATCAGTGCAGAAGCCCCAGTGCTCTTTGCCAAGGCAGCCCAGATTTTTATCACAGAGCTGACTCTTCGAGCTTGGATTCACACAGAGGATAACAAGCGCCGTACCCTTCAGGTAATACTGCAGGCTTGCATTGGGAAAACTGGGACAAGCAGCTGCCTTTGCACAATTGTCTTGCATGGTTTTGGATTAGAGATTGTTTTTTTCCTTTGTCCAGTGTCAGGCTTATGTGTAATTGGCATCTTACTCTGTCGGATACAGGCATACTGTACAGCCATGGACAGTATTTTTTTTTAACCAAGAATCTTAATTTCCTATTCTCACACAGCTCAGAGACTTAACTCTTCATCTTGTGAGCCCTCATCCAAATAGAGGCACAAGTGATAGCGTATTTATTTGTTTCCAGGTGTAAAACTGCTGGTTGGGAGCCTTGAGAAACTCCAAAAAAGATAGCTGGGAATGAGGGCACATGCAATTGCAGCACTCAGGAAACTAAGGCAAGAGGATTGCTGTGAATTCGAGACCTGCTTGGGCTACATAGTGAGTTCAGGACCTTTCTGGACCACAGATGAAACCAAAAAAGCATAATTTAGGAAGAATCTACAGTCTCACTGACATCATTAACATTTTTGTTCCCATCTGCCTTTCTAGAAATCCTTTTGTTTTTCTTGTATTTTTATCCTGCATGTCAGAATTCATGTTATATGTGGAACTTTCGGTGATTAACTCTAAGCATCTTCATTATCAGTCAGGTCCTAGTTCTTTTAGGAGAGGTTACCCAGATAAAAGAGGAAGGGTGTGACAAATACAAAACAGTGACACTATTTTAATAATAAAGCCAAGGCAGTAAATTTTGTTTTCTTGTTTCCCTTTATTAATTTGGAAGTGCGTGTGCATATTCATTTATTCTACAAATGTTTTCTGAACTCCCACAATGTATAGGCGCTATTCTAAGTTCCCCAGACAATATACAAAACAGACAAAAATCCCAGTCTCCAAGTAGCTTACATTCCACTGCAGCAGACACTGTAGTATAAAGTTGAACTGTGTATGCCTTATTGTCTGAAAAACTTAAAGCAAAAGAAAAACACTGGACTCTCGTAAATGATGTGCATGTGAAATTGCCAAAGTAATTTATATTGCCTTATAGTAAGTCTGTGGATCTAGGGAGAGATTCAGGGCTCAGCCGTTAAAGTGCTAGCCTTGCAAGTACTGTGTCAAGCGCTAAGTACCCGAGTTCTATTCCGGCTCCACATAAGATGAGTGTGGTGGTGTATGCCTGTAATCCCAGCACTTGGGAGGCTGAAGCGGTAAGATTGCTGTGAGTCCAAGGCCAGCTTGGGTTGGATAGTAAGTTCAGGACCAGCCTGGTCTACAGAGCGAGAGACTCTATCTCAAAAACAAAAACAAAACAAATTAAATTAAAAACTAAGAACGATCTTCAAGGTCATTTCAGACTAAAAAAATAAAATAGACAAAATACTTTGAGTGTTTTTAAAACAGGAGATACCCAATAACCAGTAAGCCTTTGAAAAAGTGTATAACATCAGTAGTCATCTGGTAATACAAATAAACCACAGCAAGATGCTTGCTTATAGCCACTAGAATAGCTAAAATGAAAAAGTCTGACCATACCAAGTATTGGTGAGGCAATGAGGTGTCTGAAATTTACATATTGCTGGTTGAAAGTAAATTGATATAGTTGCTTTGAAAACTGCTTGGCACTTCAGATAGAATTAAACAGATAATCTGATTTGGCCATTCCATTCCTAGTTGTGCACCCAAGAAGAAATGTAGACATTGTGTGTACAAATATTCAATAACCCTATTTATAATAGCTAAAACTAGCAACATTTCAGACATATCAGTGTAAGAATATATAATCAAGTTCTGATGTATTCATGAAGTAGATTCGTATTCATCGTTCAAAAGAAACAACATAAGCATGGATGAATCTGAAAAGACAATGCTAAGTGAAAGGAACCACTGAAAAAACTCACATAGTGCATGATCCCATACACTGCCACTACCACAGTGCTAGAAATCAGTTGTGATTTTTCTCCAGTGAAAGGGTTGTGGAGAGAGTGTTTACTGGAAAAAAGAACCTTCTGTATTCTTACCTGGCTGCATATGTTTATCAGAATCTGTCATACGGTATGTGTGTATATGTTATTAAAGATAAATAATAAATCAGTTAAGTATTAGTATTAAAAAAGGCAAAATAAAAATTGTAGACAGATTAAGTTAGATCTGGTGGTAAGTGCAGACCTGTAATCTCAGCACCCTGGGAGGCTGAGACAGGAGATCCCAAGTTCAAGCCCAGCCTAGGCAATTTAGGGACTTAGTGAGACTTTGTCTCAAAATCAGAAATAAAAAGTGGGCTGGAGCTGGAGGAATGGCACAGTGGTTAAAAGCTAGGCAAATGCAAGGCCCTGGTTCAGTTCCCCAGCACCACATAAACTGGTTGTGGTGGCACATGCCTTTAATCCCAAGCACTCAGGAGGTCCAGTCCCCCATTATACAGTCATAAACACACACAAAATTTAGACAGATGAATTTAAGTGTGTCTGTGTTTCTATAATACTCTACAACATTTTGATATGTTTAAAGGTGATTATATTTCCTACCTTCATTTTATTCATAAATAAGCCATTTAGATAACTTGAGTAGGTGACATCATCAAGAATGTGACACTGTATTGTATTCATCTTAAGTGAGCCCTGGCAGTCTTAAATGCTCCCTGCTTCAGTGGGAAGGGTTTATTATCAAGCCAATGTTTGGCAGGAAGGGTGAACTGGAGTTTAGCATTTCAGTGGCATGGGGCCATCATAGATACCAGGATAGGAAAAAACAGAAAATTTCCATTCCCTTCTGTTTTGTCTGATAAGTCACCTTCACTTAAGTTGTAGTATATAGAGTTTGCTATGAATTTATCTCAGTATGTTAAAACTCTTCACTTGGTATATTAATTAAGAAAGGGGTAGAGGGGAGGTGCCATATATATTTTAAAAGATGCAACATGTATATGTACCAATTCCCCAAGTTGAATGTAATTATGTATTGCAAACACATAGTAAAATAATTTGAGGGGGAAAAAAATTTCGAACATAAGCAGATTTTAAGTGAACGTCTGTATATTTACTGCCCCGATGCTGCCATTCACACTTTATTGTAATAGTTTTATCACCATAAGTGTCACTTACCCATTCATCAAGTCACCTGTTAAGTGTATTTCAGAGCTTATTTTCCTCTGAATGCTTTGGTATGTAAATCATTCACTGGAGTTTACACTCTATTCTTTTTTAAATTTTTACTTTAAATTTTCAGTAAAATACACATATCTGGTATATACAGTGTATTAGGTTTTAATACTCTTATTTCAAAGGAAATTGTCACACTTAGAAAGCCACATCTGATCAAGACTTGATGTGTATCACTAATGAGGTGACTCCTGAGTTCTCTACCTATTCTTGCATCTATTCTAATAACTTCGGACTTCATTGTTTATGTCACATTAAATCAGATTTTTAAAAAATAATGTAGGTTTTTGAAACAAGGTCTTGCTGTGTGGTTCAGGCAGATCTTGAATTTAGCTTTCTGCTTCAACCTCTCAAATACTAGAATTACAGGTGTATGCCATCACACCTCACTTAAGACATAGATATATCAGAATAAAAATTATAGCCTTTGAGAGCTAATAGATAGGTAGATAGATAAAGAGATTAGTTTATTGCTAATTACAAAGACAAGAATTTATTACTTAGGATATATAAAAAGTCATACAATTGGATGATAGACTGACTTTATTAACCAAAGAATGACCAGAGACCTGCCAGTTGAGATTGTTGCATTTATTCTAATTTAGCTGGAGGATGATACTTTGGCAGTTGTGTGGAGGGCCTCAGGACCTTATCAAGCAGAACTAGTGGTTAGAAGCTCCAGTGTCTGTTTTAGAGCATGAGCTACCTGTATCTCCTTTTTGTTAATTTTTGACCAACAGGTTTGATAAAGTTTATGAATTTGCCTTTGCTTATTTTAGTTATAGGTGGTGTTGGAGGTGTATAGTTTAGTCAAAAGTCATTTCCTTATCTTACTTGGAGAGTTTAAAATCAGGTGAACTAGTTTCACCCTGGACCTTTTTTTTTTTTCAGAGAAATGATATCGCCATGGCAATAACAAAATTTGACCAGTTTGACTTTCTCATCGATATTGTTCCAAGAGATGAACTAAAACCTCCAAAGCGTCAGGTGAGCGGGGGTAGAGCACGGCCATGCTGCGGGCTGCGGAGCCTTGGCACACTGCCATCAGAGACGCGCCTTCCCTTTGTCCCTGCAAGGCATTCGCTGTTCCTTTTCGAGTCCAGACCCATTCTTAACATTGTCTTCTCTTACCATCTGTGGATACTTTTAATTCAGTGCCTCTGTGGTGTTATTTCTGTGAAAATAGACAAAATAAAAATTTAAAAAGTTAAGTATAAACAGCATGAAGCATATTTCAAGGTATCTTAGGAAGTATTATTAGAGTTCTAGTCTGGAGTAGGAGAACGCACCCAGTGAGTTACAGATTTCAGATTTTAAGAAACAGCTTCTCTGTATACACAGTGGTATTCAGAGTGAGTGGGCTTCTTTATACGGTAGCTGTCTATAGTAACTCTGGCTGCACACTAGAATACCTGTTGGGGTGTGTCCCGGCTTCATCCTCATCAGCCAAATCAGAATCTGTGCTCCTGGGGTTCAGGCATCAGTACTTTTAAGTGTGCGGCCAAATTTGAGAAGCACCAATTAAACTGTTCTTTCCTCAATCACAAGAAAGAATGCAGGTGTCTATCTGCCTGCTCCTCTCTTCTCCCTGTCCCTCTCCAGTGGTCACACCAACTTTTTTAGCGCTTGGTACATGTAACTCTTAGTTATAATTTTAGTAGATTCTTGTCCTGCATAGCTGATTGTTTTTTAGGTACATGGTTTGCCTGCCTTACTAGATGCAGTGGAAACCTAGTCTAGTGCAGGAAAAGTTTTTTGTTCTGCTTACTTTATTTTGTTAATAAAAATGAACAAATTATTTCATAGTATATTGTCCTTAGAGACAGAACCATCCACTAATGACCATTCTCCCCTTCTCCCTATGCTGGCTCATATTAGTAACCAGTCAAAGAAAGTGTAGGACAAGTGGGTATCCTGATTGAAATTAATTCTGACTCTGAATGAGGGTCTTTGGATTAGCAAGCCCTCTGTCATCTTCTTACTGGAGCAGGGTGTGCCTCACTGCAGCTCTGTTTTTCTGGGCAGTCTTTGCTACTGTAAACATCCTTGACTGGAAGCTGTAAAGTGTTCAGAGGAGCTTTCAGTCGGATGTTTACAGCGGCAGGCTGCCACAGTCGTCCCCAGCTGCGCATCGACTTTGAGGCATTGCAGGTTTGTGCCCATGGGCTTGATTTCTTCCTCCTTGGGTGCTTCCCTCCTCTGTGACAAGTCACAGTAAGAACTTAATCACTTCTCTTCCTCAAAAGCAGTAAATGCCATATACCTGGTTTCCTTGCTTGAAGGTTTTCTCTCATGCATCCATTGGAAGCTCCTTTAAGAACAAGGTGGTGAGCTTGATGGTGAAGTTAGTCCTTGCTCACTTTCATTGTGCTAGCTCCTTACTCTCTGTGCGCTGCCTGCTGCATAAACTGGCTGGAGAGAAAGGTCTTGTCCTGTCTGTTCCTCTAAAGTTCTTATTGCTTCTGGCTCTTGGGGTGTCAGACTCAAAATGCTCTGATCTATCTCCTTTTAAAGTGTCTAGCTGAAACAGCTACTTGCTGCCTGAATTTAGTTCTTTGTAGGTGTTTGAGATACTGGTTGGCATCCTATTCAGGACAGCTGCTGCTTGGCCTTTGAAAGGTTGAGATTGCTGAAAGCTGGCCTAAAATTCTAAGATAGCATTTTTAATCCTCCGTAGACATGAGTTTCCCCAAGCTCTACATTGGCTGGCACCTCCTGAAGTCCTTTAAAAGTGCCTACTCGCCAAAGCTTGCCTTTTCTGAAGGAGGCTGCGGTTCACTCTTGCTGTGAGTGTACTGGTTTTTCACTCTGGGACTGGCTGCATAACACTAGTGATGGCCCTAAGATGGAATGCTGCTCATTCTCTGGCATTACCAGTCTCGGCTTTTGAAGAGATTCCAAGATGAAGACCTCTGGTTAGAGAGGCCACTGCTGAAGTTGAGTAAGTGTCCCATTCTGGGTTGATCGAATCATTCATGATTGTTCTAGTGGTTAGGGTCATGTCTCATTCCTTGGAAAGAAGGAACTAACCAGAATACTGAGTTACAGGAGTTAAGTCCTCTGACTTCTCAGACATCTTTGGGAATCTCACTTGTTCTTCAGGGAAGCAAGTAAAGACTCAGTATAGAAAGTAGTTGAGCTCTGGCTTCTGCCCCATTAAGATGCGAGTTGAAAGTTCCTGCCCGTTGAAATGTCATGACCTTTCACCCATTTCTTTAAATCAAGCATAATCATTCCCCTGCTAGAACTTTATTGGGAGGATAATGCATCTTCATAATGCAGAAGAGCCTTAGATGTGCCTCCTTCATCCCAGTGCTTTTAGAACTGTCATAACTTACCTGACAACACCAGCACCAGCACCTCTCCTTGCTACTTACTTGGTGTCATAGACACTGCCTATTTCAGCAACCCTCTGAGAGGATGCAGTGAGAATCATAGGAGAAGCTCTTTATCTGCTTGCCCAATTTTTAACAAGGGTATTCTGGCTTCTAGAAGGATTTTTTAGAGGGTTTGTTTTGGTAGGTTGGTTGGTTGGTTCATTGGTTGGTTTTGTTTTTTGGTGAAAAGGTCATAATCAATGCTGGCTCACCTGTAGTCAGGCTAACCAAACACAGACTAACCCAGGTCAAGGCTGGTAAGCCTAATGTCTCCCTACCATCTGGCATTGTGCGAGCTGAGGCTGAGGCTCTCAGTCCTCCATACCTTCTCATTACACAAGAGCTTTTCCAGGTTAGGTCTAGACTTAAAAGTTTATTTTTAATAAAATGGGAAGGGAGACCTCAGTGGAAAATACATTGAACCTATTTCAATGAAAGCTTTGAGAAGAGGAGTTGCCCTTTATTTCATGACTTAAAAGAATATCAGTTTTTTGTCCTTGCCCAATTCAAGATCTAGTTGCTATCCTGGCCTTTGCCTTTGTTTCGAACAGTGATAAGTTGGGGTTGAAAGTGCCCTGACGTAGTCACTGTTGAAGTTCTAGGTACTGAAACCGAAATGAAAATAAAAGGGGTCTCTTTTTTCTTCTTTCTCAGCATGATCACATTGAGGGTTAAAATCATGTGTTTCTGAGGCATGCATATAAGAACCTAGATCAGCATATGTTTAAGGCCTTGCTTAGATAACCCAGAAGGTAGTGAGTATCTCCCTAGGCTGGGCACGTGACCATCAGAGAACTTTGTTACGCAGAGACCCAAGTTGGTCAGAGGCTGCATTTTGGAAGTCCTCATTCTAGATCCCAGTCATTAGGAAGGGAAAAAAATACTCAGCCTTGTACTACAGGAGACACCAACTTTGTCCACACAATTCTGAGAGCAGCAAATGAGAACCTAGAGATTCTTTTTATATTGACTATATTAATATATAGAAGTATATTGATTATACTTCAAAAAAGTATTTTCCTACCTCTGTCTATCTGTCTACATAAATCCATGCATCATTCAGCCAACACTTATACGTGTTTGTATGGGTATGGTAGGAACAGTGGGGAGCCAGAGAGAGGTAGTGTTTGTCTTCATAGAACGTACATTTAGCAGAACAGGCAGTTAATTTGATGTGCAGGTACAGAAACGTGTCACTAGTATAGTGCCATATAAGCACATTTTGGGGGTACCCAGCTGGCTTAGAGGATGAGGTCAATACTAACTTTATAAATATCACTTTGGAGAGTTTTGAAGCAATACACAGGGACTCTGAACCTTGAAGAACTTTTTTCTTCATGCTGAAATCTGCAAAACCTAACTCAGAACAAGAAGTGAGTAAATTTAGCTAATATATTTACTTAGCCAGCCCATGTGGTTGTATGTCGTTTTGCTTTTATTGTCCTGGACAGGGGCACAATGTGTCACAGGTGACTCCGGGTCAGATGTTGATCTTTGTGTCTGTGGTCATAGGCCGACCACACCCAGAACCTCTAGGCTGTAACCATGTTGTAGTGTGTGTAAACATCCTACACTCTCAGCTGTGAGCTCAAGGTGGCTGGGAGAGGGTTGTTTACTCCTTCTGCCATGGAAAACGTCAGCTGAAGAAGGAACAAGCTCTTCACTCGGCAGATCGAATAGAATGCGACCTCCCTAGTCAGCAAAGGCAGCAGCCCATTGAAGAGCTGTCCATCAGGCTCCCTGGTTGCACTTCTTTGGCTAAGTACAACCAGAACCAGATGTGACGCTGGATAGACATGGCCTCAGTGACCACCGAGCTTTGGATGTGCTGTGAGACGCGTACTTGCTTACCGGTGCTTTTGAGCCCAACATTTGATTCTGAAACCCTAGCCAGGAAAAGCCCTGCTTCCCTTTATTGTGTCCCTCCTGAGGCGGGTGGGAGCAAGTAAGAAGCATGCTGTATGTTTGGGGGCTTAACCTGAGCAGCATCATGTTTGGGTAACATCTTCCCGGCACTGGCAGTTAGCATTGTTGTCAGATCACAAGTCATGACAGCCCAAACTGGCAAGTGCCGCTGCTGCGTGGTTTTAGTTATGGTAATTATTTGCCCATTTACAGCTCATCGCGCACTGGATGATTACTCAGTGCTTCAGAAAATTGGCTGTATGTTTTGTGAAGCCTATAGAATCCGTTATTTTTAGTTTGATTTAGCACAACTGGTCTCTTCGAATTCCACTGTCCTTTGGCTTCAAATGTGGAGAGCTCAGCATTCAGCAGACAACTGCACATAGCCTGTTGGGGAGGAGTGGAAATTCACTGTGGCAGTTGCTGAGTTGGTTCTTTTCCTCTTACCTGCCTCTCCTTCCACCCCACAGGAGGAGGTGCGCCAGTCCGTGACTCCTGCTGAACCCGTCCAGTACTATTTCACGCTGGCTCAGCAGCCCGCGGCCGTACAAGTCCAGGGGCAGCAGCAAGGCCAGCAGACCACCAGCTCCACAACCACCATTCAGCCTGGACAGATCATCATTGCACAGCCTCAACAAGGCCAGGTTTGTGAGCTGCTTTGCATACCCACCTGGCAAGACGGCACCTTTTGGGTTTGGATGGACAAAGCTCAGTTAGATTGAGAGGCAGCCACATCTTTATAGAGTGCTGGATTTAAAGTTTCAGCTTTTCCCCAGATTCAGCCATGGGGGAAAGTGTCACTTTACCATCTCTGGACCTGTTTTCCTCCTAGGTCAGGTGAGGGAAATGCTGTGGACAGAATGTTTTTCAAAATCCCCAGGAGCTCAGATATTTTAGAAGGAAAAATATTCTATCCAATGCACCCATAAAGAGTAGTAAGATCTCTATAAAAGATGTGATTCAGTGGCCTGTTAGGCCTGTCATCTGTGCATCTGGGCAGAATTAGCATTTGTGTCCCAAACAGGGAAACCGGACATCATTGCTGGCTTGTATATCTCTCCTTTCCTTCCTGGCATTTCTCTACCCCACCATTTGTCAGGTGACCTTCTCTTTTTATAATAGTAATCAGAGGATTCTTTCTCTCCCCCATAGTACTGTTGAGCAGTACCATCCACTGGGAGTTATGAGAGACTACAGAGGACTCAGTACTGTGACCTCTGAATCCAAAGTCTGCCAGTCATTATTTTATGTATTCATCTGTGAGTAAAGTCTTGTGATAGGTATTGGGGTTATAAGCATGAATAAAACAGTCTTGATTTTCAGGTTATACCATTGCGCGAGACGTTTTTACACATTCTTAGAAATGTATCCAGAGTGTTATGGAAGCACATTAAAGGGGTACTGACACAAAGTAATGCATAAAGAAGGTTCTTGAGGGAACTACTGTCGGTCTTTGAGGGAACACCAGAAGTTAAGTAAAGTGGTGTTGCCAAAGGAGGGCATAATACAAGCAAAGGCTTGGAGAAGAGAAACAGTATAGTAAGTGGAGGGAAAGTGCAGTCAGTTTAAGGGACTACCTGGACAAGTCCAGGGAGCACATCCTGCATAGTTTATATATTCTGATAAGGATCTGAGTTTGGCCTACGAAGAAAAAACAGAGATGCATTAAAATATTGTGAGTTTAGGATTTATTTCCTGCTTTATTATTTATTCATATAGCAAATTTTATTGAGTGTTTGCTCTATGTCATGGGCTGTGCTAGGCAGGAGGGCTTCAAAGGTGATCATCGACCAGACCCTACTTCAAGGTATTCATTGAACCATGGTGCCTAAGGGACCTTCTTTGGCTTCTACTTGTGCCTTTGTATTGGGGAGAACTTTACCTGCCAAAGGCTTTATTGCTGTACAGAATGATCATCGGGAGTCTACCAAAGACTGACCCTGATTGGCTGATCATCGTGAGAAACTCATGGCTGTTGTGCCTTGACTGCAGGGCACACCATGCGTGATTTGGCAGCTGCCATGCTAACACAAGCCCTCATTTTCCTGAAATGATTTAGAAATACCTTGGAAATCCTCTTGGGAAAATTGGGTTGATAGAGTGCAGTGATGAGTTGGCAGCATACATTTTTTTTTTTTTTTTGTCAGCGAGAATTTCATCCTTTTTCCCTGCCAACCCAGACCTGCCTGGCCTGGAGCTGATAAGGCTTGCCAAGATGGAGAATTTGGTTCTTCCCAGCTGTTGTTTTGATGTCCTGCTGCTTCACAGTGGCCTTGTGCTGGTTCTCTGGACCCATAGTGATGGCTATTTCACTTTGCATATAAATATCCTTTGTAGGATTGAACACCTATTGAAGCAAAGTTGGGAGAAATGCATAAAGTGAATCCTCTCTGTTCTTTTATAAATTGAGAACTTATTTTTGTAGGTCTGGGGACACGCGGAGTGGAAAACTGGTTTGGGGATGGGAAGATGTTTCTTGGAGTCCTAACCCTGCCACAAGATCCTTTTCCTGAGAATTCTGTCATCTTTTTTTCTTTACCTTCCTTCCTCTAGTTATGGTGATTTCTCTTATTAGTAACTCTTTGAATCTTACTTTAGTTCCTAGAAGAGCCCCCTTCCCTTATAACTTTAAATGCATAGTGATAGTGTTTGGTAGACCTGTGCACTCATAATGAGGAACAGAATAGGAACATCAGTTGAAGCCCATGATTCATTGAGAATCCCACAGTTATCTTACTAATATTCTTAGATCAGATTAGGGAATGGTCATGTCCAGATTGGAATGAGAGTAGGGGCTCAAGGGTAGACATAGAGTGTTAGGTTAAAGGGCTTCTACTACTACTACCCAGCATCCATTGAAGGAACTGTGAAAGGTTGCAACTTTAAAAATTATTTTTATGTATTTATTGCATGAAAAAGGTGTAACTAAAATTATCGAAGTCCGTTATTAGCAGATACAAGATAGACATTAACATATATTTTAACATACACTTTTGAAAGTTTTTATCTATGCCTACCAAAAAGAAAATGTAATGAGATACCATTGTGCAGCTACTAGAATGGCCCAAATAAAAATACCAGACAGTAACAAGTATGAGAAGGTAAGTGGGGTAACTGAAACTCTTGTATTTATTGCTAGTAGAAATATAAGTAATATGATCACACTTAGGGAACTGCCTGTATCTTTAAGATCTTATAAAATTAGATATATCCCTGTCTTGATTCAGTCCACTGAAAATCTACAGTATTTCTGGCATTGGGTTTATGTGGATCTTAGGCAGATAGTCTACACTATGAACCTAAAAATTGTGTTGGCTTTCCCATCTCATTTCAGAGAGTAACTTTAACAACTCTCTTGTGATCCAAAGGACTCTGTGGGTTGAGAGTTTTTAATTAGTGTTGAATTTAGGCATTAATGGAGAGGGTAGGAAGTTGACTCCTGGTTAACTGCTTTTTGGCCTCTGGGTAATTCTATCACCTTTCATCCAGAGCTCAGGCAGCTTTCTTTTGACTCTTCCTTGTAGACCACACCTGTGACGATGCAGGTTGGAGAAGGTCAGCAGGTGCAGATTGTCCAGGCCCAGCCACAGGGTCAAACCCAGCAAGCCCAGAGTGGCACTGGACAAACCATGCAGGTGATGCAGCAGATCATCACTAACACGGGAGAGATCCAGCAGATCCCGGTAAGCTTGCCCCTGGGTTTGCACGGCTCGCTTTTCAGCTCGAGATAGGCAGTGGCAGGGTTTTATGTATCATATGCCTACATGCAATGTTTTACATACGTGTTTTGATTTTAAACTCTATTCCTAATATGCTCCCCCACCCCCAGTTTCCCCCCAGCTTGCTCCACTGGAGCTTCTGGATGCTTTAACCCAGGTTCAGGTTCATTACTATGGGGCCGCTTCCCTCAGTTTGCCTTCACTCCACCAAGGTAGGGATATCTTTGTAGCCACTGTCGCATACCAAAGCCCAGAGCGCTGTGAGGCACTCCTGTCTTGATTAGCAGAGTAAGAGGGAAGTGTACAGGGAGGCCATAAATACACCTGTTGCATATTCATGAGTCAGTTCCCAGTGGAGCCTGCAGCAAAGTATATTTTTGGCTTTCATTTAACTTACCCATTCCTTCACAGTGGACTGCTGCTTCCTATGTGCTTTGAGAGATTTTCTTAGGTTTGTTGGCTTTTTACTTGTGATTTCTAAAAAATCATTTTCTTAACACTTACAAACTATACATTGATCATCTTGCCACCAAAAACTGGAAGGGAGGTGACAGAGCAGTCCTTTGTGAAATGTAGGCTGCAAGACTATATAGAATTCATTTGGACTTGGTTAGCCATTCTTCGATTAAAAGGTCAGTGAGTATTGTCAACTCAATTTTAGAAACTTCTCTTCCTCTTAAGTTTCAGAGAAATAGAATAAGACAAAGCTTAGGAAAGCAGGCTGTGTGTGTGTCTCTGTGTCATACGTACACACGCATGCACACATTAATTCCAGGTGACTAGACACTACTTTGCCTCATTGTTGCAGCTGCCAACTCCAAGACCTTCCTTTTGAATGGTATTTTTCTGTTTATGTGTGTGAAGACACCACGGTAAGGTCTTAATTTAAGCAGAAGATTTTCCAGCCAGGCCTGGTAGTGTAATCTCGGCATTTTTGGAGGCACATTTTTGAGGCAAGAGGATCACAAGTTCAAGCCTAGCCTAGGCAACTTAGCAACTTAGTGAGACCCTGTCTCAAACAATAAAGAGTGGAGATGCAGTTTAGAGTGAAGCACCTGTGTTCAATTCCCAATACTAAAAAAAAAAAAAAAAAAAAAAAGGAACAAGTTCCTACCTTGTGCTAGCTTTAATCCTCTGTAGTACAGAGCTTTAGCCCTTGTTGTAGAATCCACGTCATGCTCACAGGGCTCAAGTGCCTGCTAAGGAGTTTGCCTTTCCAGAGTTTGCCACCTGCTCAGCCTAGTGATAACCTTCAGGACGGAGACTTCCATTTCAAAGCCTATGGAGTAGGCTTATTTGCTTTGTGATTAAGTAAAAAGGCTGTGAGGAGCATGAGACCTGCCCTCTCTTGGGGGACTGAGGGGCAGTGCTTCCTTCACTAGGTGACTTTACCTAAAGCTCCTTTCTTCTGTCTCTGGACTGCTTGGAACCATGTGGCTTGCAATTTTTCAGTCGTATTCAGGCTTCTGCAAAGAGCTCTTCTCAACAAAAAAAAATTTAAAATCCTGCCCGTAGTCAGTATACCTTTTTTCATTTCTGAGATAAGACTAACAGTCTTACCCTGGGATCTTGGCTTGATTTCTGGTGGCTCCTGGGAGACATCTGTTTTGTTAGTCTCAGCAGTCAAGGCTTCCCAAACCCCAGCCCAGCTGCCTCAGTCCCCACAAACAACTTAATGTTTTCGCCTGGAAGCTGCATCATAGAATTTGGTCAGGAATTTAGGCTTGGCACAGCCTTCCAGCAGCTTCTCTTGGCATAGTCTTGGGAAGGAAACGACTGCAGATCACAGTACTCTTGCCCTGTTTCCTTTGAACCAGAATCTTAATGGGTTTAGATTTTGTGTCCCTCCATTTTGCCTCCAACAGACAGTTCTGTAACGTCTACCAAGAATTCCAGTTTTTTTAGTGGTTTGAATACATGAAGGCTGGAAATTTCAGAGAAGTGTTTGATTTATTGCTTTGGTCTAAGAGTGCAGCTTCACTTCTGCAGCATACACCTCATAGAATTTAAGGAGTCTGTTTCTGCTGTGAAGTGAGTTCTTGATGGCTACAAGGAGGTGGTTTGCTCCAGGACAAACAGGCGTGACTTGCTTGTGAACCTGAAAAGTTGCCCTTCGCAATAGAAGCAGGTAGGGTGGCCAGGAGGCTGGTGTCTGGGCCCCTTAGGTAGAGGCAGTCCAGATCTGCCTTTGCCCCAGGACCTTTCAGCCCCCAAGTCATGGGTGTAAATGTCTGCTTTCTGTCCTCTGCCCACTGTTTCTGCTGAGCCATGGTTCCTCACAGTGCAGCCCTCCTCTCTTCTCTCTGCATCCCCAGCTCCAAGCACTAATACTTTCATGGCACACTGGAGCGTTAAGAGCCTGAGTTAAGGCTTTTAGCACACAATTAAATGCAGCCTGTGGTATTATTGTATTATCTGAGACTTAATTGTAAGCATGAGGGACTGTGAAGGGCACTTTTGTAGCTTTGGTTTCCCATGATGGGGTTTTCTGTGAAAGGTTTATTGATTTTTCTTTCCCTTGAGAGGTGTTTGGCCAGAAACTAGTGCTGAACACCAAGGATCCTCAAAGTCCTACAGACCCCCATTGGTCCTGGCTCTGGGGAACAGGGATAATAAAGCACACCAGCCTTTTCCTTCGAGATGTGCAGCACTGGTTGGGGCAGGCCAAGAGATATGGTGCACAATTAACAGCCATCTGCTTTGGGTTCCTGGCTGATAATAGAACTTGCACAATCTTGAGAAACATACAGTTGCAGGTAATAGATGCCCACACTTAAGGTATAGGCATTAGGATAATGCTCATACAATCTTTAAGATCAATTTCTTAGATAAGCTTTGATCTGTCAAGAGCCTCCAGTTGACGAGTATACAGCCTTGCTGTTCCACATACAAGACAGAGCTAGTAATTTTCTTCTAAAGTCCGTTTTATGGAACATAAAACATTCGTGTTGTGTGACTTGTTGGGTGGGGGTAGTGTTGTGTTGCTTGTTTTGACCTGCTCAAAGGGATTTTCTCAGGGTAGGCTTCATTGTTGGGCTTGAAGGGTAAGGGACAATTATAATATCTGGTCATGGGAAGCTTGCCTCTGAGAGATTGTACTCAGTCCCCTGTGCTGTCTTTGTCTCTGTCCTGACCTAGGTGCAGCTTAATGCTGGCCAACTGCAGTACATCCGCTTAGCCCAGCCTGTGTCAGGCACCCAGGTTGTGCAGGGACAGATCCAGACACTTGCCACCAATGCTCAACAGGTATGTACCCCAGAGACACAAAGCTTGAGTTGTAGACAAGCAGCGGCTGTCTGGCTTTTGGCTGTAAAGGGGTACATAGCACACAACTCTTGCCACCTCATCTTTCACCAAGGGCCACCCACCCTCATACCACCACATCTGTTCTCCTGCACAGAGACAAATTGGATAATTGGAAGATAGCATAAAAGTATGTTTCTCACACTTTGTTTTCAAGGGACAAAGGAGCATAAGGCATAGGAGTTCTTGAAGGTACTTGGAAGAATCCTGATGTGTGTACCTGCATGTCAGCTCAGAGGGTATTTAGTAAAAGGCTGTGTTTCCAGAGACTGGAGGAATGACACAGCAGTTAAAGCGCTTACACAAATCCCTGAGTTCAATTCCCCAGCACCACATAAACCAGGCATGGTGGCACACACCTGTAATCTCAGCACTTTGGAGGCTGAGGCAGGAGGATTGCCATGAGCCCAAGACTAGTCTGGGCCACAAAGTGAATTCAGGACAAGCCTGAACTATAGAATGAGACCCTGTCTCAATAAAAGGGGGGGGGGGGCTATATTTCCATCTTTAAACTGGAGTGGCTACAATGTTCTGGTGCTTTCTGTGCTCTCTGGGAAGCTTACTTAGATACCGCAACTTGGTACACAGGCCCAGCTAGAAAAATCACTCCTCATCTCCTCGTCTGACCTACAATATTGAAGCCTGTGAATCACAGATAACAAGGGTGCTCACCCCTAGCCTTGGGAGTTTGAGGGACCGGGGGTCATTTGCAGAAGATGGGTCCTTTGGTCAAGGGGAGGCATTGTTAATGGATTTTGTTGCCTGAGACCCAAAAAAAGCAGCGATCGTTTAAGAGCTGGACTTGTCTGGCCCAGTTGCAATTTTGGTGATGTATCTATTGACAGTGGTGACAGAGCTGAGTTTGTAGAACAGGTCTCCAAAGATTTCATTTGGGAAGATGTGAGCAATGAGCCAAAAGCAAAGCTTCTGAGTTCCCTGTAGTTCTGAGATCATTAAAGGGGCCTTAACCTTCCTGTATCCCTGCTCATGTGTGGGTGTGGGCTTTTTCCTAATTTCTTTTGGACCCATTGACACTGATTCACATCTCAAGGCTAGTCACACCCTTGGGTCTCTATCCCTTTTTAAATTTTTTCAAAAACTTTGTAAGATTCTTGGTGGTTAAAGAGCATAGTGGTTAAAGCAGTTGCCTGGTATGCATAAGGCCTTGAGCTTGATTCCCCAGCATAGCATAAAAATTACCCAGGTATGATGGAAAACGCTTGTAATCCCAGTACTAAGGACATTGAGGCAGGAAGATTGCTGTGAGTTTGAGACGAGCCTGGGCTACGTAGTGAGTTCAGGACTAGCCTAGACTACAGAACCAGGCACTGTCTCGGGGGAAAAAGAAATGCTTGCTGTGGCATGGGAATGGAAGAAAATGGAATTAGGAAGGTTCATGAGTTCTCGAACGCCAGTTTGAAGAATAGAACTAAAGCCAGAAAATGAACAGAGTTGGGGAGAAAAGGGAATGAAGGCAGTAAAAGTCTCTATTAACATCTTGCAGTTGCTATTACTTGCCACTTAGTTGGTGCTCAGTAAATGTATGTTGAATGAATGCCAAACAAATAATAATGTGTGTATGGTTTAAGGGTAGGTGAAACTTCCTTCTCAGCTGCTATGAATGGCATCCTGTGGTCACAAGGCACAGTTTACCTTCTTATGTTTGAAAACAATTTTTCATTTGTTTCAGAGTCCTTCATTTATTCTGTAGACATTTCTTTCTTTGCCTTGGAAGTATAAGACCAAGACATAGCTCCTACCCTCAAGCTGTTTATAGACCTGTGGGAAGAGAAGAGCCCCAAATAAGGAATAGTAATTTAGAAATTTATATGAAGCCTTTTGTTACCTGTCCCTTTTTCTGCTCCTCATAGCTTCCTGGATAGGCCTGAAGGGCTTGCTTTTGGCTGTTGGAAGGGCACTCAGAACGATAGGCCTTACCGTGCAGGTTGGCTGTGAGAACCAGGGAATGGTGCATGGAGGCCATTGCTCGTTGGGTACTCCATAGACACACATGTGCATATGCCCCCACTGTTTGTCTAGTTCATCAGGCTGTTCCTAGCAGTTGTTTATATTATGGTGCATGTCAGTAAAATTATTTTAAAATCTCCACAATGGATTTTAAGTGGCCATGATAAATGTTTTTCTAGCTGTGCCATTCCACCATCCCCACCCCGTCCCCCTACTGCTTGGCCCGGAGGGCTGCACATTGCCTGTTCTGGAAAAAGTACTTCCTAGCTTTGCCACAAAGACTGCCAGGGCCAAGGTCCTGTTCACGAGGGTGCTTCATATTTCAGTCATGCAATCTAGTGGTACAGGGTTTGGTCTAGAGTCTTACGGTCCACGATGAAAGGGACTACTCGCCACTTTGCCTAGCATTTTACAGTCTCCCCCATTGGCTGAAAGATGAACTCCTAGGGCTTCTACTCCAAACCATAATGCTGCATCTCCTCACGTGAAAACCAAGGAGCTACGTGTTCTCCTTGAGTCCCACACTTTGAGGTGAGGGGCTGGTTACAGGAGAAGGGACAGCCCTCCTTGAAGGAATAGTGCAGTAGTTAGAGTGCTTGCCTAGCAAGTACAAGACTCTGAGTTCAATTCTCCAGCACCATATAAGCTGGACATAGTGGCACACACCTGTAATCCCAGTATTTGGGAGGCTGAGACAGGAGGACTGCTGTGAGTTCTAGGCCAGCGTGAGCTGCATACTGAGTTTCTGACTAACTTGAACAGAGCAAGACCCTGTCTCCCTGTTTCAGGAGTTCTTACTACTCCAGGGTTCTTAGTTTGTTGCGCGGTGCCAGATCTTTGGGTAGCTGGCATTGCCAGGAGATTAGAAGGGAGCCGTGCTTTCCCATCCTCACTGAACAGTAGGTCTGTGCCAGGCCTCATTCTGGCACTTGGTAGGGACTGTCTCATTTGGTTTCTGTGGTTGGTGGCCTAGAACAGCAGACCCTGAAAGTGACATGCCTCTTTGCTGTTTTGCTTCCCACAGATTACACAAACAGAAGTCCAGCAAGGACAGCAGCAGTTCAGCCAGTTCACAGATGGACAGGTAGGGTGCCCAGCTTGGGCAGGGGACAGGGCATGAACTTTGGGGTGTCACAGGTGGTATGTGGGCTTGGATGATTAGGGCATCCATTCTCTACTGACAATGAGTGGACAGAAACTTTTTAAAAGTAAAATCTTTAAGTCAGAGCATGTGTCCTTTAGATTTGCAAACATCTGGGAGCTAAAAATAATTTGAGATATAATACAGCCCAAAGTTCCATTTTAAAGATGAGTAGACTAAGCTCTAGAGGTAGGAAATGCCTTGTCCATGCTCACTCAGCTGTTCACTACAGAGCTAGACTAGACTGTAATCTCCTGTTTTCTCCTCTAAGACTGTTTTTTTCCTAAGTCATTGTGCTTTTTAATTAGTTGAAATGCAGAGAACTTGTGACTTCTTGAGCTCTCTGGGTACCCAGAGTTCAGTAATTTTAAATATACATAAGGATGGAACCTTCCCTTTTCTTCCTGCTTTTTCCTCAGTACTATCCCAGAGGTCACTGTGTACTTAATAGGATGATGTGTCCAAGCTTGCGCTGTCTCCTGCCCGGAAGGAAAAGAGCTAGCATCGCAACCCCCCTCTGGTTTCTGCCAGTACACGGTGCCAGGCTTTCATGCCAGGGCTCCTAGGATGTGGTCTTTGTTTTCTGATCTGTTTTGGGAGTCCCTGAGAAACCAAGGCTGTTGGGTCCTAATCTTCCATAAGCAGCCAAGGAAGCGTCTTCCCCACCCATTCAGAGTTGGTTGCAGTGAGTGTTTAGTATCAGGCCACCTCCTGTGGACACCCCGTGTAGGAAGTGCAGGTGCCGCGTAGTAGCCGCCTGAGCAGGTTTTCTGAGGAAAGCAGGAGAGGGGGTAGTCCTTCTGTCTGTGCCAGTGAGGAGTACCAAGAGTTGGGGAAATGCTGACTTCCAAGCTGCTGGTACAGTGGTCGAATTGCTTGTGTTTGTCACAGAGGAACAGCGTGCAGCAAGCTCGAGGCTCTGAGCTAACGGGAGAGGCAGAGCCCAGAGAAGTGAAAGCCGCAGGAAATGCAACTCCCTGCACCTCTTCCTTGCCCACCACACACTCCCCCTCACACCAACCTGGTGCCTCCTGTGTCTGCTGCTCCCAGCCCCAGCAGAGTACCACACCCCCTCCTCCCTCTGATGCCTTGCAGTGGGTGGTGGTTGAGGTATCTGGGGCCCCCAACCAGCTCGAGGCCCATAGGGAGCTGCATGCCCCTCTCTCAGGGGTGACCTCACTCTCTCCTCTCCACCCCTCGCAGCAGCTCTACCAGATCCAGCAAGTCACCATGCCTGCGGGCCAGGACCTCGCCCAGCCCATGTTCATCCAGTCAGCCAACCAGCCCTCCGATGGGCAGGCCCCCCAGGTGACCGGCGACTGAGGGCCTAAGCTGGCAAGGCCAAGGACGCCCAACACAATTTTTGCCATAGAGCCCCAGGCGATGGGCACAGCCTTCCTCCCCAGAGGACCCTGCCGACCTCAGCGCCTCCTGCAGGTTTAGGACACTGATGCACTATGTCCCACGCCTGGGGGCCAGCCAAGATTCTTCAACAGAAAAGATGCAATATTTTTTATTTCTTTTTTTTATTTTTTTTCTCCAAGGAATCATTATTTCAGTATGTTGAGCTATGTGTCCAGTACTATGAAATGAGAATATTAAAATAACATATTTATGGCATTTTCTTGAAGCGTGTGGTTGAAGACATATTTGGTTTTTCTTTTTCTTTTTTTTCTTTTTTCTTTTTTTGTTTTACCGCCACTTCTTTCGGGAGCAGATCTTCGTAGGGGTACATGGGATTTCCCAACTCTTGCAACAGCTGCTGCCCTGAGATCTGCCGCCTGGCTCTGCCCTGAACTGGGGGATGGGTTAGCTTCTCTCTCACTAGCACCCCTTTCTCCACCCCTGCTCCGTGTATGCATCCAGAGGCCACGGAAACATTCCTTTGTTCAGGAGAGGAACTCATTTCCCATGGAGAGCGAATGGTTTCATTTCTATAACCTCTTCCAGGGATTTAAGGAGACTAGAACTTTGTGCATTTATTACCCCATCCATATTTTATTTTTTACACAAATTAAAAAATTGTGCTAGTCTCCTTCACTGCATGGACTTCAAACTGCATGAAATGCAATAAATCTCATTTTAGATACTCTAGAGTCACTTTCTGTGTCTGGGGACATCACGGGCTACTTTGCTTGGGGGAAGCTTGGAAAGGTTTGTCCTCAGGTTGAGTGTCTAGAAAGAAGGGGGCACTCTTACCAGAGGGGTGTATACACAGCTAAGAGGAATTACCTGCCACATGATAACACGTCTGTTGTTTGCAAATGCTGAGCCTACCTGACACAACTGGACAGCTACAGGCATGTCCAGCGGGGCTGTGGCCTACTTGGTTGAGGGCCATGGGGCATCTCTCCTGGAGGATGCTGGCTTTGCGCTGCAGTCAGGACCAGAACAAATCCCTCTCATTCAGCCTGGCATGGGCAGAGATTGGAGTTGCCACAGTGGCCATACCCATTACCAGAGGCCTGGCATCTGCCGTGGAGGGCAGCCCACGCTCGCTGTCAGTCAGCATGTTAAACTAAGCTTCTACAGCTGAGGCCTATTTTCTGTTGAAAGCAGTAGGGAGAACAGAAAGAGCCGGTGCTACTTAAGCCCCCATGCATCTCTGTAGCCAGAGTAGGGCCTGTGGTGGTGGAATGCGTCCCAGGAAGGGGCAGTACTGATTTACCATAAAATCATGGGCAGCTCCCTTGTCTTTGGGGTAATATCAAACCTGAGCCTGACGCTCTTGTGATTCCCTCACTTAATGGTGTTTAATAATTAGGAAAGACATGGTTGGAGGAATGGCACAATGGTTAAAGCGCTTGCTATCAAACTCTAAGACCCTGAGTTCGATTCCTCAGCACCTCCTAAAGCAAGCCGTGGTGGCACGTGCCTGTAATCAATCCCAACACTCCGGAGACTGAGGCAGGAGGATTGCCTTGAGTTCAAGGCTTGGCCCAGCTACAGAGTGAGACCTTGTCTCAAAAAAAAAAAAAAAAAAAAAAAACAAAAAGACATGTCTGCCCAGCTTCACTCTTGACTGGAGGATGTCTGGATTGGGGGAGGTGCAGGCTACGACTATTGACTGACTACTTGATGCTGATAGTGAAAGTACTTGGGCCCTTATGTCTTGTCTTTATTAACCCTGTCTCACTGAAGTGTACTTACCTCATTTACGAGAGAAAGTGATGGCTTGCAATGAAAACAAAGCACAGTGAATTAACAAAATAGGATAAGTTAGAGTTAGGGAAAAATAATCAAGTAGAAAATCAGGGTCATAAAGAAAAACCAATCCACACACAATGGTGCACACGTGTAGTCCCAACCACTCAAGAGACTGAGATAGGAAGTTCATTGAATTCATCACGGGTTTTACATAAGCCTAGGCAAAAGAGCAAGACCCTGTACAAAAAAAAAAAAAATGGAAGAAAGGAAAAGAACACAAAAATCAGGCCTGGTGGTGCAGGCCTATAAACTCAGCGTAGGTTTGCGCTTAGCCTGGACAACAATTTGACAAGTCCGCAAGACCTTGTCTCCAATCAAAATTAAAATTGAGCTGGGGGTGTACCTCTGTGTGAAGGCCCTGGGCTTGATCCCAGTACCACCAAAAAAAATCAAGACCTTAGTTGTTAATGACTTGATGCTTCCTGTCCATCAAAGCAAGAGATTGGATCAGGTTTAAAAAAAAAAAAGATTGTTAACACTATAAAGGAAACTAACACTGTTTTTGCTAGAGCAAAGGTTTTTCTAGTTTAGTTTTAGGTACCTGATATATACCTTTCCATTATCAAGGAAGCAAAGCAGGTGACACCATGATAAGCCAGTGTGTCTCTTTAGCACAGTAAGTTGGGGCAGCTTTTGATGATATCCGTGATCAGTCCCTTTTGTAGCTCATTACATTCCTTCTGGCTGATAGCTTGTCTCTGAAGGAGGTCTTCTGGCCTTTGCACCTGTCCATACCCAAACACGTCTTAGTGAGACTTCATAACGATCAGCCAGTTCTCACTGATGGCTTCGTGCCCAGCCCTGCATGGAAAAAAAGCGAGAGAAAAAGAGCCAGCAAAGGTCCCTGATCTCAGAAGGCAGAAGCTCTGCTCTCTCGTTTCCTGATGCCCTCTGTCCCGCCTTGCCCCTCTTCCACGCATCTGAAAAAACCAAGAGCAAAAAAGGAAGTTCAAGCCAGCTGGTGAATCCCCTTTTCCTATAGATCTCCACTGTTTCTGTGATACTCTGAACTGGGATGAGCAAGCAGCCTCTGCTAAAGCAGGTTTCCTTTCCAGTTGCCTTGCTTGATGTAAATAAACCCTGCGGTGCAGCCCGTGGGAGCCCCTAATCTAATACCCAGCTCGATGCCTTACATCCGAGCACTCCTTAGACATTTTCACTAGCATTTGTGGCATCAGACTGACGATCTTCAGTGACCTTGCAGGAGAGACAGGAAGAGAGATCATGATTCCTGTGTTAGGGATGGCGTCATGAGAGGCCTGGTGAAATGCCCTGACTTGCTCAAGGTCAGTCTGAATTAGGGGTGGAGTTAAAACCAAAACACTATTCTTTTGATCCCCTGTGCCTACGTGGTTTGCTCTTCTGCTGAAGGTGGTATGTGTGTACTTCCAGCTAAGGCTGAGGCAGGCAGATCACAAGTTCAAGACCAGCCTGGGTAACTTAGACCTTGTCTCAAAAAAGAGCTGGGATATAGACCAGCATTCCAGGCACTCAGTTCCCAACATCACACCAGAATTATTATTAGCTGCTTCCTTTTAGTTCGCCTCTCCAAACCCACTGGCCCAGATCTGCGTGTATGTGAAATAAAGCGATTGAGTCTGGTCTAGGGACAGCTGGTGGTTGCGTTAAGCGTCCAGGTCATTCCCAGTGGTCTGTAATTCCAGCTTTGTGGGAGGCTGAGGGAGGAACATCGCAAGTTTGAGCCCAGCCTGGGCAGCTTAGCAATAACCTGTCTCAGAAATGAAAAGGTGGAGGGTGCTAAGAGATAGAGCACAGTGTGAGCTTAATGCCCCGCGCCAAACCAACCCTTCCCAGGAGACTCTGGAGGTTGGAAAGATCCCTGGGATTGTAAACATCTAGCTCCCTGGCCGCGTGCAGGACGTCGAGGGCCACGAGGGGGCAGTATAGAGCTCACCAAATTGGAGAGGTGCCCTGTCCCAACCTCATCCCAAGTAGAGACAATTCTAGGAACTAAGGGGAGAGGGACTCACCCTTGCTTAGTGGGTACTAGATGCTTAGTCCCCCTCCTAATAAAGAGGTTACCTTTGAGGAGGGAAGCCGGTGGATGACAGTGAAGGCTGGAAACCGCCTTTTCCCAAGCGGAAAGCATTAAGGTAGGTGGTTCGATTGTCCTGAGGACTTACAGCCCCTCCTCAGGGGCCTCATCGCCCCAGCGTCCCCTGCATTCCAATCCCATCACACCCAATTACCAGTTCCCGAACTCACTTCCATGTCTCCAGAATGTGCTGGCCCCAGTGCCTGGAACACCCTCTCCCTCCCCTTTCCATGTATTGATCTCCTATGCATCCATCAAGGTCCAATCTAAATGGCATTCACTAAGAAACATCTAATTCCTGGGGCGCAGTCATCGAGGGCCTCTTCGATGCACTCATACCAACTTCTTAAAACTATTATTAGCGCTCACATACGTAGTCATTCAGCAGATATTTCTCTGGCACCTTCTGTGTGTCAGATATTGTTTGGAACATTTTGGATACCATTGAAGGTAAGCCAGATGAGGTCCCTGCTATGACTATATTGGATATTGAGCTGGAGATGGGTCCTGGGGTCGGGAATGGAGAGGACAGAGGACAGCAACCGTGAGACCAAGTAAGGTTCCTTGCCTTCCTGTTAGAATTTTCTGGTCTTAGTCATCTGCCTTGCGGGCGGTGCTCCGGTTCAGGGCCATCTCTGTGTCTACACAGCCCAGCGCAGGACCTGCCACCAAGAGAGTGACAGGAATGGATAAGTGAGGGAACACAAACTCATCGCTGCAGCTGGACCGCAGACAGGGATTTCAGCGTGCTGTCCCTCATCCCACCTCGGCTTGTCACCTCTCACCATGAATTGGGCTTGTTAACAGTTTATTTTTTTTTATAAAGCACGGGTAGGTAGTATGCTAGGCAGGAGTATTAGAGATGATCCTTTCAAGCAACCTCTGTAGGAAAACAGCTCGAGCTTGACACTTGCATGGCTCTCACTTCATACATTTTCATAAGTAGGCATTTTCTCCATTTTAGAAGCAAGAAACTCAGGCTCACAGAGGTTAAGAAATTGTGCAGGGAGGGGGCTCAGCAGTTAAAAGTGCTTGCCTAAGAAGCTCAAGGCTCTGAGTTCGATTCCCCACCGCCACATAAATGGGTGTGGTGGCACACACATGTAATCCCAGCACTTGGAAGGCTGAGGCAGGAGGGTTGTCGTGAGTTTGAGGCCAGCCTGGGCTATGTAATGAGTTCAGGACCAGCCTGGGCTACAGAGTCTGCCTCAAAAAAAGGGAAGGAAGGAAAAGAGAAAGTGTCCAAGGAAACTAGCTGGTTGAGTGGAGCCAGCAGCTGTACAAAGCGTCTTGCTGCAGGTGACCCAGAGCCAACTCAGCCCCCATTTTTGGTGTTCTGCTTTTGTTTTGTTTTGTGGTACTGGGGATTGAACCCAGAGGCTTCACATGTCCCTGGCCATCTTTTTCTTTTCTTTTCTTTTCTTTTTTTTGAGACAGGGTCTCACTCTAGCCCAGGCTGGTCCTGAACTCAGTATGGAGCCCAGGCTGGCCTTGGACTCATGGCAATTCTCTTGTCTCAGCCTCCCAAGTGCTGGGATTACAGGTGTGTGCCACCACGCCCAGCTTATGTGGCGCTGGGGAATCAAACTTTGGTACTTGGCACTTGACATAGTGCTTGCTAGGCAAGCACTTTAACCGCTGAGCCGTTCCTCCAGCCCCTTAATTTTTCATTTTGAGACAGGGTCTTACTAAATTGCCTAGGCTGAGTCAAACTTGTCTTCCTCCCACTCAGACTCCCAGACTGCTGGGATAATAGGCTTGTATCACTTCTTAGCCCCCACTGCCTGCCCTCTGTTCATGATTCTTTTCATAAAGACAGTGAAGGTTTCCTTCACCAGTTCCTGGATAGAGATCTGGCATTTGACCTACAGTCCCAGCAATCCCCATGCCTTCAAAAAGTGCTGCTTGACCTCCCCAGAGGAGAGGACCCTCAGGTAGCGGTCAGTGCCCAGCCACTGGGCATGGCTTCATCAAGGTCCCCAGAGCCAGGCTAGTGGTGTCACTTCTAGCTTAGATGCAATACCACTACCATAGCCCACGCAGAGGGGCAAGAGCCCACTGGAGACAGGCAAACCATAACTGAATGTTGGCTGGGCCAGACTGGGCCGAGTTCCTCTGACTGGCTGATACTGACGCAAGATCTGAAACAGAGCCTGCCTGGGCTTGCACACAACTTGGAGCCTCCTGTCCCCTCCTTGGAGTTCTGGTCTCCACTGAGCCCCATGATGCCTCTGTGAGACCCCTTGTTTCTCCTCCAAGTTCCTGTGCTTCTCTTTTTTAGTGAAGTCTGTGGACAGAAGCTTTCTAAGATCTTGTATGTGTCCAGATAATTTTATTTTGCCCTTTGATTTAAATGACAGTTTGGCATTACAGGAAATTGTAGGTTCACAATTATTTGCTTCAGCACTCTGAAGATGCGCTTCCATCGTCTTTTGGCATCTATTGCTGCTGATGAGAAGTTTACTGTCAGTTCAATTATTGGACCTGTGTAGATAAGCTATCTTTTCTCTCTGGTGGCTTTTAGAATTTCCTCTTTATTCTTGATATTCTACACTTCTGACTACAAGGTGTCTAGATGTTTTGCTTTTAAAGATTTCTTACTAGACAGTCTGTGGGCCTTTTAAATCTAGAAATTTATGTCTCGTTTCTGGAAAGAGCTCAGTCACTCCGTCCAGTCAGTATCTCTTTCTGAAGCTAATCATACATATGCTACAATTTCTCATCCAGCCTTCTATGGCTCTATCCTGTCATATATGTACTTTTATTGTTCTCTGCTTCATTCTGGAAGAATTCCCAGTTCTAGCTTCTAATTCATTAATTCTTCAGCTATATTTACTAACCTATTTTTCAATGTCAGTGACTTTTTATTTTCATTTCTAAAATTCCTAGATCTCATTTCTGCTGGATGTTTGTTTGGTATCTTTCTGTTCTTGTTTTATACATATTATTTCTTCCTTGATCTTTCTAAAGATTTAAACTATATTAAATTCCTTCACATTACTCCATTATCTCTGTATGTATGAATTCTTCTGAGATATGTCTTTCAAGGTGTACTTCTAATGTTGTGAAATTTATCCTTGAGGTTATTATCAGCACACTTTCCTGTGTCCTGAGATGTGGAGATCACCCCAGAAGGTTTCTCAGTTGTTTAAGCCCAAGCCATATTGGAGTGCACTAACCTCAAAGTGTCTCTTATGTTAATGTCTTGGCTAAGGATTTTTGGATGGCATAGATATTGAATCCTGAGCCTCCCCCCACCTCCTCCTATGTGGACAGGCTTGCTTTCTACTTAAAGCCAGGGCCAAGTGCTTGGCAGGCAGATATGTTTTAGCACTTTCCCAGATTCACTGTTAAGCGGGGAGCCCACTGTAGCCCCTGCCAGTTGTGGTGTCTCTAGCATAGGTCCTGTCCCCCCTGCGAGCGACAGTGAACCTTATTCCCCAGAGGGGCAGCTTCCCCCTCTGCTCACTACCAGGCCTGACCTCTCACTTTTACCCTTAAAGATTTCTAATTATTAGCTGGGTGCAGTGGCACATGACTGTAATCCTAGTACTAAGGCTGAAGTAGGGAGGTCATAAGCTCAGGTCACGCCTGGGCAGCTTACCAATTCAGTGAGATCCTTCCTCAAAAAAAAAAGAAAGAAAAGAAAGAAAGGAAAAAGAAAGAAAAGCAAGAAAAAGAGGGAAAGGTCAGGGACTTAACCTCCATGGCAGAGTACCACCAAGTTCAATCCCCTCTACTCCTCTAAAAAGGAGAGAAGCAAATGATTTTTCATTTTTACTTTTGAGCTTTTTATATTTAAACAATCCAGCATTTATCTTCTATAACTAATATTTCAAGGAGGAAGAATTGTTCGGTGAGTATTTTATTTCAGTACTGAGGATCCCACCCAGGAGCTCTCCTAACCCTTTTTATTTATTTTGAGAGAGGGCCTCAAGAAGTTGTCTAGGCTGGCTTTGAACTTGAGATTCTCCTATCCTTAATTCCTGGACAGGTGGGACTACAGGTTTGTGCCATCATGCGTGGCTTCTGCAGAAGTCAGATCATCCCAGACCTAGAAGTCTCACTCAGAGCCTCTTCACGCTGTCACTGGGCTCCTCACTCCTCTTCTGAGCCTTCCCCCAAACCCAGTCTCCTTTGCCAAGCCCAGCCCTTCTTGGATCCCTCTTCCCTACCTCTCAATGTTAAATCCCTCCGCCCTGAGCCCTCATCCACGTTTCTCCCACCAGGAGAGTGGGGAAGCTCCTCTAAACAGGACTCAGAACAGTCCTGCCTCTTCTATTTTCCAGCAAACCACTGGCCCAGTGGCCTAGCAGCAGGACCACAGGATTGCTGCCTTTCAGGAGTAGGAGGAAGGTTTGACCTTGATTTGGCACCCCTTTCTTCCTCTGTCTCCTCCCGGTGGGCCCCTCTCCAGGTGCCTTGGGATCAATGGGGGTTCACTTTCGCTGAGCTCAGTGACACTGCTCCGTCTCCACTTTCTGTGGCTCTGCGCTGGCTGGCCAGGCCAGCTTGGCTGGGGGGTAGATCAGTGACTACTCAGATCTGGGGGACGAGTAAGCTCCTTGGGTCCCTCTGTTCCTCTGCTGGTTATCAATCCCCCTATCATTTAAGGGACAGAAAAAAAGGGCTGTAGCTCTGCTCTTACCTCCTCCTGCTCCCCGTGGGGGTGGTTCCAGAGGCAACAGTGTGGCCATGTGCTGTGAGCATCCTCCATATCAGTTCTCCCCTACAGGACAGTAAAAGATGAATGGCTCAGGTTGAGGGAGCCCCTGCATGACCTGTCACCTTTGCGTGCACTATTGGATCCAACACACCTGGAAGCTGGGAAGTAGGGAAAAGGAACAGGCAGGATTGGAAGCCCAAGTGACTGGGGGTTCAGGGTACTGCCACTCTCCTTTCATGCAGGTGCCCCCCACTCCACCCTTCCGGTGCTGTCTCCTGGGGAGCTTCAGCCTCTCTACCATCGCAGGCTCAGGCTTCCTTTTTTTTTTTTTTTTTTTTTCTGTGACCAAACTGGACCCTCAGCCTGGTGTGCAAGGCCTCCCGCATCCAACTGACCTACCCACACTGCAACACCAGGGCAAGAACTGTACTGTCCATTCAGCATCAGTCTTCTTGATTCTAAAATGGGGATGTATGTGCTGTGTGTGGTGGCACATGCCTGTAATCCCAGCTTCTTAGGAGGCGGAGGCGGGAAGATAACTTCCAAGGCCAGCCTGCCTCAAAATAAATTTTTGAAAAGGGGGCTAGGGATGTCGCTCAATACAGAGTGCTTGACTAGAATACGGGAAGCCCGGGTTCAATCCCCCGTAGAGTTAAATTAATGAAACCCAGTGTTGGTTCCCATTGTTCCCAGGATGCCTAGAGACAACGCAAGACTTACTTGACATTTAGTCGGTCCTTGCTGATAGCAGCTGCAGACGTTACTGGATCAACTTCTGTGCACGTCTGTCTCCAGTGAGGCTCTCACGGCCATTGACAGTGGTGACATCTCTCTACCTGGATCTCTAGCGACCCTGTAAGAGCTGCAAGAAAATCCCCAGGGATAGAGGGAGGAAAGAGGAGGCAGGTAGGTAGAACTTAGATGCGCGCCTCCACCACAGTACTTCCGCTGAAACGCCTCGTCATTTGTAGTCTGCCTTAAGATTCTGTTTGTAAAAAGGCCTCTACTGGTAGTAAAGTCTGAAAACCGCTGACTGTGATCACCCCCTCCCACTCTAGGACAGGAATCTGATTCCTCGAATGACCCAAGGTCACAATGGAAGTTAATAATAGACTTGAACCTGGCCCCAAGGACCAAGGCCCCAGTTACTTCCACTTATGTACTTTCAGACCCGGGAGTCTCACTCCTTGGGAGGAGAGGGTCCTAGAGAGCAGACTGGCCAGGTACAGTTCCCTCAGTCCCCAGCAGTGACCACAGCACCCAGAGTCAGACAGGGACACACAGATCAAAGGCAGATCTGGGATCCCAGCTCGCTATACAGCCTTAGGTGAGTTCCTGCACCTCTCTGAGCCGCAGCTTCCTTACAAGCAGAGGACTGCTCCGTGTCCCACGAGGGACAGGGCCTGGCACACAGTCGGTGCCCAGCAAATGGGAACACTCCCCACCCTTCCTCCCAATCAATACTTGTTCCATTGATAGATGATGGGGACAGTGATGAATTACAGGAGGATATGGGGCCCCAGATCAGGAGACGGAAGACGTCGGACAGCTGGGAGGGACTGTGCAGGTGGGACAGTGGGCAAGTCTGGGTAGAATACGGACACTTTGCCAGTGTGACTAGACAGAGGAAGCTGCTGAGGGCAGGGCTGAGGTAACAGGTGGGAGAGAGGGAGAAAGGCAGTTGAGAGAGAAACCACTGCACACTAGGCCTCGCTCGAGTAGAGGGGCCAAATGAGAGAATCTGGGACAGCTGTTTACTCAGAAAAGTGTCTTAGTCATTAAAGGCTGAAGAGGGGAAAGTCCATCCTCCCAGTCACGTCCTGGGAATCCGGATGGAGGAAGGAAGGCCCCAGGGTGACACTCATAGTGGCCACCTGTCTTCTCTGAACTGGACTTTTCCTCTGCTCCTCTACTTTCTCATGGATGGACATACCAGATAAACTTTGCCAGGGCCGCCTCCCCTCCCCTCCCCCCCTGGAGAACAGCCCTGAGTCTCCACACGGAGGCGCAGTGGATGAGTTCATCGACTTCACCTGCACCGGGCGGGAGAAACAGGCCTCCGCCCTAATGGAAGTGCTTCCTGAGATGCAACTTCTCTCCTTCCAGCTCAACTTCAGTCTCTTTCCTCCTGCTGCCTTGTGGGGGAGGGCAATCTGGAGTTGAGGAAGAAGATGAAACTGTCTCCCCAGAATAAGGGTCCACCTGAAGAGAAGGGCCTGCCTGCGGGGTCCCCCGAATGGAAGAGAAGACGGGTTCAAAGGTGATGCTGGGCTACAGGACCAGATTTCCCAGAACAGAAGCCATTGCGGGCTCTGGGAGCTGATAGGGGCGACCTAAACTTCCTCGCCTACCGTGGGACTCCGTAAGGAGTATGTCAAGGAGCAGTTACACAGGTCAGAAGAGGCAGTGCCACATCTGGGCTGGCGGTGGACAGTGGCCTCAGCTTATAGGGAGGGGATTACCCACTGCACCTGGGGTCTAGAAAGCTTCCCCAGCTGCCACTGAAGATCTGGGGATAACCTGCTCAAGGGCACCAGGCTCTGGCCCTGGGTACACCGGGACTGGGAGCAGTGGGACAGATTTAGGTCAGACCCTAGAAGGTGCCTCAGCTGAGCAGAGGAGAAAGGGTCACTAGGGGACTAGGAGGGCCTGGTGGCTAGCTCAGCTTGGGATCCTCCACCCCAAGTCCCCGCAGCCCCCTCCCAACCTGCCCACAACCCTGCCTCACGCCCTCCTCCACCGGCGCTGGGCAGATCAATGCCGCCTTTGCTGACAGCTGAGAATCGTGCTCGCCTACCCGCCCCCTCCTCCGCCCCTCCCGCTCGGCCACGTCCCCCGAGATCCTCCCGGAGGAGCTGGGAAGAGCGAGCCGCGGAAGCAGTTCACCCCGGGCAGGGCCCGCCGCCGGCCGCAGCTGCGGGCAGGGGAATTGGGGAAGGAGGATCGGGCCACCCGAGGGGCTGTACAGGGCGGGGAGGGGCAAAGGGGCGCCGGACAGCAAGAAATGGAGGTCAGGCACCGCGAACTGGAGAGAGGAAGACCTGGGAGAAAGTCTTCCGTTCCGTGTGCCCTGGGAGGGGAGTGTCTGGTCTCCGACCAGGCAGGGCGCACCGCCCCGCATCCCAGCCACCGCGAACCTGCTCCCCGGATCTGGGAGCGAGGCAGGGGAGGGTTTCCCACGGTGGGGGCCGGGAGAGGCAGGCCCGCGGATCAGAGGAGGCCCCTCTGCGGGGCAGGGCGGCCAACGGAAGCTCCTCCTCCCTCGCCGCGACAGGCACCGAGGTCGGGGAAAGCAGACCGCGCCGCGCCCCCGGCCCTTGAGGCAGCGCTGCTTCCCCAGCGGCGCTCCGCCTTGGGCGCGCTCGGAACACGGCACGACGTGCCGGGCGCACCTCACCATTCACGCCGCCGGCCCGCGGAGCACGGGTCTGCCCAGGCACCTGCCCCGCACCCGGGACTCACCCCTCACACACCCCCAGCTGCCCGTGCCGCGCACAGCCACTCCTCCACCCACGCACACCTGAACTCCACAGGACACCGCGTCCAGTGCACGCCCGGGGCCACGACTCCACGCCCCAAGCAACCACCCACGAGGCGTCCCGCTCCTCCTCACCGCCCCCCCACCCACCCAGCCGCACTTCAGGGCCACGATGCCCCCGCAGCCGCGCACACCGCTTGCACACGCCCCGCCTCCCGGTCCCGGGCGCTGCCCCCGCCACGAGTCCAGCCCGGGCACAGACTCCGCGGCCCGCGCGCCCGGACCGGCCGCCTCGGCGCGCGGTCCCTCCCTCTGGCCTGCTCGCCCGCTCCCTCCCGATTTGGGAAGGCGGCGCGGGGCGGGCGGGGCGGAGGGGGCGGGCGGGGCGGGGGAGGCTGACATGTGAGCGGCGCGCCGGCGGCAGGTGGAAAGGCGAGCGGCATGGAGCGCGTAATAAGAGAGTTGGAGTCGGAAAGAGCCGCCCCAGTCGCCGGGGAAGCGGGCGGCCGGTGCAGGCTCCGCCGTCCCCCGGCCTCCGAGCGCCCACCCCCGGCCCCGGCGCGGCCCCGGCCCGGCCCCTAGCCCCCGCCGCCCGCGCCCGCGCCCGCCCCGGGCGGCCCCGCCGGCCCCGGGTCCGAGCCATGCGCCGCTGAGCGCCCCCGCCCCGGACCGCGCAGGGCCCCGGGCCCCCTGCCCGGCGCCGCCCATGGCCGAGGCCCCCCCGCGCCGCCTCGGCCTGGGCCCCCCGCCGGGGGACGCCCCCCGCGCCGAGCTGGTGGCGCTCACCGCGGTGCACAGCGAGCAGGGCGCGGCGGGCGGGGGCGGCTCCCCGCGCCGCCACGGCCTCCTGGGCAGCCCCCTGCCGCCGGGCGCGCCCCTCCCTGGGCCGGGCTCCGGCGCGGGCTCCGCCTGCGGCCAGCGCTCCTCGGCCGCGCACAAGCGCTACCGCCGCCTGCAGAACTGGGTCTACAACGTGCTGGAGCGGCCCCGAGGGTGGGCCTTCGTCTACCACGCCTTCATGTGAGTGTGCGACCCGCGCCCCTCCGCCGCCCCCGCGCTGCCCCGCCAGCCCGCTCCCCGGGACGGCCGCCGCCTGGCTCCGCCCCCTGCCCCCTGCCCCGAGTGCCCCGTGGCAGACCTGACCCCAGTCTGTCTCGCTCTCCGGCCTGAGCCCCAGCCGGATCCCAGCTCCTGATCTCCCGGCCCTGACCCCTGCTTGCCCTCACTTCTGACCTCCTCCACCTCTGCGCTCGCTCGTTTCCATACCGCTCGCCAGCCTCTGCCCCAGGTCCGCTTCGCGTGGAGCTTCCTTCTCCTAGCTTGACAGAGTCTGAAACTGCTGAAGGGGGCTCCCTGGTCCCCGGCTTCGCCTGCCTGTGTTCCGGACACAAAGGGGACCCCTGGCCCCGCACTCTCTGCCACCCCCTCCCTACAGGGATGGGCTCAGACTCGGCTCCCCTTGGAGAGGCCCCTCTCCAGCACTTTGCAGCCCGGGGCTGGCTTCTGCTGGTGGGCATTCAGGGTCCCCTGCTCCTGACGCGCATGTGTGCACGGGACTTTATCTGTGTCTTCACTCCTCTTGCTCTCTGTCCTCTGCCCCCAACTTCAAAGCAGCGGCAGCCTTCAGTGGTGCCGCCCTGCCCTGCCCTGCCCTGCCCTGCCCTGCTGGCTAGGCCTGGCACGCCTGCTTTGCGGGCCAGCCACGCCAGGCCTGGCCCTAGGCACCAGGGGAAGAAGTAAAAGGAGAGGGGTTCGTTAGGAAACACTGACGCACTGGGCCTGTCCTCCCCCTCACCGGGCTCCTACAACTTTCAAAAACACTGACCCTTCTTGGATGTAAAGAGTGAATTTTGGCAGCTCAGAGCTCTGTCTTGGGGGACGGCCTGGCCCAGCCGGGAACATGAGAGGCCCCGCAGATATCAGTTAAAGGGCTAGGCCTGGCTCTGGGACGCTCAGAGGTGCCCGAGAGAAGCCTCCAGTCCTTGGGATAATGTGCTGTTATTAATCTGTTCTCATTGCTACCGCGGTTTTGGCGTGCTACGGTCTTGGGGTCTCCTGGGTGGCCCACTTGCTTGGCCATGGGACTGTCTCACAGCCCGTCTGCCTGTTTGGCCGCTCTGCCAGACCGAGTTTCCACCTGTGTGTGAGCTGGCCAGTCTGCTCATCTCTCCACCTAACTGTCCAGCAGTCTTTCTGCTGCTCTGTTTCCACCCTTCCATCAGCCTGTCCAGTTACCTGTCTTTCTGGCCATCGGTCTAGCCCCCTGTCCACCTGCCAGCCCTTCTTCTACCCAGCTTTTTCCACCTGTCTTTTGGTCTGTGTTTCTTGGGGGCTGACCCCCTCTGCTCCTTTGTACCTGCCCCTCACCCCAAATTTCAGAGGTGGAGGGAAAAAAAGAGGGCACAGGAAAAGGTACAGTGAGGGAACGCCCTCGGCCACTGAGTGTGTGGAGGTGACCGCCTCGATTGTGCAGAGACCCTGGTTCTGCTGGGGATTATGCAAGACAGGAGCTCAGGCTTTGGGACCAGGTTGACAATTAGGAGTAGCCCCCAGCCCTACTCTGGTTCCTCTTAGGAGACCTGGGATGAACAGAATCATTGGAGTTATGAAGTTCAGCACTGGTGGGCTTTGGGGTAAGGGACAGAGCTCTTCACTGAGTGACTGCGTAAGGGCTGTGGGGTGTGGCTCAGGGGCAGAGGCCTTGCTTACCAAGGGTCAGACCCTGTGGCTTTGAACCCCAGCACTACCAAAACAAAACAAAAAAGCAAAGTAACTGCATGACAGATTGCTCAGGCACTCGAGGAGGCTGAGACACTCAAGAGTACAGCCGTACCATCCCAATCTTCTCTTAGTTGGTGACTTTTCTGAGGCATGGCTGGACCTAAGAAAGCCAATCTGGCTCAGAATGCTGATTCTTAGCCCCCAGACCTGACTTCTCAACTACCATGAGAGTCACTAGAGGTGAAGGGCCCACTGCCGGCCCCCAAGCCAGTACTGTCATCACTCCTCTGGAAGGGCCAGCCCTTCCCCAGGAGCTAAATCCACTGACACCTTTACCCCACATCCTGTCCTTTCTGAGTGCCAGGAATGCCCTGGCTAGGGGCACGCTTGTCCCCAGGAGCACGGAGCTGAGACATGTCTTGGATCTCTGGGAGAGGAAATATGATATGAAAATGTACAGTGTTTGGGGATCTCAGGGAACTGGGCATCCATTTTGGAGGTCAAAGAATTTGAGGGGCAGGAGCTCTACCGCTGAGGTGCTCTGTGAGCTTGTGTTGGTTACGAGGCCTCTCTGAGCTTAGAACTGTAAGTTATCAAAGCAGGTAGACAATCCATCCTTGTGGGTCTCTCCGTTGGATGAGGCAATGAGTGGGAAAGAATTTGGTAAGCTGCAGGGGCCTGACTGAGCCTGAGGGATGGCTGTGGTTATTGAGGCTGAGGGAGGGGCCGCACATAAGTCTCCTCTTCCGGGGGGAGCTCCCGATGTGGGGCTTCAAAGCCGCTCACTGCAGGGTGTCATTGAATGTCTAGCCCTCGCTCCCTTCCTTCCCTGGTTTCTCTTACAGGCAGCCCAAGTGCTTAGTGGATACAGTTAGACTCCCTTCCCAGAGACACAGGCTTGTGGCAAAAGGGACCTTTTGGAAGAGCTTGGAAGAGAAGACTTAGGAAAGAGATGGCTAAACACCAGCCAACTGGACCCCTCAGGCCCAACACGGAACCTGCATCTTTTCTGGAACCTAGGGGTGGGGGATTTGGCCTCTCTGCCAGCAGCTACTACCCTGGGAAGTAAGAACTCTGACTCCTGTCTTCTTGCTGGGATTCAGAATACGGGTCCCCTGCTTTCCTTAGGCGCTTGGTCCTGCCACTAAGCCCTCTCTGCCACTCTGTGTCCCGGCCCCTGACACAAGCCTTCAACTTTTCCAAGTCCTGTTCTTAGAATTTTACAAAATACCATTGACGTCCATTCTGTTTCCCGAGCCCTTGTGGCACCTTCCTGAAGGCCCTTGAAGGTACTGGTACAGAGCAAGGCCTGTCACCCACCATGCTTCCCAAGCCATTGAGAGATGCCTGCCTGCTACGTCCAGCCCCCAGCTGCCCAGCAAACTTTCTCTATGTGAAGGTTTACAGCTCTGTAAACATCCTCCCTCCAGCTTGTCCCTGGGGTCAGAAGCTGTGGGAATAGGGAGGGGCGGAGGTGGCCTGCAGCTTCTAGAGCCCTGAGACCCATAACCCTGGGGTTCCTCCAACCACCCATTCTGACTGTCTGAGAAAGAACATCATCTGGGTTGGAAATAATCCCAGCAAAGTGTACCCAGGACCCTCAGGCATTGTGCCAGGTTGAGCCTCACATTTTGACAGCCCCATTTTGCTTCTGAGAAAACTAAGGCTCTGGAGACCAAAGTCACATGGTCAGTGAGGGCAGATGCAGAGGTCCAGACTCTCAAGATTCTGGATTCCCAGCCCAGGACGGCTCCCTCTGCTCCCTGCGGTTGATGGAGTTTGAGCTGAAATTCCTGACTGCATGCAGTACCCTTTGCATTCTGGGCACCAGGCTAAATGCTCTTAAACCACTCCGGGGTAGCGCTGCTGTCCTCTCGGACAGATGAAGAAACTGAGGAAAATTCACCCAGTTAACGTGGAAGAGCTGGGTAGGACAGGGACACTCCAACTCTAAGCTCCTGAGAATATCACTTCTTTTGCCCATCTCTGTCCCTAGTACCCAGCATATCAGCAGCCTAAAGTTTGGCAGAACTGAGTGGTCTGCCCAGCCGCCTCAAATGCAGGCATGCCTCTGTTGTGTCCCCATGTCCCGGCTAAGCATAGTCTCGGTGACTCCTGCATGCACTCACTCCAGCTATGACACGCGAGCTCACAGATGTCACACATACAGGCACATCTGAGGAAAAGGAACCCAATGCATAGTGCCCCTAGATGCCAGGAAAGGTGCAGGGATCTTGCACTGCACAGACCCACACCTGGGTCTGCGACTTCAGCCAGGTCTCTGAGGCCAGCTCAGAGCTGACTCCATGCCTGGATGTTTCTACACACTTCAGGCTGCCCATGTGGGGCTGTGGGTACCTGTGCATCTGCCTCAGAGGGCAGTCTCAGGACCACGTCAGAGCGGGGAAGCTGGCTTCCTAGAACTATGCTGGCCCATACTTCTCCTGAAGTGTTCCCTGAGCTCCTTCTGTCCAATCTTGCATTGAAAGAAAGGGGTACATGCTCCGCTAGGGTCACACCTCACCAGGTAGTGGTAGGACCATGCCAGGAAGCCAGGCCTCTGCATCTCAGATCAGGATTCGTCCCAGCCCCAAGGACTGATGCCCCGAGAACTCTGTTGAGATTGGGGGAAGGTGTCTGGATGTAACCCACATGTCATGTGCTACTGTTTCACCCTAGTCCTTTTAGTTGGCTTTCGTAAGGAGGGAGAGAGTGGGGAGACCACCTAGTTCCACTTACTTCCTCCTCTCTCGTTCCGGCTGTACTCCCTTGCCTCGCCCTTCCCAAGTCTCCTTTGGGGCCACGTTAGGTCTCTCCTCGTCTGCTTACCCACTCCAGCTCTGTAGCAGATTCCTCCTTCTCACAGAGGAAGCGCTGCTGGGTGTCTGATTCCAATCCCGTGGCCACAGAAGTCTGAATCCTTGGAATATTGGAGCCAGAAGTGCTCCAGGAGGTGATTATTCTTGGGCTGATGGCAGCACTTTGAGTGGGTGATTAATTTAAGGTTCTTCGAGCCATCAAAGTTGCTGAAGCTGTCTGGGATCAGGGAGAGGAGGCTCTAGAGCCAGGGCCTGTCCCCAAGGAGCTGTGCAGGGGACTTCCTCAGCATTGGGCACCGCCCCTACTTCCAGGACCACCCCCCCAAGCCTGAGGTTTTCCCACCCTTCCAGCACCCCTTCACCCCACCTTCCCCATCCTCTGCATCCACGTGGGTCTTTGGGCAGGTTAGAGCCTCCTGTCTCTGGGGATCCATCGGAGAAGTCTGGGTGTCTGACCTGGGAGCAGCCCTTAATGTGGGAGTTGAGGGGCTCAGCAGGAGGGTGAGGAGGTGCTTCGTTTCCCAGCGTCTGTCCCACGGGGAGCTAAGAGCATGAGCCGAGTCTAAGAGATTTGATTCGTTTCTGGCTTCTCCCTCAGCTGATGTGTGTTGTTGTACGAGGTATTTAATCTGTCCTGGATTTAGCCTTCTCGTCTGAGAGGTGGAATAATAATACCTGCCTCTAGCACTGTTAGAGCTTAATGAAAGCAGTGAGCGCCACGTGGGGCGCAGTGGGAGCTGTGTTGGCCTGTGTCACCCGCCTGGGTAGCTCTCTGTGTGGAGCCTGAGGCCACCTGAGCCTTATTTATTCACTCATTTTTTGAGACAGGCTCCACCTGTATTGCACATATTGGCCTCCAGTTGCTGGGCTAAGTGCTTCTCCTGCCTCAGCCTCCCTCGTAGCTGGGGTTCCAAGGCGTGGGGCCAGCATCTCTGCCTGAGCCTTCATAGCCATTGTGTCAGGTGGGCACCATCACCCTTACTGTAGATTTGAGGAGAGTGAGGCGGGGTGAGAAAAGGTCACCCCCTTGTCCAGGGTCCCATGGCTAGTGAAGGGGGCCTCTAGCCTGCGTCCCTGGCGTGCAGATTGACTGGTTTCTTTCTTCAGTTAACAGCATCAGTGCTATTCCAGGCTAGAGAACGGGGGCTCTGCTGGGGGTGGGCACCTGCGCCAGGAGGCTCCAAGCCCGTGGGGCAAGACCCGCTTCCACTGCCTCCTTTCCCAGGAGCTCCGTGTGTACTTGTGTGTGTCTGCGTGTTACACAGAGAGAGAGTGTTATCTAGAGTGCCCTGTGTGCCAAGTTGGGCTTCACGGAGAAGGACAGTGCATTTGGAGAGGTAACGCAGGCCCCTGGGAGAGGGTAGTAGCCTCCCACCTTGTGGAGGGGCCAAGGCCAGGGAATCCAGAGGTATCCCAGAGGCTCTTCTCACTTGAGCTTCAGTCCTCTTCTGTAGCATAGGCCTAACAGGAAAGTGGCTCAGGACGCAAGGTAGGAGGAGCTGCTGCCGCAGGACCTGGGATCAGGGCCATGGGCTTGTCTATCAGGACCTAATCCTGGGGACCATCAGGGCACAGGGTAACTCTCAGATGGGAACCGTGGAGGCTGCTTGCCCTAACCAGGGCTCTGAGGGGCTTGGGAAAGGGTGCTGATCAGACCTCTGAGGCCTCCCCAGAGCCCCCCAGGACTCGTCTTCTCTGGGCTACTCTGTCCCTAGGGCAGATCTGTGTGCCTTAGAGGTTAGCAGCTGTGGGGAGGACAGGAGGAATAGGAGGGCAGCCCCAGGCTGCACACTAATTGGGCTGAGAATCCGCGGGCAGTGCCAGGGGGAGGGAGGCGAAGGGAACCGGGAGCTCAGCGATTCTGCCCTCGTCCTGCTCTCCTGGAGATCCTGGGAGCGGTGGGTGGAGCAGGTCACCGACCTAGGGCCCGGAAGGAAATCTTGAGGTGAACTCTCTTGAGTCTCCTCAAGCCAGAGGAGAGTGGGAAGCGAGCTCACTAGAGATGAACAGAATGTGGTTACCCAAAGCAGAGGGCGGAGGTCAGAGAGCCGGAGGGAGATTCCCTGGAGTACTCTTTCCAAAACGTGGAGATCCCCATCTAGCAGAAGGCCCTCAAAGATTTACTCCGATTGTCCCTATCAAAAGAACGGCTCCTCCCCGCACAGTGTGGCTGATGGCTTAGGCAGATGCCTGCTTCCTTGGGGCCCAACTTGGGAGGGGTACTCCATAGGGCTCCCTCGCTTTGGGGAGTGGAGGTGGGGTCACAGGCTCCATCTCCTCCATCCGCCTGACCCTGCCACTCCTCCCCTAAGCCTGTCCAGGTCATTGTCTTTGAGTTTATTTTTTGCTGGGCTCCCCTGTCCCCTGGGAGGGGAGGGGTAGGGAGAGAAGGAACAGCTCCGTCAGCACAATCCTGGGAGGCTCAGCTCCTGCCCAGCCGCCACCTTCACCTGGAAGGACCAGCCTCTGGGACAAGAGGGACCCATGAGGTGTTCTCCCCCGGGGGGTGGGGGGGGGACAGGGCCAGCAGGTCGCCCCTGGCCTTTCTACCCTGTCCTCTCTCTGTACATCCCTCCCACCAAAGCTAGAGCAGAAGCCTCAGGGCTAGCGCAAATCCACAGCTTCATTTCGCAGACGGGGAAACTGAGGCTGGGAGAAGGGAGCTGAGGACACAGCTCCACAGGTGGGAGTCGCACACAAGCAGTGCAGGAGGAATGCGGCCACCCGGCTACCCGAGTCCATTCCCTCACCTCACTTTCCAGCCTCCGGGGACTGGGGACCCGATGGGAGAGACAGAGGATAAGGAGAACAGGGTGAGGGGTGACTCGTGGTCCGGCAGAGCGAGGCTGGGGACAGAAGCGGCTGGGTGAGGCTCTCTGTGCCTTCTCTCGTGCTTTGAAAATAAAAAGCACGTTAGGCTCATTTTATACACGAAGGGATGTGTTATACAGATTATAAAGAAGTGAAATGAATTGTCCACAGTCAGCAGATGGCTGGTCAATAGTAGCGGTAGAAACTGAACCGAGAGCCACGCACTTAATTATCCATGGTGCTGCTTCCCCGAGGGTCTGGGCACGGAGCCCTTTCTCTGTATTTTTTTTTCCCACCCCAGGGCATGTTAGATAAACGCTGGGCTACACCTGCTACCCTGGGACCCGTCACCTTGAGAACACGCTTCCTTAGGCTTTCCCCATCTGCCTCCCTGGCTCTTCCCTCTGGCTCCGGCAGTCCCTCTGCCTGCTCTTTCTTCCCTGGACTATTAGGGCTTTTTTTGCCTTGGGTCCTTCTCGCCGTATAGCTTCATGGGATGTGTGGATGTGTTCACACTGTAGCAACGTCAGGAGTCACCTCCCTGAGGACAGCTCCCTGTGCCCAGTTCCATCCCTGCTGACAGCTCCTTCCCTGGGCCACTCAAACCTAGAATCTCCCTCCCTCCCTGCCCTCTTCCTTGGTCTGTCTGACAGCAGTCCCAACAGGAATTCCCTCCTATAAGCACCCTTGCTCCGCCACTAGGAAATGACCAATAGCTTCCTCAAGCATTGCGCTGTGTGGCCACGTCATGCTCCAGCGCTTCCCCTTGTGCCTGGGGCTCCCACCCTTCCCACATCCGCCCCATCATCATCGTCATCCTTCAGATCCACTTTGGAACACCCCTCTTCCAGGAGGCACTCTCTGATTAGCTCACTCCGTGCTCTACTGGAAACTTCCATGTCCCCTGAACTGCGCTCACCCCGTCCCTACGTTCTTTCTTCAGTGCGTCGGGCAGTGAGACCAGGATGTGTGGCTTGGGGTTGGGTACCGTTGGTGGTTGGAAAGGTAAGGGAGTGAAGGTAGCCTTGCCCAGGAGGGGAGGAGGGGCCTTTGCAAACTGGAGAGAAGTGGAGGAAGGGCTCCTTGGTCCTCCGTGTGCTGAAAGCTCTTAGGATTTTTATCCTGAATACAAGTGTTCCAGGGGGAAGTAGTAACTAATGCAATGGTCTTGAGGCTAGACTGACAGAGTCCCTTCGCCCCAGAGTCTGAAGGGTCTGGGATGTCTGTGATTCCGGGGCTGGGACTTTGATCCTGGGGGCTCATTCTGGGAGTAGTGAGTAGCCATGGGAAGGGCAGACCCAGGCCAGGCCGGGGACACTGGATGAACTTGACTTGTGCCAGCATTAGGCCACTAGTTCTTCCTACCCTGTTACACGTCGGAGAATATAAACATATTGCTCTCATTTTGCAGAAAGGAATCTGAGGCTCATAAGAGGGAAAAGCCATGTTAGTCAGGCAGCTCCTGCTGGCAGAGGCAAGACCTGAACCCATGTCTGTCAAACTCCCAAGCTCCAGAAGGCTCTCAGACACATCAGCAGACTTGGGGTGGTTTTCAGTGGCCTAAGGCCAAACTGATGAAAGTAAGGACAATGTAATGACTTTTTCATAAAGCTAAATTTATTCCATTTAAAAGACTGTCTTTTAGCCTGAGATTATGTTCTTTCTTGGTGAAGTGATGGGCTGGGACTTTAAAAAAAAATTGTCCTTACTTGGCAAAATAAAAAGTTGACAACCTTATGTAGTCCTCAGTGTTTTGGGAAATTCTACCAATGCGTGAAATCTCTGAGTCTGGGCATTGTCCGGGCATAGTCCGTGCTCCTCCCTCTCGAGCAAGTCAGGGGTGGGACCAGAAGGGAGGAATCTGGGGGTGGGTGGAGGGATTAGGGGAGCAGAGTAGCCTAGGCCCTGCCCTTCAGGAACAGCCGAGGGCACTTGTCCAAGATTGGGCTTGGGGGCAGGGCCAGCCAGAAGTGAGAACACTCACTGGATCAGGAATCAGCAGGCTGGGTGTGCCTCCTGCCTCTCTTTACTGAAGCTGTGTGACACCAGGCAGGTGACCCAACCTCTCTGAGGCTCTAGCATCCTTCCAGGAGAAAACACTTGTCGTTTCCACCTGCCCAGACTACGGGGTACCTGCTATATCAAATGCTTGGTGAATTACACAGTGCTCCAGAAAAGAAGCGGTGGTGTTTTTTTTCTGTTTTCATCTTTGCATCATGGGCTCCTAGTTTGCTCCAGCCCTGTGCCCCTCAGCGGCCCCTTCCCTGCACTGGCTTGATCCCTGACGAAGACGCAGTGAGGGAGGGGTATAGATGGGCCCTGTAACAGCAGGTTGGCCACACAGGCGATTTCTTTCCTCAGAACCCTTGACAAGCGGCTCAGAGACCCAGCCCAGCACCCTGGTTGAGCCCAGGGAACTCTGGGAAAGTCTTCCCTTACCAGCAGCCAGGGTCACAGGCCTCTGCACAGAGTTCAGTGTTTGGTAATAGGATTCATGGTCTAATCTCTAGCGGGCATTGTGCTGGTTTTCGCACTGAACCCTTCTGAGGGCTCTGCGACATAGGTGTCATCACTGTCCCTGTTGTCTACCAGAGGACGACTCTGCAGCTTCCAGGTTAAGCTTTCGCTGTGTCGCATAGACAGTGAGTGGTAGGAAGTCGTGAATGTACCAGAGGATGGGAGTTCTGTGGCCTCAACCGGACAACAGCATGCCCAGAGGGCACCAGCGTGCAGGACCCCGTGCTGTGCCGCGTGGCGGGGGAGGATGGGTTAGGAGGCAGTTTGTTGGGGTGCAGTGGGGGCAGGGTGGGCTGGGGTGGGATCCTCATACTGCCTGTGGTGGGGAGGTGGCATTGGAGTGGACAGGAAGAGACATGGACCTGCCTCGGCAGCTCAGCCCCTTCCTCCACGCCGGTAACAAGAGTTATGAATGTTTGTTGCGCATTTACACGCGCTGCTTGAGGACTTGCCCAGCCTTCTCTCACTTGGCCTCAAGGTAGATTCTCCTGTTGGGCCCATTTTTTGGGATGGGGAGACTGAGGTACAACATAGTTAAGTAACTTGCCTGGGTGTTGGTAGCAGAGCCAGGACTCACGCCGACTGTGCCGGCTTCTCTGGGCGGCTGTCACGGGCAGAGTTCAGCCTTTGAGCCCAGGGTCCTTCTCTCACCCAACTCTTGCTCCCGTGCTCTCTCTTGGAACGTTCACTGGCAGTCCCCCGGGGCAGGCGCCATGTCAGACCCTGGGGACAGAGCAGTAAATCAGGCTCTCCCCGGCTCCCTGGAGGGCATGGTGGTTGTCAGGTAGGGTGGTGAATGCCTCTGGCCCTTGGCAGCGGGGGGTTCTGTGAGAACCCAGCACAAGGCAGCCAGGCTGAGCTGTACTGGGGCCTGTGAGGAAGGCTTCTGGGTATGACAGCTGAGTGGAAGGGGGCATCCGCTCGGCAAAGAGGAGCAGTGAGCAGTGTTCTGGGTGGAGAGGACTTGCAGGGGCAGAAACCTGAAAGTGGGGCTGAACTTGCCACTGGCAAAGGACAGGGAGTCATCAGAGCAGTGGGACTGGGACCCTGGTGGAGGGGAGCGGTGTCCGGAGAAGACATGTGCCTAGTAGCAGGGCCAGGCCTGGGCAGCCCAGCGCCAGGCTGGGAGCAGCAGCTTTCCGGAGAAGGAGCCGAAGGCAGGGTGATAGTGGATTTGTACTTTAGAAACTTCTCTGGGACTGGTGTGGGTAGAGGGAGGGCCCTGGCAGGGAGCCCTGGGGATGCCATCCCACTGGGCCTCCTTTTCCCTGTGCTTGTCCCCCAGGGACAGACCCACAGCTGTCCATAACCCTGCCAGGGCCTAGCCCGGCCCCATCCCAGCCTGGCCTGGAGCCTTGGGACTTTGCCTGTAGGGAAAGCTCTGCGGCTTATGCAAACCTTGACCCTGGGGAGGCGGGTGTGCTGAGCTGGGGCGCCTTGGAGGCAGGGAGCCTGGGGCAGGCCTGAGGCTGTATGGAAAAGGGGCTTTGGGACACCAGCTTGCCGCCTGGGGCAGCCTCTGGAACAGTGACCTAGGATGGTTCCACAGAGGCTTGCAGAGATTTGGCTCAGAAGATGGTGGAGGACTCTGCAGAAGAGGGTAGGCCCAGGGGATTCAGCTCCTCATTCCTCTTCTTGTGGCTCAATAGGATGTGGAAATAGGCTGGTTTCACTGAGACCCCACATTCTACTTATAGGGAAATTTGAGGCTCCAGACCGGGCAGGGATTTAACTCAGGTCAGTGATGAAGTCTAGCCCAGAGCACAGGCTCCATCCAAGAGTCTAAGTTGTCCTTAACAAAGATAAGTAGTAACAGCCTTTATGCGAAACCTCTCAGAGACTGGCCGGGGCTCAGGTCCCCTTCGAGTTGTCTTGGGCTGGCTTCTTAACCCTCCAAACCTTAGGTTTTGGATCTACAATGCTACCTGGTACTGGACAGGAGGTCTGTCTCCCACTTGATGATCCACAGAGCACCGTAAAGCATACCTGGCCTCTCCTAGGGTTTCACTATTCCACAAATCCCATGATTTGTAATAGTCCTGGAGGATATATTGTTACACTGTTTTACACTGAGGCTCAGAAAGGAGAAATGACTTGTTCAGGGTTGTTCTGTGGAGAAGTACCTGTGGTGGGGCTGGAGCCCGACTGTCTAGGTGCCTGTATCTGTCCGGGACTCCTGATGAACAGGCCTTAATTTTGAGTCTGTGTTCTCAGTCCTAATCATCTGGTATCCCAGGGAAGCCCCATCAGGCAGCTGGGCCTGGGCTGTTGTGCATATGTGGTAGGTTAGGCCAGGCAGCGGGCTGGAACTCAGCTCACACCAACCCCCATGCTCCACGCTGAGGCCTGGCCACAGCTGCCACCTTGGGAGGAAGGGGGCCGTCCTACTTGCCTTCCTGTGTTAATGTTCTGGGCTTGGGCCTGGCTGGCTGGGGAGGGGTCTGCCTGTGGTATGACCATGATGGCACTTGCCACCCTTCCCATGATGGGCTCTGGCCATCTAATGCTCCTCACATGACAGGCGCTGGTCTGGGAGAGGGATTTGCACTCTCCTAATCCAGGAGCTGCAGCCGTCCCTATGTCTTGGCCAGGGCCGTGGGAGAGATTTGTCTCTGCCTTGTGCCCAGTGGCCCCAGCTCAGATCCTGGCGTGCACCCAACTCTCTGCTTGGGGCCATCCCCTGCCCTTCTTATGGTCCCTACTCTCCCACTATTTGCAAAGAATGAGAATTTATGGGGGCAAATCCTGGAACATTTGGGGCTGGTTGGGGTGCAGCACTGTGCGGCACTGGGGCATGAAGATGAGGTTTAGGGCCTATATTGGGGCAGAAGATTAGTCGGGGTGCAAGAGTTAGAGTGTTTGGGGCTAACCCTGGGCCACCTCTTCCTGGAGAAATTTGGCTACAAGTCAGGGAGGCAAATGTGTGGGCTATGCCCCCCTTCTCTGGGCAGTAAACACAGCCGTCGCCTGGGACACAGGTCCAAACATCCCGGCCCCCCACGGTTATTTATACCAGGACTCCCTCTCCTTCTCTGGCTTGCTCTGGCCCCTCAGTCCAGGCTGAGCTGCATGACCTGAGCTGAGGGTCCAGCCGTGTCAGGCCGGAGGCCTCACAGCAGGCCTGCTCACACCCCCCCAGAGACTGCACCGTGACCTTGATGCCTGTACCACTGGAGATCTTGGATCTGTGGGTCAAAAATATGCTCCCAGCTCTTGGGTAGCTTCAGGAAGCCAAGGTCTAGGAAGGAGACAGGAGCCTCGGGATTGTGCCCTGGGTTTGCCCTAATCTGCTTCATGACTGTGGTCACTGGAAGCCCGTGTATGCAGTGGGGACCAGGGCCAGTGGTGCGGTATGGATCTAGATCGAGCCGTCAACTTGTTTGGAGGAATACATCTGGTTCTACAAATAAAACTTGACACAGAAGCATGGTGACTGGGTGGAGTCCAGGGTAGGGGCCCCAAATTCTGCCCTCTCAGTCTCTATGGCCTTGTGTACTGACCTAGCACCTGCATGTGGCCTTCCTTGTTCTAAACATATTCTAGGTAATTCTGGGCGTCAGAGCCATCCAGACAGATTTAATATAGAAGGACCCTGGATGAGAGACTTGGGCATCCATACACTATCCCAGGCCCCCATACGAGAGATAGGCCGGGTGTGGTTAGAGTGAAAGCATGTTATGGCTGAAAATCAGAGGGGTGGGCTGCCGCCTTCCTGCCAGATTTTATGAGACTCCAAGGAGTGCAAAAGTCTAAACTCAGACTTGGTCTTCTAGAATGTTATGGAGGTACATGTGTTAGGAGGGACAGAACATATTTTATTTAACAGCTTTTGTTAACTTGATTTTAAACCTTTAAATATTTAGACTTATGGTATGTGGATCTCCATCTGTGTTCTTTTCCCTCCTCGCCAGCGCTAGGGATAAGCTCCCCTCAGCCACCCCCTCTACAAGCCCCTCTGTGGCAACGCCAAGACAGACTTCCCTAGAGCCCTCAAGATGGGGTATGGTCCCAAGTCACTGAGGCACAAGGCCCTGGCAACCAGGTCTTCTTGTACATTCCCCAGATACTGTCTGTGCATCCACTTGGACCAGCCTGGGGAACACACAAGAGTCAGACTGGCCCTGTTCTAGAGGCTGGGTCCGGGGTGATGGACCACAGAGGTAGAAAGAGCCTCGGTACAGAAACTGCTAGAGAGAAGAGAGTGACAAGGGGTGCCCAGAGGGAGAGGAGTGCTTCGCTGCAAAGTAGATCCTTCTTGGGAGGGAAGCAGGATCCTAAGGGACAGCACAAAAGTCAGGCACGCAGAGGGCCTGGGGCAGTAGAGTGTGGCTGGTGCTTAGAGGGTGTATACAGCCTTGGGGCTGGGCTGAGGAGCTTGGATGTAGCTGGGAACACAGCCACTGTGAGGATGTCAGTGGGCCAGGGGCACTCAGGATTCAAGGCAAGTAGACTGGAGATGAGGCTAGAGGCTGAATTCCTGGGTTGTCTGCAGAGAGGCCGGAGGGAGTGGGAAATGGGGAGCTAAGAAAAAGAAGTGATCTTAACACATCTTCTGAGATTATGTCTCCTGTCTCCAGTCTCCTGCTTGGGCTTCCAGGCCAGGGAGAGGGACACTTCTCCCTAACCTTCTTCCAAAAGTGGACCCCTTTGCACAGGGGCCAAGTGGGAGGACTCAGCTGTATAAGAGGCTTTCCTTGTCCAACGGGACCCACTTTTTAAATTCATTTAATTGTTCACTCCCTCAAGAAATATTCATTGAGAACCTGCACTGTGCCATGCCTTGTTCTAGATGTTGGAGAGAGTAGTGATAAAGTTCCTGCATTCACAGAGCCTGCATTATGGCTAGTAGGGAGGGCTACCAATTATCTACCCCCAGCGTCCACCCTCCCAGCTTTGCCTGTGCCTAGTTCTGGGTTCCTGGGAACAGGGACTCCTCTCTATGACCACACAACTGTTCCAGCCTCCTGAGGTCAGGACCTATGTCGCTGGGTACTGAGCGACCAGGAGGGACCCGATGCCCAGGGCACAAGTCTCAGGACCACCCTTCCGAGGAGGAAGAGTCTGGATCTGGAGATCAGGGCCTGGTTCTCCCATTCACTTCAGATGGACTTCAAGCCCCTCACCAGAACCTTCCTAGGTAGTTTCTGTATTTGTCCAATGGAGCTGTGGGGAACCCTGAGGTTGGAAAGCGAGAGACAGGTTAGCTCTGGCATTTCCATTAATGGAAAGCTCCTTTGGCTGTGGTGGGAGGCAGGAAGTTCCAAGGGGTGCTAGCGAGACCTTGTCTCAAAAAATTTATATATATAATAATATTTAATAATAACTATACATATAATTTTTTGAGACAAGGTCTCATTCTATAGTCCAGGCTGGTTCTGAATTCACTATGTAACCCAGGCTGGCCTTGAACACACAGCAATCCTCCTGCCTCAGCTTCCTGCATGCCGAGATTACAGGTGTGTGCCACCCTGCCGTGCTAATTTTTATGTGCTGCTGGGAAATCAGATCCAGGGCACTGTGCCTGCTAGGCAAGCCCTCTACCACTGAGCTTGGCCCCCAGTCTCCAGTATTATTATCATTACCAGCACCAGATCATAACAGTTGCCACCTGTTGTGTTCGCGGTAGGCCGGCCTCCTGGGCCCTCTCAGTGTTTCCTCAGCGCGGCTGTTTGGTGAGTGTATCTTTCCTCCCCGATTTCTGGAGGAGGAAGCAGTCTGAGTGAGGTGAAATGACTTGCTTGAGGTCACGCGTGAAACTACCTGACGCAGGGGGCCCTTCAGGACGGTGCTCTGAGGTGCTGCCTGGCACCTGCCCCTTCTGGGCACTCAGCCGGAGGAGAGTGGAAACCCAGCCCTAGCACGCACCCAGACCCGCCCCCCCAAGTCCCTTCGGAGGCTGGCGGCGCCCCGAGCCTGGGCAGTGGGTCCAGCGACCTTGGCCAGGGCAGTACCAAGGGTTGGATCGGGCCAGGACCCGACTCAGAAACCTTGGTACCCGGGGTCCTGGGGCACACAGTCCCCGCACCCGGGTCTGGTGGGTGGGCGAGGCGCGGGCGGTCGGGGTGTTGCGTCCTGCCTTTCCGCCCCGGCCTCGGGGACGCGGCGGCACCTTCACACTTTCCGCTTGGCCCGCTGCTCGCCTTTCAGGCCGCCGCGTTTTCAATTGTTAATTTGGAAACGGAAAAAGAAGCCGGCTGGGAGGGGAGCCCGTGGGGAAGTAACCCGAGCCGCCCGCCGCAGCGCCTGGCCCGCCCCTCCCGCGCCCGAGCCCGCGGTCCGCGCGGCCCCGCCCACCGCCGGGCCCCGCCCTCCAGCCCCGCCCCTCCCCGCCCCAGTCGGGACCACAGAGGCACCGCCTGGACCCCAGGGGCACCCCACCGCGGCCCTTCCGCGCGAGAGCTAGGGGCCTGCGCGGGCCGCGACTGCGCTGGAGAAGGAGTCCTCAGGAGCCCCTCCCTGGCGGAGAGGAGCCCTGCCTGGAGGCGGCCTCCGGTGTCCTGAGATGACCCCGAGCCCGCCGCGGGCTTCCTGGGGTCAGACCCCCGCCTCCAGCCTGCGGGACCCGGGATGATTAGCTCCATTGGACAGGCAGAGAAACTGAGTCCCAGCAGAGGGACGGCTCACTTACTCAAGTTCATACAGGCAAAGCCTGTCAGGCTCATGCTCGTGTCCTCCTCCGAAGGGGAGGGAGAGCTGACTTGTCCCCTTCCTGGGGTCTTCTGCACCTTTTCTGTGGTTAAGGAGTCACTGGATGTTCTGCTCTGGTCCACCCTGACTCTTCTCGGATATAGCTGTTCAATTACGGCAGAGTTTGGGGAGCAGAAGGAAGTCCCACCTAAGCTTCCCATGCAAATGAGATGTAAAAGGCCCTTGTCCAGAGTCTCCAGAACCTTAAGTCCCGGAGAACTGACAGCTTCAGTGGCTGTCCAGGGCTTCACTTTCCACTTAGTCCCTCTGGGGTGGGGTGGGGTGGAGACGACACAGGATCCACAGAGACCTTAGCTCGGTTCCTTCCTCCTGCTCAGGAGTGAACTGAGGTTCAGAGACAGTTTACCAGTTCTTTCGCTGACTGATGGTAGAGTGAGAGAATTTGTGTCGGTTTGTGGCTCTCCTAGTGCTCCAGTGCTTTCCCCCCCTGCCCCCCTCCCCGCCCAAATCCTGACACCTCTCTCAGAGCCAGCAATCAGAAATACGCATCTGTCCCAGCCGGGCAGCAGTCCCTTTTAAGAAACCCTGAGAAACCAAAGGCTCATCTGCAGAAATGCGCCTAGTTTCCAGATTAAGACCCTCCCACCTGCTCTTTTTCACTTTAGCAGTGAAACAAGCCCAGAGAAGCTGAGCTGCCAGACCAAGGTCATACAATTAACCTTTGTCCGCTTGCAGGGCTCATTTGATTTAGTCTAGCTGGTTATGGGTTTGGAGTTCCCACGGGGAGAGGCTGTAACCAGCTGCCCCCAGGTGTGGCTTGTGAATTTGCATAGTGCTTTGCCTACTAGTGGCAGAGGCTTTGAAACTCTCCTCCCCCTTCAGACCCATAAACCTCACACTCGGTGGGGTCTTCAGTGGCTGAGTCTGCAGAACTCACAGGCTGGTCTCAGTGTTGGCGCCTGAGCTCCCCAGGGGGCCCTGCGCTCTCCAAAGCTCTTGTTCCACCCTGTCAGCTCTTGTTGGTGCTCTCTCAGCTCTGGGAATACGGAGAACCAAGTACTGGGGCTCAGTTCTTTCCCCTATTTTGGAATCTTTCCTCCCTTTCCCTCCCCTCTTTGCAAAGGTTCTGCTGATTCAGAGAAAGGAGGCTTCTTAGAGGTGACCCTGACCCCCGTCAGGCTCAAGTAGCTGGGAGTAGGGAGTTGGAGAATCCAGTGCCACCCTCGTACATACAGCAAGGAGAGCAGGGGCAGGTTCCATCCTGGCCTCAGGATGAGGGAAATTTTAAGTAGAAGTGAGGGGCAGGTGCCTGGGTCCTGCCACAGAAAGAGGAAGAGTACCTTAGGAATCGGGAAATCTGGAGGCCAGGCCTAACACTGTTCGCAGTTTACTGTATGATCACAGTAGGCCTAAGTAGGCCTCTCCGGGAGCCTGGGATTCAGTTTCCCCTCTTATAAACGAGAGGATCGGTGGGTCTCTGAGGCATTTGCAGGGCCACAATATAGCCAGTATCTAATCACATCTGCCACCTCTACTTCCCCTTGAATAAATCACCGTCATCCCTTGCTAGGATTGTACCATTAGCTTCCCAGCTCCAGGTGGGGCAAACATCTTGCCGTGTGTCCACTAACCCCTCTACCTTGCCAGCAGTCTGTTCTGTCCTCCGAAGCCAGGGAGATCTTTGAACCTAGGGCAGATCGTGCTGGTCTCTGCTCACAGCTCGTGGGTTTTGCCTGGAGTAAAGGCCAAATCCTTAGTAGCCAGGTGTCTGCGTCCACCTCCATGGCCTTCCTTCCTTCCCTTGTTTTCCCTTCTTGCTGGCTCCTCTGGGGGCCACTCCCCTGGTAGTCTGGAATACGCCAGGCGTGCTTTTGTCTTGAGTCTGTTGTACTGGCTTTTCCTCTTTTTTTTTTTTTTTTTTTTGAGACAGGGTCTCCTTCTGTAGTCCAGGCTGGTCCTGAACTCACTCTGTAGCCTGGGCTGGCCTGGGACTCATGGCAATCCTCCTGCCTCAGCCTCCTGAGTGCTGGGATTACAGGCGTGTGCCACCACGCCCACTTCATGTGGTGCTGGGGAATCAACTCAGGACTTAGTGCTTTAACTGCTGAGGTATTTATTCCTCCAGCCCCTCCCTCTCCCATCTGTGTTCAAATACCACCTTTTCAAAGCTCCTTCCACCGACTACCCTCTATAAAATAGTCCCCTGCTGTCATACCAGTTCCTTTGTCATGCTTAGTTTTTTTCCATCATCATCTGATAACTTGAACCTTTGCGGGTTTGTTACCCATCTTCCTCCCCTGAGCATGTGAGCTCCCTGAAGCAGGTGCTGTGTGTCTTTGAGCTGGCCCACAATAAATAGTTACTGAATGAATGAGTGCTCTGTGGCGCTGGGCTGTGTGTGGTTTTCTCATAATCCCTCAGGCTTTACGGAGGGCTGAGGTGGGGAGCCAAGAGAGGCCAGCAGGGCATACTGGGCAGGGGTGATACTAATGTGAGCGAGTGCCTCCTCTTCTAGGAAGTTTACCCAGCATCCCCTGGGTCAGGCACAGAGCATGCGGAATGGAAAGGAAAGGGCCTGAGTCTGTAGGAGGCAAATACTCAAACAGAGCCTTTTACATGGTGAGGTGCACTTCCTGCAGGTGCGGAGCATGGAAGTGCCACCTGGCCTCTTCTGGTGGGTGGGGGTGACCCAGCACGCAGAGGTGGGGAGGGGAAACAAAAAAAAATGGTGAGGAGAGAAAATGGAAGCTGGATTTGCTGTGTTTTTGTGATGGGGCAGATGTTTGCTAATGTTTGCAAGCACCATGTTGGGGCCCTTGGCAGGGGGATAGGATCGTGCTAAGGAGCTTGGACCTGAGCTGACAAGTGGTGGATTTCATACTTTTTTTTCCTTTAAAAAAGCAGCAGAGGGCTGGAGGAATGGCACAGTGGTTAAAGCATTTGCCTTGCAAGCGCGAGGCTGTGAGTTCGATTTCCCAGCACCACAAAAAGCTGGGCATGGTGGCACACACCTGTAATCCCAGCACTCGAGAGGCTGAGGCAGGCAGATTGTCTTGAGTCTAAGGTCAGCCTGGGCTCCATTCCATAGTGAGTTCAGGACCAGCCTGGCTATAGAGACTCTGTCTCAAAAAAAAAGAAAGAAAGAAAGAAAGAAAGAAAGAAAGAAAGAAAGAAGGAAAGAAAGAAAGAAAAGCATCAGAGGCTGGAGGAATAGGGAGGAATAGCGCAGCAGTTAAAGTGCTTGCCTAGCAAGCATAAGGCCCTGAGTTCAGTTCCCCAGCACCACATAAAGCTGGACAGGTGGTACTTGTCTGTAATCCCAGCACTCACGAGGCTGAGGTAGGAGGATTGCTGTGAGGTCGAGGCCAGCCTGGGCCATGTAGGCAGTTCAGGACCAACTTGGACTGCAGACTGAGACCCTTCCTCAAAATAAATTTAAAAAATCAAAAGCAAAAAGCAAAAGTCTCTTTGTTCAATGGAATCTTATCCCAAACCTAAGATGTAAAACTGGGCCTATGAACGCATATGGCACGGCTCCGTAGAACCAAGGAAGGTTTCCACTGGCCATCTTGTTAAACTTGTTCAAACCCTGGTTCCTTATACTCAACCCTTAGTTACTACCCTTCAGTGACTTTCTGGTTAGGATGGCCCATGGCTTCCAGTTAGAGAAGCCAATGCCTGGCCAGCGCTCAACAAATGGGTAGCCCCTGGTTTCTCCTTGTTCAAACCTTGGCATGTATTGACATGTTGGTCACCTCACCCCACTCCGCTGGTAGCATAGGTAGTCTGGCTGTCAGGACAGAAAGATGCAGAGAGAGAAACTCAGAGGGTTTGGGACTGGTCCAGGTAGGAGAGGATGAAGCTGTTACTCATTATGTTAGTCTGTTTTCCGTTACTATAATGAAATATATGCGTCTGGGTATTTCATAAGCAAAAATGTATGTAGCTCACAGTTCTGGAGGCTCAAGGGCATGCCGTCAGTACTGACTGAGCTCTAGTGAAAGCCTCATGGTTAATAATATCATGGTTGTGGCCACAGCAAGTGTGAGCATGAGAGATTACATGGTGAGACAGGAAACCGAAGACGGGAGCCAGAGAACTAGTTAATCCTTTTGAGGTCAAGCCTTTAATGACCAAAAAAACTCCCAGTAGACCCTACCTCTTAAAAGCCCCATCATATTTTAACATTGCCATGCCTCCAGCACATGAACCACTGGGGCATGAATCACATTTGAGCCATAATGTTCATCAAATCCCTTGTCCAGAAGATGCCACCTTCCGTATCTTGTGACACTGAGTCCTTTTGCACTAGCTCAAGAAAGACTGGTGTGTAGAGGTTGGAGAACAGCAGTGGTAAGGCAAGAGGAGAAAGTTATAGAGGTCTCCTGGCTGGAAGCACATCTGGGTTCATAGGCTAGAGGATGGGGTGCTACTGGGGTAGTGCAGTCCACTGCTGCTCTCTGTGCTTCTGCCTGCTTTCCTCCAGGGAAGGAACTTGATTGGCTCAGTCAGTGTTTTAGTTACTTATTCCTTGCTGTGACAGAATACCTGACATCCACGATTTAAGGAAGGAAAGATTTATTTTAGCTCACAGCTTCAGAAGGCCTGATACGGCAGCGGGCAATGGAGGAAGCATGTGGGAGAGGCTGGAGAGTTGCCTGCAGCACTGCAGATGGAAGCAGGAAGGAGTGGATGTCTGGAGACTCAGGCAGGGCTAGAGCTGTCCCAGGAAGAAACTGTAACAATGTCTCTTCTCCCTTCCTTGACTCAGCTCAAACCCAGAGAAGCTGTCCCTCCCTCACTTTCTGGCACCCAAGTCAGCAGCACACACAAGAAAGCTTTGCCCTGGGCGGTTCCCCAGTCTCAACAATGTGACACAATCCCTCCAGATCAAACCCCAAGCATCTGCCCCTTCCAACCAGGCCCTACCTCCCAACATCACACAGATCCAAATACATGAGGCGTTTGGGGGACACTCAAGATCCAAACCATATCAAGCAGGCTGCAGGTGGAACCTTGCTGAGGCAGTCTGTGGCCCAGGGTGAGTCCAGTGGAACCAGGACAGGGGCATGCAGCCATCACAGGGCTGCTATGTAGTGCTGTGCCAACTGCTCTAAAGGGCTGTGGTGCTGCTGAAATCCAGCCTGTGTGAGGGTGTGTCATTCCACAGCAACTGATGCCTGTTTTTATGGGGCCAGTGATAATAGTCAAGTTTTATAACTCGTCAGGCTAACGGGAATGTGTTTTCCTAATTGCTCCCCCAAGAGGGGCATTTTTTTCATATTTTGCGCTATGCTGGCAGCTGCTGTCCCTCTGAGGACATCCTCAGAGAAAGTAGAACTGCTCTGAGGGTCACCTCTCCCTCCTCCATCTCACTGCTGAACCGTGATAAGGCTGAAGGGGTGCTAAACCATCCTTGAGTTGTCCTCCACTTTCATGTTGTAGACAGGGAAACTGAGGTTCCATGAAGATCTCACGACAGCCCCAGGCCCTGTTGCAGGCTTCTGGCCCTGAGAAGCAGCCGTGCGCAGCAGTAGCCCTGGTGCGGGGCCCTGGGTCACGTGTTCTTTCTCCCTTTGCCATATTTAGAATCGCTGGATCAGGGGAAACTTTTCCTCCCAGCCCCTGAGGATTCTTGGAAAGAGCCTCACTCTGAGGCTGCTTACTGCCCCTCCTCTTATCCCCCTGCAAGAGAAAGTGAGTGCCAACTTTCCTCCGAGGACTGTAAGGCCCTCCAGCCTCCTGTGCACCCGTCATCATCAAGTGCCTCTCAAGTGTGGCTGATGTCCCTTCTTCAACATTGCTCTGGTTTGGGGTTCAAGAAATTCCTTTCTGCAGGCAGGTGGTAGGGATCATGGTCTCTGCTCTCCAGGATCCTTGGCTAAATGGGGACAGTGGCTCTAAGTTCTCCCCAGCTGAGAGAAGACAGAGCCCAGCCTTTGGGGCCCTGGCCTGGGGAGCAAGAAAAGAGTCATACTTCCCAAGCTGGGGACAGAAATCAGAGCGCTAGATAGTGGACAGGCCCTAGACACAAGATTCAGTCCGGAGGAAGGGGCACTTGAAGGGTGAGGAAGCAAGGAAGGAAGGAACGAAAAAATGAAGGAAGGCAGGGAGGTAGGGTGGGACTAATGAAGGAAAGGGAGAGAGGGAGGGAGGGACAAACGAGGCTCTGTAGGAAGGGGCAAGGCTTGGGTATGCATGTACATGGGCCTTGGGGGGTTGTGCCCCACACAGGCTGCCTCCTCGCTGAATGATCAAGCTTTAAAAACAAAACAAAACTGAACAAGATCCCTAAATGCTTGTGTTCTGCACCTGGATGTTCAGGTCATGACACCAGTCTTGCTCTTAGGGAAAACAGCTGTGTTCCCATGAGAACCCTTTCTGATGCTTGACTTCTCCCAGCCTCCGGCTCCTCAGGTCTGCCCTGCCATCCTGCTCCCACCTTGCCTCTTCTTCTCAGAGCCCCATGCCTGCCCCAGCCTCCTCTCCCCGCTCCCTCTCTCTTACCCCTTTCCCTTGCCTGTCTAGGGGAAGCAGAGTTCTTCCTGCTCGGTACCAGCCGCCTTCTCCTGGATCCTGGCCTCTCTACTTCTCTGGGACTTCATCCCCCTGCTTAATCCTCCCTCTCAGCCCCTCGGCGGCTTCTGCTCACCTGCTCTTGCATTCTGTTTCTCCTTCGTGTCTAGCCCCTCTGCCTTTCTGTAGCTCCATGTCTTTAAACGGTCCTCTCTCACTACCTATCTCTCTTTCCCACTGTCCCTCTCCTTTGGGCCTCCTCTGGTCCCCCCTTTCCTCTGAGTCATTCCTGGCTAAGGTACCAACATGTCACCAAATCCAGCAGACATTTTTCAGGCCTTATCTCCCTTGACCTCTTGGCAGCATTTGACACTGTTGTCCGCTCCCTCCCTGAAACACTTGCTTCCTGTGGCCTCTGTGACACCTCTCTCTTCTGGTTACCTTTCTATCATTGGCTGTGCCTGGCAGGTCTGGATGGAGTGTCTTTCCTCCCTCTGTGCTGACAAAGTCCCCCTAGGTTCCCTGGGTTCTCCTCTAAATTCACCATGTGCTGGATGGGCTCTTACCTGTTTCTGTAGCCTTGGTTACCACCTCTACCCTGATGTTCCCCTTATCTTCACTTCTGGCCAGGTTTCCCTTCTTATCCACTGTGTCTTTCTTTGCCGAAAGTCCCACGGCCCTCTCCCTCTTACATGCACACAATGGAATTTGTACCCCAACACCTGTCCTTCTGCAGGGTCTCCTGTCTCCCATGAATTCACTGCTAGCACCTTCATCCATCTAATGCCTTACCCAGAAATTGAGGAGCTATTCTCCCCCATTGTTCTATTTCCAATGAATCACCGAGTCCTGCTTCCTCCATCTTTCTTCAGTCCATCCATTTCTCTATTCCTTGCTTGTTCAGGCCATCGTCATCTCCGAGTTGAATTATTATGGTGCCTTCTGCCTCGTTTCTCTGACCAGTCTCGCTGTTCTAGTCCGTGGTCCACACTGCCCCGGAGTGGTGGTCCTGAGACAAGTCACACGATGCCATTTCTTCTCTTAAAACTTTTCTTTCTCAGTTCTGCTTCTTGGTTGTTCAACAGAAAATACAGGCTGAGACCGCAGCCAGACATGAATGGACAGAGTTGTCTCAGAAAGCAGCACCAGTCTGGCTCTTTGTGGGGGGAATTATAGAGATCCCAAACCTGCCCGCTTCTATGGATCATGTATGTAAGTAAAAATAGAGAAACGGAAGCCTTCCGAGGGGGGCAGAGACAATCCCTGGATAGTCTTTATTTTGTTTTGTTTTGTTTCGAGACAGGGTCTCGCTTTGTAATCCAGACTGGTTTTGAACTCACTTTGTAGCCCAGACTGGTCTTAAATTCACAGCAATCCTTCTGCTTTAGCCTTCTGAGTGCTGGCATAACAGGTGCGTGCTCCACCATGCCCAGTTTACGTAGTGCTGGAGAATCAAAACCAGGGCCTTGAGCTTGCTAGGCAAACACTCTAACCACTGCACGATTCCTCCAGCCCCTGGACAGTCCTTATTTGTTCTGTGATAAAGCCACCCACTGGTCTAGAGGAGAACCCCAGACTAGCTCAGGGCCTGCTTCTGTCTGTCTCCTCTATCCCTAAGCTCCAATACCGACCTCCCTTTTGAGGCCCCAAGAGAAGGCCAAGGCAGCTTGAGGGTTCAGCTGGGGCTGAAGTTCTAGCCCCAGGTCTGCCCCCAGTCACTGTGTGATCCTCAGCAAATCTGCTGGCTCTGGGTCCCATTTCCTTATCTGGAGGATGCACAGTTATTCAAGTGCCTGGAACACAAGGGATTTTCTATCAAACCAAGGTAATCCCTGAGAATCAATTGAGCATTTAGTGGGGTGTTGGGCCCACCTATCATATAAGGCCTGTGAAATCACTTGGTCCAGCCTGGCCAAGGCAATTGCACTAAAAGAAAAGCAGCTTCATCCACCACATTAGGGGCTCATTAAATGTTTCACCAAATCCAGCAGGCCAATTGACAATTTTGTATCACCCGTGAATGATGTCATGAATATTCAAATGGCCCTTTGCAGAAAAATATTTCCCAACTTTGATCTAGGGTGAAGAAATGTCCCCCAATCCCAGGTAAAGGTTTTTTGTTTTTGTTGTGGTACTAAGGATCAAAACCCACTAGGATCAGAGCTATATCTCCTTTTTATTTATTTTTTTAAATTTTGAGATAGGGTCTCACTAAGTTTGTAAAGTACCCAGGCTAGGCTTGAACTTGTGATCCTCCTGCCTCAGCCTCCCAAGTAACTGGGAAACAGATGCCTGGTAAAATTCAGGGGCTGTTAAAGCCACATCTGCCAATGGGGCTGGTCAAGGCCAGGGGCATGCCTTCTTTGGAAAAATGCCGGAGAGTCGGACTAGTCAGAGATGGGTGTGTTTAGAACTTTGGGAGCAACTTCAGAGTGGGTCCGAAGTGGGTGCTTTGATTTAGTGACATGGTGTTTTGATGTTCACTTAATGTGGCTGCTGCTATGAGTTTTCTGAGTCTTTCAACAGTGCCATAAAATCACTCAATCAATTAGGGCAAAGGAAGAGCAGTCAGGGATATGAGGCCATCGTTTTAGAGAGAGGATGACTCAGGAGGGCCTCTCCAGGGAAATGACCTTTGAGCAGTGACCTGGATGAGTAAGGAGGCAACAGGCACAGTAAACAGCAAAGCAAGTGCTAAGCCTGGAGGGAGAAATATTTTAAATGTGTTCCAGGAATGTCAAGGAAGCCAGAGGGCGGAAGTATAGTGAGAGGCTAGAGGGGAAAGGATCGAGTTCAAGAGGTGGGCTAGGGGCCAGACCTTTTAGGGCCTTGCTGGGCCATCCGAAGAGTTTGACCTTCACTGTGCAACCATGATTCTCATCCAGGAGACTGGTCATGTCCAGCTTTGCCCTGTAGGAAGATCGCCCTGTCTGCTTTGAAAAGAATGGATTCTGTGAATGTAGGATTGGAGGCAGGGAGTTCCCATGGGCCAGGTGATGGTGGCTTGGTCAGGATGGTGAGACCTGGTCCACCCAGGGATATGTTCTGAGGTGGAATCAGCAGATTTTGCTACAGAGTAGCAGGATACAGAGTCAAGGTCAGGAAGAACCCAGGACAACTGAGATAGTCAGCCTGAGCCCCTGGGCACCACTACTGACGTGGACACATCTGAGGACACATCTAGAGTTCATGTTTGGACATGTTCAGGCTGAGAAGCCAGAAGACATCGAAGAAGAGACGTTGAGTAGGCAGGGGGACGCATGAGCTGGACTCCCAGAGGGCTGTTGTGCCCTCACACCTGCTAAGGGCAAAGGCGATTTAGTAAGGGTCGGAGGCAGGGTTAAAAGTGATTTTTCCCCCATTTGCGTTTTTAAGGACATGCACTTAAAAATGCATGTAGTTAATTACCCAAACAACCCGTGATCATTCTGAGAAATAGTAGAAAATATTTTTTAGATAAGCACAAAAGCCAGATCACTGAATTTTCCACCTGGAGATAAGCCGTGCCAACTCTTGGTAGCTACATAAAAAGAATCATTATTTTAAACATTGGGATTACATTGTCCTTGAGGTTTTATGATCTGCTTTTTTCACTTAATCTATTGTGAAGTGGACATATTACAGATGTGTTACTATTGGCACGGCAAGAAAAGTGCCGAGGAAGAAAATTCTGGAAATGCCTAGTGAGGGCCTGAGGCCTGAGGGTGGCAGGGAAGGGGCTGAGGGATTTCTGCCAAGGCCAAGATAAAGGCCACGAAGGTTTGGCTGTAGGCCTTTCAAGGGGCGGGTGCGAGGTGAGATGACCTTAGAGAGGGCCTTCCCTGCCCGAAGCCTGAGTCCTCTGTAGACCGTTCCAGGAAGCTGGCTGCTCCATTGCTGTGGCTAATGGCTGACCCCAGGGAGCAGGTGCTCTACTTTTCTCCCTTCCTTGTGCCTGTGTCTTTGCGGACTCAACTTTTGGCCGAAGGAGATCTCCTTCTCACTCATTTACCCAAATCCGTTTACTGACATCTGCCACTTAGCCAGGGGCATTTGCTGGGACACTGACCTAGGTCTTGTCCTCCCGGGAGGTGTAAGCAGGCCAGGGCAGAACCATACCTTGCACCTGTCTTTCTTCCCAGCAGCCCCTTCTTACAGACAGGAGACTGGCTCAGAGAAGGTGGGTGACTTACCCAGAGCCACACACACACAAACCCCAGTCTCTAAGCCAGGTCTGTTTGGTCCTGAGCCCATGCCCTCAACCACATGAAACCTGAACACAAATAGAGGCACGGAAAAGTGACTTGGGCCACAGAAAGCGAGGCAAGCCCTGGGGAGGGGGCGGAGGCTCCGGAGGCAGGTGGTGCTGGGGTAGAGGTGAAGATGAAGGACACACAGGGCTCACATGGTGCGCTGTTTTAGGCAGAAGTGGGGAGCCTCTAGGGACATGTGGGAATGCTAGGGGGTCAGTCCACTAGGGATGTGTTTCCAGAGAAGCTCATTCTTCCGGGTTGCTTCCGGAGCATGTGTGTGTTCTGCACACCATCTGGGAGGAGTCACTGGAGTCTAGTGAGTGCTCCCTTGCTTTCCCTGTAGCCTGTGCCCTCATCCTGCCCCCTTCACAGGAGCCCCGCTCATGGCCTTCCCCCTCTGTCCTCCCTGGGAGTTGGGAACTCTACCCTTAGTCTCAGCTCTGTTCTAGAAATGCGGATGACCTTAGTAAAGCCCTCCCTTCTCTGGGCTTTGGTGTTTTTCAGTTTGTGCAGTTGAGGATGAGGAAGTGTTAGATCAGTTCAGTTCTAAGGTTCCTTTCATTTCTAAATATCAGGTTTCGGGCCACTGAGCGCCTTCCCATCACCCAGGGGAGTTCCAGGCTCCACACTGCTTGCTTGCCCCTCCCTCTGCTTTCCCATCCTTCCTTCCTTGATCTCTTTTCCTTCAGAAGCTGTCTTGTTACTGAATTCCACAAGAGCCCATGAAGGCAGGGGTAGTTGTCCCATTTTGTAGATGGGGTCATGCTCCCGTGCGCGGGGATGGCAGTCCTCCTCTTAGCTGTTTCCCTCTGGCTGAGCCCTGGGACACTTCTTTCAAGACAATCACAAAGCCGAGCTAGGGGTCAAAGCGACCACTTGTGGGTGGCTGAGACTCGAGGAACTCACAGAAGTGATCACCTCTTTGGGTTGCTGCTACATCAGGTTGTGACGGAAAGGGTTGCAACTGTGAGCTCAGCAGTTGGTGCCCAGCACTGAGCCGTGGCTCCGTGGAACTCGAGTTCAAATTCTGCTTTCCAAATAATTCTCCCAAAATAATGCTTCCCTCCCTCTGCTCTGCAGCTCCGTGCCAGAAGCTCCTCAGTTATCCTGCACCCTCCCTGCTGCTATTTAATTTTCATTTGTTTTTTGAAGCGGGGTCTCACTCTGTAGCCCAAGTTGGTCCTGAATTCAATATGTAGTCCAGGCTAGCCTTGGACTCAGCAATCTTCCTGCCACAGCCTCCCGAGTTCATATGGTGCTGGGGAATCGAACTCGGGGACTTGTGCTTGCTAGGCAAATGCTATAACTGCTGTGCCATTCCTCCAGGTCCTCTAACCCTCCTCTTCGTGCTGCAATTGCAGATTTTTGCTGGTCTTCAGCTGCCTGGTGCTGTCCGTGCTGTCCACTATCCAAGAACACCAGGAATTTGCCAACGAGTGTCTCCTCATCTTAGTAAGTGTTGGGAGGCCCAGTCCAGGAAGGCTGTACGAGCCAGGGGCTGAGGGTAGACGGAGAGAGGTGCTCACACTATAAATTAGAAACACCTTGTTGTGCCATATTCCCTGAACTGGTGACTGCCCCTTTCTGGGCACCATCCCTCACTTTATAGCTGGTATTGTTAGAACCTTGGCTGTGTCATTTGTGTAAGGCCTTCTCAGCTGAGCCTGACCCCTGACCCCAAGACTTCTGCGTGAGGTCTTATGATGGGTTCGGTGTTGACAGAGTAGGCTCCACCCTTTCACAGATAACTCTTGCTCAAACAGATAAACAGAAGTAATGAACAAAAGCCCTCAGGAGGGGTAGATAGCCACCCCATTAGGTCACCCACTCAGGGCTAGAGAGTATGGGATGGCTTTTAGCTGGTTGATGAGCAAAAAATCTGGGCAGTTTATAGGGTCAGAAAGTGGAAGGTAGATTTTGGCTTTCAATGTTCTCAGAGGACATGGAAAGGGTCACTTCCCTTCTGGAACTCTTCTGAGTGCTTTCAGGTATAAGAACTTTAAGGAGAGAGGCCTACAAACTTGTTGGTTCTCCTAACGCAAGGACTCGTTCTGACATGGTTCCTGGTCCCAGAGGATTGGGATCTGAACTCAGGCCGTGGTCCCACAGGAATTTGTGATGATCGTGGTTTTTGGCCTGGAGTACATCATCCGCGTCTGGTCTGCTGGCTGCTGTTGCCGTTACCGAGGATGGCAGGGCCGCTTGCGCTTCGCCAGAAAACCCTTCTGTGTCATCGGTATAATGCCTTTCCAGCTGGGCCTGACTCCTGACCCCAAGCCCTGGGTTGGCACCTTGACCCCATCTGTGACCCACCTCCCACCCCGCCTCCCCGTGGTTCCAGGAGCCCCTGGCTCTGGATCCTGGCGTAGGATGGGGCGGTGACGGCATCGCCCCCCTGCCCTGCAGACTTCATCGTATTTGTAGCCTCGGTGGCTGTCATCGCCGCGGGCACGCAGGGCAACATCTTTGCCACATCTGCATTGCGCAGCATGCGCTTCCTGCAGATCCTGCGCATGGTGCGCATGGACCGTCGTGGCGGCACCTGGAAGCTGCTGGGCTCCGTGGTCTACGCGCACAGCAAGGTGAGGCTGCCGAGGGAGGGTCTGGGCTGATTGGAGTAGGGGAGAGAGCAAGGTAGACTAGGGACAAGTTTTTTTTTTTTTTTGGGGGGGGGTGAACAGGGCTAGAGCCGGGGAACTGTGGGGGCTGGACCTATGGGGAGGGGCCAGTGGGGGCTGAAACCCACAAGGGTGGGACCTGAGAGGCAGGGCTTTGGGTTTCACCTGGAAGCTTCTGAGTGTGGATGGGACAGCCAAGTGTGGAGCTGGGATGGGCAGGGGGCTGGGTGGAGGGGTAAGGTGGGCCTGGTGGTGGAAGCCTGATCCTGGAGCCTGGCTGGCTAAGGGCAGGCCCAGGGGTCCTAGTGATTTTGAGAAGGCAGGTCAGGGTCTCCTTGAACTGAAGAGAAACGCTAGCAGAGCCACCACCGGGGACTGGGGAGGTAGTATCCTCTTTGAGAACACGCCCACCTTCCCGAGTATGTGCCCTCCTGATGTCCCTCCACCTGTCCCCCAGGAGCTCATCACCGCCTGGTACATCGGGTTCCTGGTGCTCATCTTCGCCTCCTTCCTTGTGTATCTGGCGGAGAAGGACGCTAACTCGGACTTTTCCTCCTATGCCGACTCGCTCTGGTGGGGGACGGTGCGTGGGGGTCTGTGCAGGGCTGCCCTTTTCCCTGGGACCTGTCCTGTTCTTCATGGCCTCTGACTCAGGGTGGGCTGGCCTGCCCCTGTCCTCTCACATTAGGACTCCCTATGACCAGCTCCTGTGCTGGCCCCCCAACCCGTGCTGATGAACCCACCTTTGCCAGCTTCTAGCCCTTGTGGTCTCTGTCCCTTCTCTCTGATCAGCACTGGAGGGGAATCTGTTTATGCCCCCACCAGCCTCCCTGACAAGTCCATGTGACCCACCCCTCTGGGCAACCACCTGGGGAGGAAGGCAGGGGAGGGGAATTCCCACGTGCCTGTGTCCTTGGGTGGGTGGCTCCCGTGACCAGTCCTGTGGGTAACCCATTTGTGTCCTCAGATTACATTGACAACCATCGGCTATGGTGACAAGACACCACATACGTGGCTGGGCAGGGTCCTTGCTGCCGGCTTCGCCTTACTGGGCATCTCTTTCTTTGCCCTGCCCGCCGTGAGTTCCACTCTGCTGGGTCGGTGGGGAAGGCCAGGGCAAGGCTTGCTCAGCTTCTACCACAGATTCGCTTGAAGGGCCTGGAGCACCTCAGATGGGTAGGGGTGGAGAGGACATTGCAGCCTCCTGTTTGCCCACTTACCCACATTACCCCGTGTCCGGCTCCCTAGGGCATCCTCGGCTCTGGCTTTGCCCTGAAGGTCCAGGAGCAGCACCGGCAGAAGCACTTTGAGAAGCGAAGGATGCCAGCGGCCAACCTCATCCAGGTACTCACACCCTAGAAGTCCTGCAGGACGAGGCAGTATAACAAACCTAGCATGGCTGCAGTATGCGCTGACTGCTGTGTCCCAGCCATAGAACTCTGACTCCACTTCGAAGCTTAGGCAGGGATGTAACTTTTCCGGGGTCACATGCCAAGTCACAGACAGAGTTGCGATGCTGACCTAGATTTCAGAAACTTTCCCTGTACCAAATGCTTGAGGCTCAGGAGAGCCGTCTCGTTGCTGAGCTTCCTGTGGTCTGGGTGGTGCAGCCTGGACAGGAGGCCCCAGGTCCTGCAGAAGATCCAACTCTGATGCCCTTCAGCTGTGCAGCTATTGGCCAATCTGATCCGTGCCCCGTGCCTTCATTCATTTACTGATTCCCCAAACGTTACACAAATGAAGAGAAAATGGTCTAGAACTGGGCTTTTAGGGACGCCAATGTTTAGTGGTCAGGTGGGAGAGGAACTAAGCAAGAGGCGGAGGAACAGCCTGGAACACCAGGAGCCAATGATCTCAGTTTCTGTCCGTGTGATGGGTGATCTGAGTGGCTATGGGGTGAGGCCAGGGTTCGGATTTTCTGTGACCCTGTGACTAGGTCTTGGCTTCTCTCCAGTCAGGGCTGTATGCAACAGAACTTCTTGCAGGAAATAGTTTGGGGGATACTGGCATTTGCCTTTGTCTGCTCCCAGCATGCGACCCTGACCCCCCAAGCCTGACTCAGCCACTCTTTATCTCTCCTCCCCAGTGTGAACCTCCCCGTCCCTGCTATCTCCAGCCACTAGCCTTTTCTTCTTAGCATCCCTCGGGGCACAATGGCTGCTGTCCCATGGGAGATAGCCCTCCAAGGGGCATTGTAGGGGCAGGCGGCTGGCACTGTCCATGCCGAGAGACAGCTGGTATTGTGGTGCCCATAATTAATGAGACAGCTCTGGCAGCTGCTCCCCAGCCCCTGCCAGGGGCCTAGGCAAGCAGGAAGTAAAAATATTTCTGTCTTAGGAAGGTGCCTGGCCGATGAGGTCAGTGGTGGCAGCCCCTTAAGGACAAGAGGCACCCAAAACAGGAGGGCATCCAGGGCCCAGTTCAGCTTTGTCCTGCCTACAGCTTCTGTGTCTCCCTGCCCTGGCAGATCACCCACGCACAGTCTCTTCCTAGCTCTCCTACGACAGTCCTCCCTCCCATGTGACCTTCATTACTCCCGCTGCCGAGGAAGCTTTGCAAGTTCGTGAGTGCTGAGGGGATGCACTTTCCCCTTGCTCAGTTCCAAGTATTCCCATGGGAAGTGACAGGCAGCTGGGAGAGGCAAAGTGGAGTTACTTTTAGTAAGAATAATTCACTCAGTAAGCATTCATTCCCCAGACATTTGCAGGACACCCATGTGTGCCAGACACTGTGCTTGACGCTGAGGCTACAGTCGTGACCTAGACTCTGCTTATAGTCTAGGGGCAGAAGACATTGACTAACCAAAATGAACTGGTCAGATATGATATGGGAGCTAACAGAAAGGCTGTCAGGGGACCCCGGCACTAAGTGCCTACTATGTGCCAGCCACTGGCTTTGGGTAGACATCTGTTAAACCCCCACAATGCCTTAGTAGGTAAGGGGTATCCAGTTCAATCTTCAGGTGAAGAAACTGCAGTTCTGAAGCTTTACTGATAAGGAGTGGAACTGGGAATAGCAGCCCATGTCTGTCTGATGGCAAAACCTCAGCTTTTACCCCTGTGCTTCAAGGACACTAGCTCTGGTGTTGATCTGCTTGACCTAGTGTCACCCTGGGGGTCCACTGCTCTCTAGGCTTAAACTTCTTGGTGGGTCTTGCTGTTGGCTATGGAATTGTAACTGGCCTCTGGCCCTGTGTAGCCCTTACCTGGCCAGGGACTCTGTTCCTTCAGGGGCAGAAGGCTGGTGTGTGTGTGTGTAGTGGGGAAGGAGTTGCTGAGGCTTCTTTTTGCCTGTTCCCCACTCCCTCAGGCTGCATGGCGCCTTTATTCCACTGATACAAGCCGGGCCTACCTGACAGCCACCTGGTACTACTATGATAGTATCCTCCCATCCTTCAGGTAGGTCCTGCTGTGATGGGAGTGGGTGGGAGCTTGGCAGCGATGCCTCTTGAGCTCACGTGGTTGGGGCTCAGCCCTCAGTGGTGGGGAGGGAGCAACGGCTCCCAAAGGAGCATCTTGGGTTGGCTGGGCAGGTCCTGCACAACTCGAACCTGGAGCATGCCGTCTCCTACTCTGCTGTGTCGGGGAAAAGGTGAATATTCAACACTGGTGCAGCTCTGCCCCATAGCTGAGCCCCCGCGCCGGGAGTGCTGGCATTTCACATGCTTACCTCTAGGTGACGCCAGCCAGGGCGGTGGCGCAGCCAGCTTATTTCTCCTCAGATTTAAGAGGGAAACTAGATATAAGTGGAAGGCAGTATCAGCCCTTAGCAAACTGGCATACTGCAGCTGTCCGGAGAGCTTGGAATGGGCAAGAACAGTGAGTCAGGGCCGCCCTGGGGATGAACATGTGCCCACAGTTACCATGCCCAGAAGTGATTCTGCCCCACTGGCCCAGACCGGGCTAAGGCTGCACAGGGTGACTTCATTCAGGGGATTATTAATAGTATCACCAGGGTGCGTGTGGCCTGGTGCCTGGCCAGGCCCTGGGGCAGGATGAACGACCATGAAACTGGCTTAGTCCCATGTGCAAGCGTGCACAGAGCACGACTGGGCCAGGCTGCTGCACTCAGCGCTTCTGTGAACCTTTTCTGCCTCATTAGTTCTCCCAGAGCAGCTGTTGCGTGATCCCACTTCCCCGCACCTGGCCCCCTCTCGTTCCTTCCCAGCCCCAAGGGCTTCCCACAGGAGGAGCAGTGGAAGGGGCTGGGGAGGGCTCTCCTGGAATCACTCCGCCTTCCATTCCCCCACCTGGCAGAGGCAGTCTTCTACCTCAGAGATAGGAATGGCTGCTGGATCGGTAGATTGGAAGAAAGTTCCTTTTCCCGGAGCAGCCCTAAGGGCTCAAGGCCAAGCAAGGGAATGGGGCAAGGGCTTCGTTATTAGCAGTGGGTATAAGGAAAGGGGAAGGAGAGCTGGGGCTGGGGTCATCTGGGTCCCCTGGTAAGAGGACCAGAGCCTGTTCTGGAGATTCTGGGTCCACTGGGCCTTCTGCTCCCAGAACCTCAGCTTGCTCATCCCTATGGCAGGCAGGAGAGAGGGGCTACGGCAACAGAAAAAGGCCTGGACAGTTAGGGAGCAGCTATAGCTCCAGATCCAGTCTCCAGGAACCCTGTAGCAGGGGTGACTAACAGAGGGAAGCTGGGCAAGCATTCCTGTCAAATCTCCATCCTCAGCTTCAGTCCCTGCTAAAATCCAGAGTTAGAGAGGAGGCTGAGAATTTCAGAGCTATCCCTGGCCTGCCAGGCACAGCTCCACGTCCACGCGGTCGGCCTGATGAGCAATCAGTCTGAGTTCCCACATGCAGCTCTGAGCCAGAGCCTTTGAGTGGTACTCAGCCTGCACCGCCATCCTTACCATTCCTGACGATTTCCCAGGAACCGAGGGTAGAGAAGTGGGAAAGAAAGCCAGTCTTTTCCACCAGAACCCGTGGTGTAGGCCTGGAATCCTAACACTCTAGGAGGCTGATGTAGGAGTTACTCAGGTTGGAACGTGGCCTAGGCAAACTGGGAACTTAATGAGATCCTATCTCAAAATCAAATATAAAAATGGGCTGGAGGGCTAGGGGTATAGCTCAGCATTTCTAGCGCTTGACTAGCAAACACAAAGCCCTGGGTTCAGTTCCCCAGCACCACATAAGCAAGGCTTGGTGGTGTATGCCTATAATCCCAGCACTCAGGAGGCTGAGGCAGAAGGATTGCAGTGTGTTCAAGGCTAGCCAGGGCTACATAGTGATTCAGGACTAGCCTGGATTGCAGGGCAAGACCCTGCCTCAAAAATAAATAAATAAATAAATAAAAGAAAGAAAGAAAAAAGAAAACAAAAGGAAAGAAAAGAAAAAAGGTTTGGGTTGTATTGGGCTGTAGCATGGGGGAAGGCCACACACACACATACACGCACGCACACACGCGCACACACACACACACACACACACACACGCATATACTCACAGTCACACACAGCCTGTCTCCTCTATCCCAGCAACTCTGCCCTGGGGTGTCTGTGTGCACCCCTGGAGAGGCAGGCCCTGGCAGGATCTGAGCTCAGGAGCTCAGCCTGTAGCTGATGGTGCCCTCTCCTGCAGAGAGCTGGCCTTATTGTTTGAGCACGTGCAACGGGCCCGCAATGGGGGCCTACGGCCCTTGGAGGTGCGGCGGGTCCCGGTACCCGATGGAGCGCCCTCCCGCTACCCACCCGTTGCCACCTGCCACCGGCCGGGCAGCGCCTCCTTCTGCCCTGGGGAAAGGTAGGGGCCCTCTGGGGCCACCACCTCCTCTCGCTTCTCTCCTTTCTCCACTCTCTGTCTCATCTTCTCTCAGACCTGCCACCAGCCACTACGTGGGTGTCTGGGCCTGTCTTGGGGACTCCTAGGCCTCATGAGGCCTGGGTGACTGTCACCGGATGGCCAACAGGTACAGACTGAGGGCCTCTCTGGAGAGGCCAGGCTGGACTCATCTTGATGTCACCTGGGACTCCGAGGGTCTGAGTGGGAGAGATGTCCATACCATTCGTTCCTGTCACCTCTTCCATTCATGCCATTGTCCTCTTTCTTTCTCTGTTTCCACATCCCCCTCACTCCTCCATCCCTGCACCCCCATCCCTCCTGGGAAGCTGGAGAGAGGAGGAGGCCGCTGGCCACAGGTGCTTACGGCTCAGGTAATCGTGGGCACCATTCTGGGGTGTGAGGGCAGGGAACCCCCTCCCCAGCATGTTGCTCTGGGAAGGGCCTGACACTGCACTTGCCTCTTGGGAACCAGATGCCAGCTGAAAGAGAACTCTGTGACTAAGATTGCAGTAGGACCTACGTACACCCAGCCAGTGACTAACACTCTTGTCTCATTCAGCCCTCATCCACAGCTTTGCTAATCCCAGAGGGGCCTCCGGGGAGTCTCTTTTCTTCCTTATTGAGGTCCTCTGTGCCAGCCCCAACCGTCTCTTTCCCCTTGACCTGTCTCTCCTGGAGGTTTTGTATCTTGAAAGGAGAATCAAGAAAGAACAATGCTTGTCCCTGCATAAGTGTTCAGTAACGGAGGAAATCCAGGCATTATTCAATTAAAGGAAACCCTTCTACTCCCAGTCGGGGAAAAGTGGCTGCTCCCGCGGAGGTGTAGCTTTGAGATCAAGGGTTTAGTCTCCCTCATCCCTCCCCTGTCCTTGCCCATCTCTTTGTTTTGCCTCATCGTCACATATCATCAGTGACCCAGCCAGTTGATCTTTTGGGCCTTGAGCTCCAGGCCCAGAGTAAGAGATTGGGAAAGAGGCGAGCTCTGCAGTGATAAGGAGGAGAAAGGGTGGAAGCTTGCCTCTGCCACTTGATGCTGTGTGTCCTTGAGAAAAATCACCAGGTCACTCTGTTCCTGGCAGGAAATCAATGACGCTTAGGTTGATTGGGGCTTCTGTGTTCTCTGGTTTCCTGGGCCGAACAGGCCTGGAGAATGGGGTGATGGCAGTATTCTGGTACGTAAACAGCAGAGAATAGTGGCCCTTCTGTTATCAGTAAGGACATTTCTCGATTAGGGGATGGATAAGAGGTGGGTAGAGAAGACTTCTGTGGTCTGGAGCTGCAGAGCCAGACCAGGAGCTCCTAGAAGAGAAGTCCATGGTTGGTCCCACTCAGATTCTCCATCTGCCTGAAGGCTCTCATTATTATCCAGTTCCTAGCAAAACATCATTTACAGGCAGGAACTCAAAGGTTTTAGCATCTCAGAAACCCTGCCCAGGACCTGAGTGTGGGCTATCTGTAGTTTCCAGTTCACTCCAGTCTTACCTGGCCTGAATAGAAAGCACTGAGAATGGAGGTGAGCTGGGAGCTTGGCACCTGTACTGCTCCTGTGGCTTCTCTGGGTTCTGAGTTCCCTAAGGCCCAGGAACAGATGACTGCTGAGAGTTTGGTCATTACTAATTCTCAAACTGTGTCTATCTGTCCTGGAGTGTCTGTGTGTCTGGAATTCATGGTGATGATGGTGGAGTGTCTCTCTTCCTAGTGACCCCAGGAAGCCGGAATGTGACTTATACATCAGTCACCAGGCTCAGGCCAACTGGCCATATCCTTATCTTGGCAGTCTGGGCCCTAGGAGTGGGTACTCCAGCCAGGACAACCCCAAATACACACAGACATGCATACACCTGGTTGGTCACATCCTCAGTGGTACTTGGGGATGGACCCAAGTTGAGCATGTCCCCAGCAAGTACTGCTCCAAGGAACAGGACTTCTTGTGGAGTGGCATTCCCAGGATCTGCAATAAGTTTGGTGATAGGTTTCTCAGAGCATGGTCTCCTGACCACCTGCATCAGAATCCCATGGGGCATGTGTTCAAATGCAAATACCTGGCCCTTTCCCCAAGCCTGCAGAATCAGACTGGAGAAAAGGCCCAGAATTCTGCGTGCTTATCATGTTCCCAGGGGATCCTTATGCAGAGCTTGAGAACCACTGCGTTTTGGGGATGGGGCTGGAGGGTGATTGGGGAGGGGGTCCTTTTCTCCACCAGCCACAGGAGGCCGGCCCCATCCTGGCAGCTCCCCATGCTCTGCCCACCTGCCCCTTTGTCACTAACCTCTGTTCGTGTCTTGTTCTCAACTTTCCAGCCAGATGTTTAGTAATAAACGGAGTTTCTTTCGGATCCACGCCAGCTGGAGACCGAGGTACCCCCTCGCCTGCTCCTCCTGTCCCCTCTCCTCCTTGTCCCCCCACTTCGGGGGCTGGAGAAGGGGACAGAATGGGCCAAGGATAAGGTGCATGTGCCTGCCGCCTGCCGTTTGCCTTGGGGCCCTGATGAGCCCCTTGCCCTCCTGGGTTGCCTCTGCCAGGTCTGGGGCATGGGCTCAGCGTGCCAGAAGAGACACCTTCAGGAGCCCCGGGGATGAGTGCTGGCTCTGCCACTGACCCCTGTGTGACCTTGGCCAATTGCTTCCCTTCTTTGGACCTCAGTTTTCCCTCTGAGGAGTAGGCAGATTGAACTAGAGGCTCTCTGAGGGTCCTTCCCACTCTGACTTGTGCCAGGCCTTTGGTTAAGCTGTTTCCTCTCCCCACCTAGGAACCCCACAGATGCCTGAAGGGCTAGGCCTGGCACTTCCTTCACTGACTCCAGACTGCTAGCTCTTCTCGCTGCATCATGACGCTCATGGTACCTACCCTGTGCAAGGCCCTGCTCTGTGCCCCGGGGACACAGTGATGAATAAAACATGGTCTCTGGAGAGTTGCAGGGTAATTGTAGTTCAGCTGGATGAGGGCAACCAAACGAGGAAGCAGAGGGCCTTGGAACGTGGGGGCACTTAACCCTGAGGTGGCCGGGCAGGGCAGCAAATAGGTAGGGTTCCCAGGCCAAGGGAGCCCAAGCACCAAGCAGAGCAGCAGAAGACACAGCAGGGGTAAGAAGCCTCTGCAGCCTCATCTGAGCGCTTTCCCAGCTCTGAGAGTTGGATGTCACAGCCGAGGATGGGTGTAGAGCTGGATCATGAACCCGGAAACCCAGTGTGAGCTTCATCCTGTTGGCATTGCCCAGCAGCTTAGGTTTGTAGAGTCTTGGGTTTCCCAAAGGTTCGAGTTTTACGGCAGCAGATGAGGGACGGAGCCCCTGGCTGTGCGTATGTACTTTCGCCGAGAAACAGTCTTTCCTAGAAGTGTGGACTCAGGATCAGAAATCACAGTCTAGCCATCAATCAATAGCCATGTGTCCCTTGGGTCAATTACGTAGTTTCTCTGTACCTCAGTTTCCTCAGAAACGCAGATGAGAATAGATTCTGCTTCCACCAGAACTGCCCTGGCTCCTATAAATGTTGGCCTTGTTCGATTTGGTTCACTTGGCCGTTAAGAGCTTACTTTTAAAAAAATAGCTTGGGAGCCACGCTTATAGGAGGTGAAAACACTGAAAGGCGAAGCTGAGGGCACTTTGGGTCAGACCTGCATTTCTGCAAGATTGGCTGTGGTGGGCAGGAGCGATCAAAGGGCACAGCCGGGGCAGAGAAGCCAGTGATGAGGTTGCTTCTAGGTCCCTGAAGGGGTGGGTACATACGAAGCAACACAAGGGGTAGAGGGTGCCTGCCCCTCGGTGAGCCTGGCCGTTGGCCAACAGAGGATGAGCCCTGAAGAAATTCCTTGAGGGCGTAGCCCTGGCTCAGCAGGGCAGTCAAGGGGCAGTCTGTGCCAGAGCTTGTCCTCCCTCGGGACAGCTACAAGCAAGCCTATCCCATATTTCTCCCAGGCATTGACAGACCACTTACCCCAGGGGTCCCCAACTCCAAGCCACCGGCCAGTATTGGTCCACAGCCTTGGACCACCAGGACAGATGAGCCACCAAGTAGGAGGTGAGCAGGGAAGGAAGCTCCGCCTCTTGCCAACGTGCTCCTGTTAGGTTTTAAAGCCACTGTTCATCTCACAGGGGGCAGAGCTTTGCTCCAGCCCCTCTCCTGCCGTTGCTGGCCGTTTCAAAGCCACCCTCCAATAACCTGCTGCATAACAAACACCCCCAGTACCTCCATCTTTGGGAGAATGGTCTTCAAGTAAACCCAGCCCTGGTGTCAAAAAAAAAAAAAAAAAAAAAAGAAAAAGAAAAAAAGGAGGGCAGTGGGGACCACTGCTTAGACCACAATTTCTCAACTCTGGCATCACTGGCATTTTGAGTCAGATGAAATTCTTTTATTTGGGGAGATCACATGCATTATAAGATGTTTAGCAGGATTCCTGGCCTTTACTATTAGCTGCCAAAAGTGCCTTATAGTGTGACAACCAGAATACCTTATGAGTCAAATGTCCATATGATAAGGAGTATGGATTTGAAGTGCTCTCCCCTTCCCCCTCCACGAACTGACAGAGGACTAGAAGCGCTAGGGCAGGCAGACGAAGACCTTGTGTACTCCAAGGAGCCTGGGAAGAGAAGGGGAAGAACTCTTCGTTGCCCACTGTGCCAGGTTTCTTTCCATTTTCTTTGAGCTCTCAGGCTCCAGAGAGGCTGACGTGAGCCATTTTCTGGGCCCTGCCCAAGGAGATGGAATCCAAGGCTGCTCCTAGGGAAACAGTGTCTTCTTGCATTAGAGAGAATCCCAGGGCCTTTGCCTAGCTGGAAAGTTACAGAGTCTCACAAACCAGGCCAGAAGTTTCTTCCACGACCGCAGAATCAGAGCTGGAAAGGGACCTTTCAAGGCCTCTAGTACAAGCCTCAGACTCCTTTCTCCAAAAGACCTGCTGAGTGCGCACTCAGCTTTCTTTGAACACTTCTGGAGACAGGGAGGTCACCCCCTTCTCCAGAACGCCTCTGGAGCCTGATAATGCTGGGCGCAGCAATCAGGAGTTTCAGGCCCTTGGCTCAAGCATCCGGGCCTTTCCCAGCCTCCTCTCTTCCTCTCCTACTTGGAGGAGTGGAGGACAGTTGGGGTTGCACGGACCCAGTGGGTGGGGGTGCTTGCCAGCATGAGGAGAGCCTGCAGGAATGGCTCTGCAGAGGAAAGTTTGGGAAAGCTGCCCTCAAACTTTGATTGAAATCTTTGGGATGTAGTCAAGGGGATCACGGGCTGGCAAAGAGCATGTTAATCTGTGGGAGCCATCCCTGTCCTTCCCTTCTGATACCTTTAGGACCCTAGCCCTTGACCTATAACCTCTTCCCTCTGGGCAGAGGCCCCACCTCTAAGGATGGCCCTACATCCATGCTGCCTTCTTGAAGATGCTCCTGGTTTCAAAATCTCCCTGACCTTAGCACCTTGCTCTGTACCTACTACCCCATGCTCTGGGCATGGGGGAACCTCACCTCCCACCCAACACCAAAAGCAGAATCGTCCTCTGGTCGATCCTTGATCTGAAAGTCTGAGAGTAGTTGACAAGGCTCCTCTGTCAGGCCCTGCTCCACCTTGGGCCTCCTCTGAAGCTGGCTGATATTCTCCTGAGCTGGGGTCAGGACAGTTGGGTAGAGATCCCTAAACTCATCTGCAGGAGGTTCTGCAGTGGTGAACTACAGCAGAGGAGCCAATGGTGATACCACAGGACGTGGGGTGAATGTTTGCATAGGTCCTACCCACACAGCCAACAGTGTGGTCCTCAAATCTCTTGGACACAGAGTTACTCTACCTGGTATTGGTTAGCCAGGGTCTCTCTGGGAACCTAATGCCTCCCCCTACCTGTCTTCCTCCAAGGTTTGGAGATGTGGTAGGCAGCTAGGCATGGGAAAGGAAGTCAGAGCACGCATCTGGATATGCACGTATGTGTTTACATGGACAGAGACCTGTGTAGGTAGGACTGGGAGCTCAGAAGGCAGTGTAGGGAGGGTCTTGAGCTCCAAGGGGGATGTAATGCCACATGGGCAAGACATCAGTCCAAGTAAGCAGAACACAGGTGGAGGAGACCATAAAACAGGTTATTAGACATAGTCCTGCAGAAGGAAGAAAGGCTCCAGGCATATCCTGATTGTATATATGGGGCCAGCATCTACACCCACGGGGCCCAAGTCCTCAGCAGTCCATCACACTGCATACCTCCATGGACACTGTCATTCACACAGTCCATGTGATGGAGACCTTGTTTTGTAGTGCACCTGTGCAGATACACTAGGCCCTAAAAGACCTGACGTGAGCGGTGTGGGATCAGATAGCTCCAGCAATGGAGAAAGGAGAATACCAACTGACACGCATATACACATGCCATGTGTATACACATTGGTGCCTGTGCACCTGCAGTCTCGTGTGCATTCACACTCGCACACACACCCCTCCTGGATTCTATTCAGCCTGCCTTGGTGTACACTGAGGACTGGAGACCGATTTCAGTGTGTAAGGCCTGGAGAGCTCTGTCCCTCAGCAGCCTATCTGTGCCCAGAGGAATTGCCACCTCCACCCTCCACCCACCCACCCACCTGGGCCAGGCCCAGATTCTCTGTCCTCTTGTCTGTCTTTGACTTCTTTCCTGGGTTTTTCCTCACTCCTTCCACTCTGACATCTGTCTCCTGTACGCCCCTTATCTGTCTGGGCAAGGAAGGGTGGGAATTGAGGGTAGGGTTGGGGTGGGGATATACTGTGACCCAGATTCGGCTTCCTAAAGAAGTCAGGACCCTCATCACACCCTTGTCTCATCCCAGGAAGTCTCTGTTTGGTTGGGAAACAAGATCCAATAGTCATCCCCAAGTCCTAGGTCAGCTTTGTCCCCATGCACTCCCTGCCCCTGTAAGTACCAGCTAACTTGGCTTTCTCCCAACCTGTCCTGCCTGACCAGCAGCCGGATGGGCATCAAAGACCGCATCCGCATGGGCAGCTCCCAGCGGCGGACAGCTCCTTCCAAGCAGCACCTGGCACCTCCACCAATGCCCACCTCTTCAAGCAGCGAGCAGGTGGGTGAGGTCACTAGCCCCACCAAGGTGCAGAAAAGCTGGAGCTTCAACGACCGCACCCGCTTCCGGGCCTCTCTGAGACTCAAACCCCGCACATCTGCTGAGGGTGAGCCCTGGGAGTGCAGGGGCCCAGAACCTGCTGGGGGTGGTAGGGTAGCGGCGTACGTCGAATTCGCCCCAGGCCAGATGGGATGTGCCTTAGAGAAACTGCCATGGCATTCAAACCAGGCAGATGTTGCCCGGTCTGTCGGCAGGGATAGTGGCTTCCTGTGCTGAGGAGGACAGTGAGGGGTAGCAGCCACAGAGGCAGGAGGCTGGCCTGCCTTGTGCTCCAGGAAGGTTCTGGGCCCTTTCTTGGCCTGTGTTCTTACTGGGATAGGGCACTGGGAGTGGCCCCCTCCGCTGCCATCACTCGGGCCATGTGGGCTAACCCTGTTTTCACAGAGGGCCCTTCAGAGGAGGGAGCGGAAGAGAAGAGCTACCAATGTGAGCTCACAGTGGACGATGTCATGCCAGCTGTGAAGACAGTCATCCGCTCTGTCAGGTAAGACTAAAGCCGGAGCACCTCCTCCCATCTGCCACCCAAGCTGCTTCCCATCTGGGGCCTGCCCTCATGGTCAGGCTTGGCCTAGCTCCCAGTGTGCCAGCTGCTGCCCGCCTGCAGTGGGGCTGGGCCAGGTTGGTGGCATATGGCTCCCAGCAGGTCTGCTCCTGCACTCATGCCCAGAAGACTGGCTCCACTGCTCAGCGGGCATGGCTACCTAGCCTGCTCCCTAGCCTCACACCCAGCACCCTCCCAGTCATGCGTGCCTCCCTCTGGTCCCTTTCTTCTCTCTCTCTCTCTCTCTCTCTCTCTCTCTCTCTCTCTCTCTCTCTCTCTCTCTCCTTCCCTTCTCATTCCTCCCCCAGTCGCCGACTTTTCCTGGGGTCTCTGCTGCTCCTTCCCTGTATCTTTGTGCCTCAAACTCAGCCTCCTTTGAGAATGTCTCAAACTCTCTCTCTCGCTTCTTGGTGTCTTTGCTTCCATCTGTTTCTTCCAGAACTTTCTCTAGAGCCGTCCTTTTCAAACCACAGGAAGAGATGGTTTGAAATCAACTCAGTGAGACCAAGTTAGTGGGCTGTGTTCAGCATTTAAAACAAAACAAAACAAAATAGAAAATGTGAGAATGTATCTCTTATATTAAGGGAAGTAAAGTTTATATTTATATTTCCGTTATCTGTGTGGGTGCACATGTGTGCTGGTTTGCAATGTAAAATATATTTTTATGGTGCATCTTACTCAGAAAAGTTTGAAAACCCTTGTTGTCCTAGCTATCTCCCTTTTTCAGTGGTTAAATGGGGACCACGGTCCTGGGTGCTGCAGCAGGGGCCCTGCTGTGGACTTGGCCCCCAACTCCTCAGCAAAGGATCTTGGCCCTGTCTTTCATTTCTCTGAGTTCTAGCTCCAGGGGGCCCTGCACCTCAGGCCTTTCAGACTCTCCTTTCCTCCCAACCTGTGTACCTACCCACAAGCCTCTTCTTGGGGTTCCTTTTGAAATCAGAATCAGCTGGAATGCTCCTCAGAGCCTGGGCCTCTCTCCTCTTTCCCTTTTCACACACAGTCTCTCCCCTCTTGTGACTACCATCTGGAACAATGCCAGAGCTGTGAGTGAGAGGTCAGCTCTCTTTTGCCACCTCACAGATGCTTCATAGCTGGCAAGTCCCAAACTACTGATCTTCCCAGGGTCTGTAATTCACACAGTGGCACCACCGGTCTCCCTCTCACCCCAGCCCAGCAGTGGGAGTAATCCTGGATTTCGAAGCTTTTCAGTTCCCCCTCCTGAATTGTTCAAAGCTGTCTCAGAGTTCAATCCCACTGCTGCTTTCCCCCCTGTCCCTGGAGCTGGTCTGTCTTCCTGCCTACGTGTCTGGTCACACAGGCTGGCAGAATTATCCTGCCAAAACAGAGTAAGCAATATTCCCCCAGCCCAGTCCCACTTCCTGCCAGAAGCTTCGGGCTCTTCGTAGTCCTCCCAGCCTTCTCTCAGCCCTTCTCCTGTCTGTCTCTTCACACTGACCTTGTCTCCTGGATCCATCCCTTTCTACCAAGTTCCTCCCACTCAGAACACAGTCTCACTCGCACCTCCATCTGTTGGAGACTGTCTACTTCCAGGAAGCTCCTTTCTCCTCCCCCTCTTGCCCTGGGACTGGAGAACACCCCTCTCAGAGCTTGTCCTTTGCCTCCACAGCTGGCACTCTTCTCATGCCCCTAGCTCTTCCTCCATCCTTTGAACATGGCCCTTGTTATCACATACTGCCTGTGTTCTCTTGGTCTCCCACTTCAAAGCCTCAGGCTCCCTGATGCCAGAGATTGGCTGATATCTCCTGGGTGTCCAGGGCCTAGCATAGCGGTGCCAAGTATTTGTGCAGTGAATGTAGGATTTCTACCCCGCCCCCCCCGCCCCCCCGCCACCACTGTTATCAGCAGCAGCCAGTGTTCACAGGTGCCCTCAGTATCCCATCTAGCCACGGGACACCAGGCCCAGTCCTTGCCTTCCCAGGCAACTGTAACTGCAGATACAAATGAAAAGCTAAAACAAGCAAACAACACCAGACAAACCTGTGTGTAGGAGGGTAGGTTATACATGGCTGGGGGGTGGGAGGGTAGGAGGACTCAGCAGAAGTTGCTTGTGGTGGCCCAAGCAGGTACCCTGGTACAGGTCAAGGGGATAGCAAAAGGACAGAGAGGAGGCTTCAAAAGAATCCCCTGCAGGAATGGAACTGTCCCTATGAGACCCTTTCCCCCAACAGGATTCTGAAGTTCCTGGTGGCCAAAAGGAAATTTAAGGAGACGCTGCGACCATATGATGTGAAGGACGTCATTGAGCAGTACTCAGCAGGACACCTTGACATGCTAGGCAGGATCAAAAGCCTGCAGACTCGGTGGGTTTGCTGGTCCAGAGCCAAGACGGGACCCAGGGGCGGGACGGGCTTCCTTCTAGCTCAGAGACTGGAGCTGTGCGCGCGCCCCAGGGGCCACTGCTTTAGCTGGGATTTTTGTCCTGAGCAAGGTTCCCTGGCTTGAAGCACAAGACTGAGGCCAGACTGCCTGCACTCACCTTGGGGCTGAAGGAAAAGTCATCCATATAGATCCGAGTACCTCCAGGCTCTTTTGGATGACTGTCGGTACTGAAATAATGAGATTAAAAGAATCCCAGACCTTCCATCTCCTAAAGCAACAGGCAGACTGTCCTCAGTGCTCACTTCTGCCTTGGGAAACGTGGATCTCTTCTCTAGGCCCACGACTAGGGATCCTTACACCACAACTGAAGCCACTACACTTCACCCATATCTTCTGACCTGCATCTTCACTGTCCACTCATTGACTCACGCACTCAAAAATATAATTTTGGGCATTTACTACTTGCCAGTCAGTGGGGACACGGTGGAGAGTAAGAGATCCTGCTGTACACAGCTTTCATTCTAGTGGAAGACCAGATGATAAAAATTAGACTACGTCAGACGACTAGGCTATGTCAAGGAACAAAATAAGGATTAGGGTGTTGGGGTTTGCAATGTAAATATGAGGAAGTGACATTGGAGAAAAAAAACAGATTGGAGGAAGTTAGAGAGCTAGACCTGTAGTTGGGCAAGTAGCTGGAGCACCGTGTCACAACAGGGAGCCCAATGTGACTGGACTGGAGGCAGAAGGGTAGGAAATAAAGGCAGAGGGCTAACAGCTCTTAGGTTGTAGAAAGCCTTGTAGGCCACTGCAAAGACTCTGATGTTCATCTGGGGCAAGGTACACGCACTGGAGGGCTTTGTGCAAAGTAGTGGTAAGACTTGAGTTATCTTTTAAATGGATTCCTCTCATGTTGGATTGGAAGGTAGCAAGAATGAAAGCTGGTGGCTCATATGGTGCCTACTCCAGATGTCAAGCCAGCAATGATGGAGAATTAGACCAGGATGTGCTGGGGAGGTCAGGCAAGTGGTCAGATTCTAGATATATTCCCACTTCATCCCATCAGAAAGCTCTGCTGTTGGGGTGAAAGGGGTAAAAAGAGGGAAAAAAATGAAACTAAGCTTATTGATTTGAACAAGAGTTAAATGGAGCTGCCATATATTGACATGGAGGAAGCCATGCGTGCAGCAAGTTTGGTCAGGAGAGTTGAGTCTGGCCTATCAGCCATCCAACTAGACTGCTGATCTGGCAGCTCGATGTAGGAGTGTGGAGGTCAGGGGAGAGGCATGGTATGGAGATAAAGATTCAGCTACAAGTTCAAACCCCAGTACTGTTGCCTTGCAAGTGCAAGGCCCTGGATTCAATTCCCCAGCACCACAAGAGTTGGGTGTGGTGGCACATGCCTGTAATCCCAGCACTCTGAGGTAGGAGGATTGCCTTGAGTCCAAGGCCAGCCTGGGCCCCATAGTGAGTTCAGGACCAGCAAGGGCTCCAGAGCGAGACCCTGTCTCAAAAATAAAATAGTAAATCCCCAGTACTGCAAATAAAATAAAATATGAAAATTGGTGTCAGCAGGGTATAGAGGAATTGAAATCATGAATCATGGAATTGAGGACATGACCTTGACCCAGGAAGTGGGAGTAAATTGAGAGAAGAGGTCCCAGGGTCCAACCTTAGGTCCTGCTGTGTTTAGAGATTGTCGAGAAAGTATCCACCAGGGAGACTAAGGAGGTGGAGGAGAATAACAGAAAGGTGGGGGAGAATACGGAGAGGGAGGCACTTCAGACCATACAAATGAAGCAAGCGCCCTAGGAAGAAGGAGGTGATGTAAAGTGGAGTGTTACTATGATGCCAAGTAAAAAGGAAGGCCAGGTTGTGCATTGGGTCTATACACAGAGCTCATTTTAGATCCTGACAGTAGTAGCGCTGTGAAACTGGAAAACATGACTGGAGTACGTTGAGCAGAGAAAGGGAAGAGAAGAATTGCAGTAGAGTTTAGAGATAACACTTCCAAGAATTTCGCTGTGCAAGTGGAAAACTAAGGTGGATCTCTAACCTTGCCCACTTTAAACTCTCACTCCTATGTGTCGCCCCCTTTCCCACCTCGACCTCTGTCAGTGGTCATCTTACCTGTGGTAATGGAGCCTTTGGCTCTAGCGGTTGGAGAACCCCCAAAACAAGAGTTAGCCTCTCCTGCCCAGCTTTGCTTCCGTTTGGTCGGACAATGGCTTCCACCTGCAGGTTGCCCCTCCCATCAGTGCAGGCTGTGTCTTCCCTTTAACAGGCTGCAACAGGTCTTGGGGAAGGAAGGGGCGGCATGGATGGGCCCTTGGATGGTTTTCTTATCCCACAGCGTGGACCAGATTGTGGGTCGGGGGCCTGGGGACCGGAAGGCCCGGGAAAAGGGCGACAAGGGGCCCTCCGACACGGAAGCAGTGGATGAAATAAGCATGATGGGACGTGTGGTCAAGGTGGAGAAACAGGTGAGTGCCGGATGGACTTCTGCCGCGTGGTGGAGCTGGTCATGACCAAGAAGCTCTGGAGGACAGCCACCCCAGGGCACCCTCCTGAGAAGCTACAGCCAGGCCCAGCGCCCCTGCACCGCCTAGCTCCTCCCCATAGATTAGCTTCCCGTAGAGTCCACCCACCCCCGCTAAAGGGTCCGGGTAAGCGGCTCTCCTGCTAAGCCCCACACCCCATCTACTCCACTTACCCTGCCTCGCGGTTGTCGCGGTCTTCCGGACTACCCCACACAGTTACAAATAAATTCTGCCCGGGGATCGAGCCCCAGCTTCTTGGCGTCGTCCTGCCCACTGGCTAAATCCCGCCCTTCCAGTGGCTTCGCGCAGCTCCAGCTCTGAAGTCCCGCCCACCACTGCGCCCTCCCCGTCTCTGCCCCGGCAGCGTCCCTTCTGGCCAAGCCCCGCCCTCCCGGCCCCGTCCTCCTCAGGCCCCGCCTCTGGCCACGCCCGTCCCGGCCAAGCTCCGCCTCCGCGCCGCACCCTGGCCCCGCCCCTACTGCGCCCCAGCCCCGCCTCTCCGCCGCTTCCCGCCCCCAGGTGCAGTCCATCGAGCACAAGCTGGACTTGCTGTTGGGCTTCTATTCGCGCTGCCTGCGCTCTGGCACCTCAGCCAGCCTGGGCACCGTGCAGGTGCCGCTCTTCGATCCCGACATCACCTCGGACTACCACAGCCCTGTGGACCACGAGGACATCTCCGTCTCCGCACAGACTCTCAGCATCTCCCGCTCGGTCAGCACCAACATGGACTGAGGGACTTCTCGCTCAGCCAGGCCCTCACCCCCGCGCTCAGACCGCTCCCTGGGGCCTCGGACTCCTCTCTTACTTGAACTCGCTCCCTTGTGGGGAGAGAGGCCACACACAGTATTGAGCTGCCTGGGTGGGCAAGGTACCTGCTGGTGCCAGAGCCCCGCCCCATCCCAGGGGCGTCCAATGCCAGGCCGCACGGAGGGTAGCAGCAGCAGCAGCCGCAGCGGCTGTCCCAGGCCTCCGGGCCCTCCCAGCACCCTGCCTGCTCCATCAAGGCCCGCCATGGCCCGCCTGCTAGGGGCACTGCCCCGAGAGTGTGAGCGGGGCGCTGTGGCCCTGGGCCCTGACCCAGCTTCCAGCTATGCAAGGTGAGGTCTCTGGCCTGCTCTGTGGACAGAGCAGGGAAGCCCTCCCGCCAAGTCCCCACCCCTCTTGGGGATGGGCCCAAGGTGCCCTCGTAGGTACCCACAAAGCACAGGACCCTGCCACAGGGCAGGTGGGCACCGTATATGCAAACGATGTTAAATATGCAACTTTGAGGACCCCTATGGGGTCCCTCTGCCCCTCCCCCACCAGGAGGGGGCCTCCAGCAGTAGCTGGTCTCAGGCTGCTTGGCCACGACCCCATCCCCATCCAGCATGGGGCCTGCTTTACCTGGGTCTTTCTTCCCACCTGTAAGTGTCGCTTCCCGGGGGTCCCTCTTCTTGGATGCCTGCTCCTCCCTTTGACAGTCAACACAAGTTTCTGTTCTCTCCCCAAAACTCCCTGCCAGTGTTTCACGGACAGATGGCCCTTTCGTTTCTCCAGATCCGGAGAAAGGCTCATACTTACACTTGCTACACATTGCTGCATATACCTGGTGACCTGAGCACAGAGCCACTGACCTTACCTGGACTCCTGCAGCTGATGCTAGCAGACAGCCCTCGAAAGGTGATATCCACTAAGAAATAGCCCCTCACTCTTGGGTAGGAGAGGAAGCTTTAACATGACTGTGAGTCTTTCCAGGCCCTACTCTAGAGCTTTGCCAGCTCCCCTTCAAGAAAATAGACTCCTCACAGATCCAGGGACCCTGATGCTGCCTCTGTCTGTCCCTGAGGGCCCTCTTCAGTGTCCTCACAGCACAACTCAGGCCTAGGCCTCTGGGACCTGCCTACCACTGCAGAAACCCCAGACCCGCCCTCTTCTAGTCTAATTCCCAGAGAGAACAGTCATGCATCTAGCAACTATACCAACTGCACACCAGCCACCTGCACTGTCCCTCTCCCCACTTTACTTCAGTTGGCAGCCCCATGCACTGGCATAAGTACCCACCCACTGCAGGCCCCAGCACCACTTTTGTATCCCTACCCCTTTGTTCCTGCCTATGCAGGCAGTAGGAGGGCGAGGGGTAGTGGGCTAATGGCAACTTTCCATGGGGTATCAGGGAACAAGGGGCTGAGGCCAATATGCCTGTGTCTTATACTGGGGCCTTGCATGTACCAGTGCCAGGGCTTGGGTTGGATCTTGCTTGGTCCCATGGTGCCCAGTCTCTGCCCTAAAGTGCCCTCTGCATGTACCATCATACCCTGGATGGAGCCTTTCCTGGCTCAGCTCACCTGCACTGCACTGTCCCTAGAGAGCCACCCCCTACCCCTGTGAGACAGCTGCGGAGAAGGGCAGAATAGGATCACCCTGTGACCAAAGGAGATGTGGGAGAAGCCCTCCCTCCTTTCACGATCGAGGTTCCTCCACCAACCTGGTTCTCGGATATGCAAGTACCTCACTTTGTTAACTTATTAACTTATTGGTTTCATTAAAGTTTTCGGTAGGAGGTGGTTGGTCTCGGTTTTGTTCACTGGCTTCTGGTTTGGGGGTGGGGACAAGGAGATGTGGATTGGTAGGGCTTGCTGTGGTTCCCCACCCACACCCCTCTTCAGAACTGGGAACTGAACCCAGGGACTTCTCTTTAGCTACATCCTTAGCTTCTTTTTTGTTGTTTACTTGAGACAGGGTGTCTTAGCTACTCTCTGGGATGGAATCCCTGACATCTACAACATAAGGGAGGAAAGATTTATTTTAGCTCACAGTTTTACAATGTCTCAGACTACTCATGAGCTGCTGGCAGAAGTACACAATGGAAGTGTAGCAGTTCTGGCTAGGACTTCTTGTAATCAGTAAAAACTCAACTCCATATGGCTGAGGCAAAAGTGAAACATTGGCCCAGAGAACTAAAAAGTTTAGTACATAGATTTGACTTCATGCTCAGCTTGATCTAGGTGCTGAAACAAATGAGGAATCTGTCTCCATTTCAAACTGGCCTCTCCAGGTGACCAGTGAAGAGTGTACCATCTTCCTAATGGTTTTTCCAGTCAGGGTCCAGGCCAGGTAACAGAAACAACAGATTTCCATCAAAAGGGGATTTAGAGTGGGGAATGGTTTGCACTGCAGCAGGAGGGCCACAAGAGCAAAGACAGCACAACAGAAAAGGGGCTGCGGAGTGCAGGGAGAGCCGCAGGAGGATAGGAAGAGGTGAGGATTATCAGAACTCACAGCGTGCAAAGCGGGGAGCCCTGCGGTGTGGGAGAGCAGGCATTCTGGCTGGTGCTTTTTGGGGATACCTTGAGGTTCACCTCGCAGAGCAGAAAAATCTAAAGTCTGAGATCAACTGCTGCCACCTAGCTGTTGCTTATGAGGATGGGAAGCCAAGTCCTCCTTCCCATTTTATTTTAGTAACTGATTGTCGCAGCCATGTGTCACAGAACATAGAAAGCTGCACTTGGAACGTACAAATGACTACAGAATGCTTCTTTATACACTCATATGGTGACAGTAGCTTCCACCTTCTAAGATAAAACTACTTCATACAATGAGGACATTCAAACCTTCCCTCCCAAATGGGAATAACCTGAAATTCCACAGATACATCCCTCTCCAAGAATTAGCCACCACTGTGTTCCTATGCGGGTGCTGCTAACTATCTCTCCAGTTCAGGCATAATCTCACCTCCAACTGAACACTAACGGTAGGTATTATTTACAGCCTCCATGTGGAATACTAAAGGAGGAAGAAAATTAATATATGCAGCACACACATCACAACAAAGAAGAAAATATGCATACCTGGAGTGGACTTCTTTTGGTAACTGGGCATTAGCACCATAGTTTGAATGTAAGATTTTCCTCCTTTGTTACCTTTGCTCTCCCAGCACCTGATTGATTAGGGCTCTTTACGTGGAGACGTGGCCCAGATCATCATCCCTGAATGGTCTGAATCTTTAGTCGTCCTGTGTGGTCTTGGGTGTCATAGCTTTTCATTAACTTTTTTTTCCCTAACATACACGTAAGTATAGTTGTCTCTTGGTATCCATGGGGGATTGGTTCCAATATCCCACCGCAGATATCAACATTTGTGGATGTTCAAACATCTTACTGAAAATAATGTAAAATTTATAGATAACCTATGCACAGTCTCCTGTATACTTTAATCTCTACAGTCTTTAATACAATATAGACACTATATAAACAGTTGTTAGATTGAATTATTTAGGGAATAATGAAAAAAGTCTGTGCTTGTCAAGTACAAATGTGTGTATGTTAAGTCAGCATCTGGTTGAATCTGTGAATGTGAATCCACAGATACAGCAGAGGGAGGGCTGACTGTATTTAAAGGGACCTTAGCAAGTAACCTGGATTCCAGACATAATCTACCCTACACTGTGTAGCGGCAGGCAACTCTACTTTTCCTTGGTAATGAAGGACAGTCATGCAGCCAGGATATTAACTCTTCCCTTTGTGGCTCTCATGGTGTATTTGTGGCATGAAGAACTGGAAATGGCCAGGTGGAAGTCTTAACTTTTCAAGTCAGTAAAAACTAGGTTGCTTAAACTAAGACCATCAAACTAACAGAGTCCATTGTAGGGTCCAGAAGGAAAAGGTTTGTGATTAAAGTTGGATGAGTGATGGCCACCAGTGAGAGCAAGTTCTAATCTTTGGAACCTGTAAATCTCACCTCCTAAGGAAAAGGGATTTTTTTTCAGAAACAATTAAGGATTTTGATGTGGGGAGATTCTCCTAGATTATAGAATGGGCCCTAAATGTAATAAAAAAGTCTCTCTTTTTTTTTTCAATGGTGCTAAGAATAGAACCTAGGACTTCATGCATGGTGGACAAGTGCTGTACCACTGAACTGCACCCCAACCCCCTAGATATATTTTTAAGAGGGAGATTGCACACAAGAGAAAGGACAGATTTGAAGGCAGAAGCAAAGATGGGAATGATGGGGTCACGATCAAAAGAAGGCTGGCATCCACCAGAAACTAGAAGAGTTGAGGAACAGATCCTTCTCCAAAATGCTTCTCATGCCTTGATTAAGGTTCAGTGAAATTGAGGCTGAACTTCTGACTTCTGTAACAGTGAGGGAATATGTTTTGTTTTGTTTTGTTTTTTGCTGTTTTAAGCCTCCAAGTTTAATATTTTACTGTGACTATAGGAGAGTATTACAGTGGGTTACTTGATATCGTAGTGAAAAAAGCCATGACTGGACTCCTGAAACCTTACATTCTGGCTATATCAGTGAGGATAAACCATGCTGCCTCAGTGATGGGAAGTTTCCAATGGAATTTACTTAACGCCAGCTGGCAAGGTGGACCCCACCCCCAAGGAGAGGTGAAAGATAAGACATTTGTCTCTATTGATAATAGATGGGGCATATAGGAGGGGCACAGGCCAGGTCAACCTTGATGAGGCAAGGCCGTGCCATTGAATTCATAGTGTGTGTTCTGGCTGTGGTGAATACATTGAACAGAAGAGTACTAAGAAAGCATTGGGGGAACAAGAAAGCTGGCCGACATCCACAGAATGTGCCTCTTTTCCAACTCACCATTGAGAGCCTCCTCTGCATGCGTGCTTTTTTGATGAGATTTTATTTGGTGTTCAAATATCTTCTCATTTTGTGCTATTTCTCTGTCTACCCAAATGCCTCTTATTGTTTGCCTTATTGCCAGTCCTCTAGCTGTCCACTTTCTGAGTCTCTGACCATCCAGTCAAATCATTAGCCACTGCGCATAAGTCAGTCTAGATCCATAGTTCTTGTCTCCTCTCAATCCTGATAAAATGGGTATTTACATGTACTGAAGAAGGAATGATGGGTGAGCAGGATTTAGCTATGCACAGGAACTAGGGTGTTGGTCTTGGCGGTAAATGTTCCAGCTAGAGAGTACAGCATGTATATACATGCAGAGGTACCACAGAGTACGAACAGAACAAAGAAATCCCGTGTATAAGTTCAGAGAACAGGGGAGAGTGTAATGCGAGATGAGACTTCAGAATTAGAGATCAAGAAGTTATAGAAATGTTGGGGATGTAGCTGATTGGTAAGGAACCTGCCTAGCATGTGCAAGGCTCTGAGCTCAACCCAGAACGGGGATGGGGGAGATTTTGTAGGATTTCAGAAATTATTTTTAAAAATCAGACTTAAGGGCAAGGCTAGTCAGGCGTCAACACAAGTTTTGGGTTAGGAACCACGCTGAGATAGATTTGCATTTTAGAAAGTTTTTTCCTAGGACAGCAGATGGATTTGACCTGAACAAGTCCCATGGAATTTCACTAATTGAGTAAATGTCTATGGAACACCTGCCGTATGTCAGACACTGGCTCAGCACAGAACACAGGATGAATAGACGCAAGGGAATGAGTTTTGGCCCCGAGGTCATCCGGCCCCTGGGGGAGACAGATGTAAAATTAACCAGTGCACAAGTCACCGTTTCTCTTCTAAGTTTGTCTGGCTCAGCAAGGAAGATTTGCAGATGGCTATGGGACTCCCCAAACTGTCATCAAATACACCATGAGAGCAGATATGAATTTAGCTTGGTGTGTCATTTATCTATTACTGTGTAACAATTCACCTAAAACTTCATGGCTTAAATGCTAATCTTTTTATTTATTTTTGAATCTGTGGATCAGCAGTTTGGGCTAAACTCAGCACAGTGGTTCTCTTAGTTTCACTAATATGGATTATAATCACCTGGCATCTTGACCCTGAGGCTGGGTTACTATGGTTGAAGTAAGTGCCCTAAAGTGTCTTGTGCTAGAAGCTTGGTCCCTGGTGTGGCAATGTTGACATGCTGGAAGCTTTAAGAGATGGGCCTAGTAAAAAGTAATTAGGTCACAGAGGGTGCCACCTGCAGAGAGGGCTAGTGGAGGAACCATGGGTTTGCCTTAGTTTCCTCAGGATGTAATTGTGGCTAACTGGGTTGTTATAGGAGAGCCTGACACCTTTAAATCCCTCTTCCCAAGCCTTGCTCACATGTGCATCCACGGTTGTAATGCCATCCACAAGGCCCTTTCGAAACGGAGTAAATGGCAGTGCCATACCCTTGACACTTTCAGAATGTAGGCTAAATAAGCCTCATTTCTCTATAAAGTATACAGCACTAGCTGTTTTGTTACAGAAACACAGAATGGACTAAAACAATGGTCTTGGATACTTTTGTGTGTCCAGTATTTTGTGGGCACTAGTTGGTTCATAGGCAAAACTGCTTATCTCGGTTTCATGTGGCTTTTCATTTTCCAGTGGATTACGCTGAGCTTTTTCACTGGAAAGAGGGCAGAAGTGGAAGCCCTGTGTATTAGTTACTTATTCACTGCTGGGACAGAATACCCAACATCCACAGTTTAAGGGAGGAAAGAATTATTGTAGCTCATAGTTTCAGAAGCTCTCCCGTAGTCCATTTATGGCTGGCCGGCAATGGTTAGAGAAAAGCTCTTCAAGGCATGGCAGATAAAGAATCAATTTAGTGAGGAGCAAGTCGATGTCTGGAGACTAACGTGAAGGCCAGAGCTTTCCCAGGAAGAAGGTGTACCAATGTTTCTTTTTCTTTCCTTTATTTAGTTCAAGCTGCCAGTTGGGACACCCACGCTCAGGATGGGTGTTCTCTCACTTCTGGGCCCACAAGTCAATCACATATGCCTGAAAGCTATTCCCTGGGCTTTTCCTAATCCCAACAAGTTAACATAATCCTCGTAGGTCAGGGTCCAAGAATCCTCCCCTTTCAGCCAGGCCCCACCTACCAACAGCACTTGCTTCCAGATGTATCCTATTCCATCCAAATAACTGAGGCTTCTGGGAACATTCCAGATCCAAGTCATAACATTCTCCTTCAGGCCCCCAAAAGACTCATGTCCACCTTCTTATGCAAAATTCATTTAGTCCTTCTCTAAGAGTTGCCAAAGTTTTCACAGTTCCAGAACTGCTAAAAATTCCAAGAACAAAATCTTCTCTGAGACTCAAGTCAAACTCTTAGTTGTGAGCTCTTATGAAAATCAAAGAAAATTTGAACACTTCCAACATAAAATGGCACAACGTAAATGTTCCCTTTCCAAAAGGGAGGAATAATAGATAGAAAACAGTCAGACCAAAACCAAGTTCTAAACCCAGCAGGGCAAGTGTTAAATCCTGCCTCTCCAGTGAATCCTGTAGTTCTGTGTTTATCACTTGGGGTAAACTGTGGTGAGATGTTAGCACCAAAGAGCTTGGGTGGCCCCATTTCTACAGGATTGTCTCCGACTGTAACCTCCATAGTTTCTCCTTTAGGCTGTCTCAGTTTATAGACTAAAGCCTTTCTTAACAGATGACTCATATTTCTGGCATCTCCAAATTTTCAGGGTCTCTGCTGCACCTTTGGCTTCTCCTTCACAACTTTATGAACTGCCTTCCTAGGGTCACGCTTCCTGGCCTCCAAGGCCTTCCTCTGATATCTGGGTGGAAGCCTCCATGACCCCATAAGTCTTGCATTCTGCACGTTTGTGAAACCAGAACGACAATGATGTTGCCAGTGTCTGGCACTGACTTGAGCAGTAGTAATCTGGTCCCCTTGGACAATTGCTGCTGAGGTTCTGAGTTCTCAGGTGGCTGAATTCTGGCAAACACTCCTCTCTTTGGCCCTACAAGATGCTCTAGGGTACTTTTCTTAGAGCAACATCTTTTGCCTTTCCACTTTTTAAGTGGTAAAAGGTGTGATTTTGCTGATTCCTGAGATACCCTCAGGCATCTTTTTTTTTTTTTTCAATAGTCCTGATTCAATTATTCAGCTTCTCTTTAACACAATATATTCTTTTGCCCTACTTTGGAGTCATGTTGTTTCTGGAAAACTGCAAACTTTTCACATCTTTGTTTTCTGACCTTTTTTCTGCTTTTTCGGTGTAGAGCTGGCTAAAAGCTGCAAGCAGTGCCCATGTGACAGCTTGAACATTGGGCTGCTTTGAGATTTCCTCTACCAGAGTAAATAGCCCACTGCCCTTTATCTCAGTTTAAGTCAGAGTCTCTGGACAAGGGCAAAATGCTGACACATCTTTTGCCATAGCATAGTACACATGGTTTCTAGACCAATTGCCAATAAAGTCCTCCTTCCCATCTGAAACCTCTTGAGGCTGGCCTTCACGATCCATCCACACTTCCATCAGCATTCAGGTCTTCTGAGCTCTGACCAGAATCTCCCATCAAGCATAGCTCACAGCATTCTAAGGCTTCTTTTGCCAATATCTTCAAACCTTCCAAAACTCCTTCCTCAAACCAGTTCTACACACTTCCAGTCCACATTGTTGGGTAGTCACAACCCCATTTTCCTGACACCGATTTTTGTGTTAGTTACTTGTTTGTTGCTGGGACAGAATATTCAACCACAAGTGAAGGGCAGAAATATTTATTATAGCTCACAGTTTCAGAAGGTCACACAGTCCATTCATGGGCAGCTGGCAACAGGGAAAGCACATGGTGGAGGTCTAGTTGGAGAAAAGTTCTTCGCAGCATGGCAGACAAATAGCCAAGTGAGGGAGGAACAAGTCAATGTCTGGAGACTAAGGTAAAGGCCAGAGCTTTCCCAGGAAGAAGCTGTGCCAATGCTTCTTGTTTATTTAGTTCAAGCGGCCACTTGGGCTGCCCACTCCCAGGTTGGTTCTTCTCTCATTTCCTGGACCAAAAGTCAATCACATTTACCTGAAACCTCTTCCCTAGGCATTTCCTAATCATAACAAGTTGACATAAACCTTGTAGGTCAAGCCCCAAGCATCCTCCCCTTTTAGCCAACAGCACTTGGTTCTACAGGTATCCCATTCCATCCAGATACATGAGGCTTTTGGGGAACACTTCAGATCCAACCTATAACACCCTGGAATCTAGGCTCAGGAGCTTACAAACAGCCTGGGATCACAGTGTTGTAGAGGCTTAACTTGGATGGCTATTCTGGATACATAGCAATTTTATACTCTTTCAGATCAGTGAAAATCTTGTTACATATTTTTCAAGTTAGATAACCTATTCCATGTACTTTTGACAGTTACAGTTGTTAAAACAGCATTTTTTTCTTTTTTGCTTGGGGAATCTGAAGTGTATGTCTTCCCCTGCCACCCACCTCTTGAGTTCAATAAGATTGTGACAGCAGCTACCCTGGTGCCTTATACTGTTTAGAACTGCCAAAACAAGTACTATGGACTGGATGGCTTAATAACAAAAATTCAATTCCCCATAGTTCTGGAGGCTGAAATTCAAAATCAAAGTATCGGCAGGGCTAGTTTTATTCTGAGACTTTTACCCTTGGCTTACAGGTGGTCATCTTCTTCAGATCATCTTGCATGATTGCCTTTCTTTGCATATAAGTGTCTGCTCTCTCCTTTCCTCTTATAAAGCCACCAACCCTCTAGCCATATTGAATTAGGAACCACCTTAACAACCCTACTTTATTATCTTTTTAAAGTCTCTTTCTCTGCGTATATTCACATTTTGAAGTACTTGGGATTAGGGCTTCAACATTTGAATTTTGGAGGAACACAGTTCAACGCATAACATCTGGAGAGGGTTTTTGGCCCACCAACCTAGCTCCCTATAAATGCACAAACCATGTGTAGACATCATGGAGCTCAGCCATTTGGAAGCCCTATATATTTAGCCCCAGAATTTTTGCTGTAACATCACCTATTTAGAACTCCAGTTTAAAAAATATCGACAGTGCAGTCACAAAATGGGACCTCCCAGGGGCTGACTCAGTTTTCATACTGTGTGCTCATTGAGCATATGCGCAGGATGCTGTCAGATCTGTGTCATGATTCATTTTATCTATTGCAGGAATTTGTATGTTCTGTCTGAAAGCCTTCCTTCCTCACTCATGCTGTGGCTACCCTGTTGTGGCATATACCTGCCCATTTGACTCACAGTAAGTTTCCTAGAATCAGATTCTGAGCCAAAGACTAGGGTGCAGAGGTTTATGGGGAAGTCCACTCAAAAGATTTGACTATGTGGACGACAGGAGGCAGAGGTAAGCAGGAGGAGAGGCTCGTCCGCTATGGGATGTCACGGGCTCGTCCTCAGTTCTGGAGCTCAGACAAATCTTCAGAGGTGTGTCAAATTGAGGGAAGCTCACAGACCTTTGTTTCGAGGCACTAGCCAGTCAGTGACTGTGACTTGGATGAGGCAGTTCCCCAGGTTCAAGAGCAATGCCCAGTGAGTGACACAGATATGAGCCAGCAGCAGCGATTCCCAGCAGCTGGGGAATTGATATGTTGACCCTGAAGGCAGGGACCTGGCTGTAGGGCTAGGGCATCCTCCCCTGCCACAATGACTTTGGGTTTTGCCATGGGGTTACTTTGGCCCATCAATGGGAGAGGGAGGAGACAGTATGTCTGTTGCCTGCTGAGTGAGGCCCTTAGAGGCATGGTGATTTCTGCCAGCTCTCCTGGCGCCTCCTTCCCTTAGCTCCTTTACTCAAGGGAAAAATGCAAACACCTGAGCCAGACTCAAATTCAGCAGCCCCGTCTAGTCAGTATAAGCTGAGTGGTGGTTGAACTGGAGATTTAGAAGTATGAATAATGTTGGTTTTTTAGTCAGTGAGGTTTTGGGCTAATTTGTTTTATAGCATTATCACAAGACCTGAGTAGTAAAACTGATAAGGTGGGTTTTGCTGGAAGCAATGAGGTAGATTTACTTTGCACATCACAAAGGATTTTCTTAAATGCTCTACATATCTTTAGTTCTGTCTCAAGTATCTTCTCTGGGCTCTAGATACTTCTTCCGTCTTCCTTCTCCTTTCTTTTTCCCTCCTCTCCTCCCCTTCCCTTTTCTTCTTTTGCCTCTCCATTCTTTTCTTCCTGGGCACTGTGACTTCTCCCCATCCTTAGGTGTGATGTCCTTCATGGAGAGAAAGAGACAGCTGCCTCTTGTTTGTGGTCATCACCATTCCCAACACGAGGCTGGGCACACGGATGATTAATAAATGCTGGTTGGAAGGAAGGAGAGGAAAGCAGGACCACCTGGGATTGATTTGTCTCCCACCTAAAAGGTCCTCCTCATCTCTGTCATGTGTCCCTTTGGCCACAAGGCGTCAGTAAAGACCTTGGCTTGGTATTGCAGCACCAGCCCGGAGCCAGAAAACAGGCTGGACATTGCAGGCCACGATACTTTATCATGAAGACTTTTTGGTTAGGCCAGTTGACTGAAAAGAGGGGTTGAGAAATGAGGGCACCAAGACTTGCCTCAGGAAGTACATGCCCCCTGGCCTTCATTCATTCACTCCACAGATGTTTGTTCCTCTGCACTGAGCCAACCACTGCTTTAGCTGCCAAAGCTACAGATGCTTTCGCAAACTCATGAGGTTACTCATGTGGGGTAGACAGGAGACTACTGAGAGAAGTTAAACAACAATAGCAACAAATGAAAGGGTAATTTCAGAGGGTGGTAAGTGCTGTGAAAAGAAGAACATAGAAAAGAGATCGTGACAATATTGGGAGTGGCCTTAAGAGGGTTGGTGAGATAAGGGGAAGGAAAACTTAAAGGCAGAGCTGCCAAGGACTCTGGAGCCTACTGATCCCCAGCCTTATTTTGCAGATAGGGAGACTGAGGTCCAGTAAGCCAGAGCCCAGAACTGAGTCTAAGTCTTTTTCACTCCTAGAACTTCCCTTGGGTGGCTTTCTTCCATTCCTATTCTTGATCTTAACCAACCTCGTGTCATCTTACTGGGCGATGGTAATGCAGGAGTGCAGGGTTACCGTGAGAATGTGGGCATTATCAGGGACAGTTTGTGCGAGTGTGTGTGTGTGTGTGTGTGTGTGTGTGTGTGTGTGTGTGTGAAATCCTCAGAACTACACAGAAATCCCATGATAATGATAAAGAAGTCCCACAAAATTCTGATTTTTTCCCATGATATAACTTCAAGGTACCCCCACCAATATTATTATATATTAAATTCTTTTCCAAATTCTGGGTTTGCTGCCTCTGCTTTCCCTACACGAGCGTGTGATCTGGTATATGGGTTAGCTTTCTTGTCACTGGGGCCATTCAGTTGACATCCACAGCTTCAGTGAGGGTAAGCTTAATTTTGGCTCATGACTTCAGAGGTTTCAGTCAGTGGTCATCTGGCTCCAAAGCAGGAACGCTGTGGTGAAAGTGTAGTGGAGCAAAGCTGCCCACTTCGTGGCGGCTGGGAGGCAGAGGCCGGGGGAGAGCACAACCGAGAAAGGGACCAAGGATCAGACGCATGCCCAGGGCCCACCTGCATGACCCACACAGATGTTTAGAAGTGTGCTTTGTTAACCTCCTAGTCAGCTTTTAAGCCAATCAAGTCAACATAAGCAAGCTTAACTGTCACACTTCGGACAATTCTTTGCCAAGTTTTCTCTTTTTCTTCTCTACAAAATCTGAGCCCAACTTTTAAAAAAAATTTATTTATTATTATTATTTTTTGTCTCCCAGAGCTACCTATGGTCTCCTGGTAGACCCAAGCCCCCTCTATGGCTGGGCTCTGGGCTGGATGGAATCTTACCCTGCTTCAAAGCTCCAACTCTGATTCTGTCCACAAGAATTTCTATCCCAACTGCAGATCTTTAGAGACTCACAATGATACCATAGGTTTGGGCTTGTTATCATTCTGGTCACCGACCAGGAAGCAGCTTCCAGGGTGAGGGAACTTGTTCAAGGTCACTCAGACTGTGTGTGACAGAGCCAGGATGTAAACTGAAAGTCTCATTCAGTTTCCTCCACTCCAAAGTTACCATTCAAGATGAGAGAAAACTCCAGAGCTTTGGGTAACTAGCCTCATTTCCTGGAAAAACCCATATATGGACCCTAAGTGGTCCAAGTAGTTTCATTTGGTATGGGACTGCCACTTGCAGAGCAAAAGTGAGTGTTGTCCCCACAACAGACAGGTATCATTAGGCCAAACATAGAAATAGAACTTTTCAAATGCTTTTAGGTCTAGTAAAAACTCAGTGAACGGGCTGGGGGTACAGACTACAGCCTAGAGGTGGAGCCTGTGCTCAGCATCAAGAACCTGGGTTGGATCTTCAGCACCACTAAAAGCCAACAAACAAAACAAAACAGAGTATGGTCACTTGAAAACATGGGTCACTTGACTCCTGAAAACACTGTAGTCCAAAAGGATTTTTTTGAATAAGACAGACAGCCACCCTGATGGTCCTATTTCTTCTTTTTCCTTTTCCTGTAGACCAAGGGCAGCCCAACTCTCTCCTCTGGGAACGGCTCAGGCAAACTTGCTTTTTGATTTCCTTGTCGCCATGTTGAAGGACCTCTTTTTGGTCCTCATTTTACCTGACCTCTGAGCAGCGTTGGGCCCTGCTTTGGGAAGCAGCTCCTCACGCCCTGTGATACCTTTCTACCCCCTCTCCTCTTATCTCTTCAGCTGCTCCTTCTCAGTCCCCATCTCACCCTTCTCTTCCATGTGTTCTCCCAAGGTTCCTTGGCTTTCGTCCTTGATCAATCTGCCTCATCAGCATTCCTATGGCAACCACGGGTGTCCTAATAACTTCAAAATATGTTTGTTGTTGGTTTAGATTTACTCCAGAGCTCTGGACTCCTTTCCCCTGACCTCTTCCTAGATATCAGCTCTGGTGGACAAGCACATCCATTCTGATTTTACCCTTCTCCCTGCAACTATTTGTTCTTCCTGTTGGAACATCCTGTTCTCTAAACCATACCACAGAATCACTTTTGGATACTCTCTCTGCTGTATCCACTACAGTTGACAGTGTATGACTGAGATTGCAGGATTCGTTTCTATCTTTGTTCTTGTAGCAGAGCCTCCAAATTCATTTTATGTAGATACATGACTATTCAGAATAGACACTATATTTCTGAGCCACTTGTGAATAGGTGAGGACAACTTCCAGAACATGACTTTATCCTTTTCTTTCTTTTCCTGGTTGGATTGTTGTTACAGTAGCTGAAGCAGCCTTTTTAGGTCATAAGGTCTGCTATTGTTTGAATCTGGAGTGTTCCTCAAAAGCCTTATGTATTTGGGACTGAGTGTGATTGGAAAATGGGGCCTGGTTGGAAGGAGAGGATGCTGGGGTCTTGACCTGAAAGGATTGTTTCAATTTGATGAGACTGGAAGTTGCCCAGAGTAGAGCTCTCAGGTTTGTGCTATTGACTTGCGGGGTAGAAAGTTAGGAAGGGGCACCCATCCAAATGGGGGTCCAACTGGCAGTAAGAACTAAATAAAGGAAGAAAACACATTGCTGCAGCTTCTTCCTGAGTCTCTAAATATGAACTCACTCCTCTCTTCACTTTGCTTTTCTTTACTTGGCTTCTGTCTACAATGCCATGAGCAGCTCTCCAACCTCTGACATGTGGTTCCACCATCTCAGCTGACTAACCATGGATGGACTGTGTGAGATCTACTGAAACCATGAGCTAAATACATCTCTCCTCCCTTAAATTGTGGCTATCAGATATTCTCTTCCAGCAACAAATAAGAAATTAAGACAAGGTCTAACCTGTGAATCACAAAGCAACAACGTAGAGAGACCTAAATACTGACACCATGAGTAATGCCACCAGCCCTGGGCCATCTGTTTGGTTCCTTTCATTCAAGCTCCTTCTTTGTCACTTAAAGCCACATACCTAAGTAATCCAGACACAGAGTCTTTCATTCCTAAAAGGATATCTGCTTATTTCAACCATTGTGTTCTGTGCCTTTTCATACCACAATCTCTCACGTTATTTCTGCATCGCCACCACTTTTCCCATCTATCCCACTTTGCTCCTGTTTGTCCTATGACTCTCATTCCTACCTTAATCAATGTGACAGTCTTCTTAGGGCCCTGCATTTCTCCGATGTGTACCTCTCAAATTCTTTCCGCCCACAGCAGAGTGATCTTTCCACTAAAAAAAAAAGGAAAAAAGAATTCCCTTTACCATCCTGCTCATATCCCATTATCAACAGGATCCCCAGCCTGCTACTCCAGGATCGTTCCTCTTTGACCCTGCCTACTTCCACCATATCCCTTGCTCCTCTGGCCACCTACCCCACACACTAACCACTCTGGACTTACTGCCTTTCTCAGACAAGCCTTATTCATTCGTGCCACTTGGCCTTTGCATACCCTGACACCTGTCTTGGAATTTCCGTTTTTCACATTCCCATGTCCAAATTCTACTCCATCCATTCTAACATGTGCATACCTAGTATGTGTCATGAGCTGTACTCATCCATTTTATGGGCATGGCAACTGAGACTTAAGGAAAGTTAAGTTGCCCCAGGTGAGCATTCATAGTCATGGCTGACTGATACTAAGTCTACTTATTCTAACAGTTCTTATTATACAGGACTCAGGCCTCTCATATCTTCCCCACCCCACCAAGTAGTCTGGGGGCAAAAGAGTCTTAATCTCTAATCTCAACGGAACCCCTTACTATTTACTGAGGGACACTGGTTATCTACCAAGGCCATCCTTCCCCTCTTTCATAATACCAGAATTATTAATGGACACAAGTAGAAACTGTATTTCCCAGCCTCTCTTGATTTCCTGTGCTGTTAAGAGGTGAAGCCTTTGTCCTCATGAGCCAAGATGGCTGCTCAAAGTCCAGAATCAGCTTTTTCTTTCGTTTTGAATACTGGGTCACAGACACTTCTGTGTCCAGCTTTCAGGAAGAAGAGAGCAAGAAGACAACTACACTCAATGTTTTCAAGCTCAGCAACACACATTGAGTCACATGACTGGGACATGACCTGGAAGAATATATGCTAGTTCCATCCTTCCTCAGTCACATGGTTTTCTGTCCTGCCTTGCTGTGAACAGCTTTTCTTGGCTAGGCCTCCACCAGACCCTTCCATCACTGCCAGCCACGCATGAATGGACTGAGACCTTCTGAACTATGAGGCAAAATAAACCTTTCTTCCCTTAAGTTGTAACGTCTGGCACTGTGTTCCAGTAATGAAAAAATAACTACTCAACTATGTATAAAATACCATCCCAAACATACTGAATGTTCTACATTGATAAATCTTATAATAGTGAACAGGTCACTTCACCTCAGCCCTATAAAACCTGGAATAATGATGTGATTAAGTCAGATTATTGAGGATTAGGGAAGATGTTGAGTTGGTCTGGGTGACCTACGGAACAGGCAGCTTGGTTGTGGTACTAAGTGCAAATCTGAAGGACTTTGATATAGAGGAGAGAGGGAGGAGGAGAAAAGAGAAGATGAAGTGTTATCATTTCAAAATAATCATTAAAAAATGGAGGATTTGGGGGGCTTCTTCCACGGGCTTGAAGGCTTATTTTATTTTGAATCATATTAGCAGAACATGCAAACTTACTTAAATCACATAGGCTATAAATGAGGGTGAGGTGGCTCCCCCTAGGAAATTTGGGGACACTATTCCCAGAGAAGGGAACTGGATCCCGGAAGGCACAGGTAGTGATATCTCTGTCATTCCTTCCCACCCCTCCTCCTGAACCTGCTCTCTGGACTGTAAACAGATATTGCTTACTCAGCACTCATTCTACTAAGCTGCAAACAGCTCTCACTTATGGGCAACTTACCACATGCCGGGCAGTGTGCCAAGCCCATGTTAGCGAATGGCTCATTTAATCCCCATTAGTTGGGTGTATATGTATTTGGATACTTTTTAGGTTAAAAGAGAAAAATACCCAGCTGCCTGGAGTGGTAAAATTTCTTTGCTAAATGTCATATTGAAGCCAGAATTTAAACTCAGGTCTATAGGACCCCAAGACCTAGGCTTACTTCACAGCTGCTAAATGTCCATGTTGCTCCCTGAGCACAAAGTCTGGGCTGAAGCAGGACCCCACTGTGTCTAGGATAATTTCTGAGCAAAGCCAGGCCCCTGTCTCTATCCTTGAAGAGGTTCTTAATAGAGATTTGATGACATAAAATTAAAAACTTCCAAAGACAAAAGACAGCATCTATAATGTTAAATGACCAATAATAGATGGTGGGAATATATGATGAGTTACAGAAGATGAAGGTTTACTATTCATGTTTATAAAGAGCTCTTCTAAACTAAACTGTTAATAAAAAGACAACCCAATAGAAACTTGGGCAAGGGTATAAATAGGTAATTCATAGAAAGCAATATACAATTACGCAATACCTTTATTGGTGATCAAATAAATAAAAATCAAATGATTTTATCCACATAGAAAGGAAAACATTTATAATAATGGTAGTGCCCAGTGTAGTAAAGGGTGTGAGCCAAAAGGCACTCACTGGCAAAGCTGGTAGAAAAGAGAGGTGATTAGTCACATGGGGAACTATTCGGCAGCAGCTATCACAATTCTGTTTGCTAGTATCTTCAGATTCAGCCATTCCTCTCTGAGGAATTCCCTCCACTGAGGTGACAGAGGCGTTACCAGAAGTGTTCAAGGTGAATATCAAGATCTCCTTGCAGCATTACTGGTAACAGTGAAATTCAGGAAACAGCTAAATTTCCAGCAAAAGGGGACAGTTAAGTAGATGATGTGCAATACAGTCGTTTGAAAGAAGACAGTAGAGCCATATTTAAGGACATGGGACGATTTCCAAGGCATATTAAGAGGAAAAATAATATAACCCATTTATGTAGAAATGTATATTGGGTGCATGTACATAACACAGTGTATACATGTATGTAACATAAAGCATGAAATGGAAAACTTGGAGGCCTCTGACTTTTCTCTTTATGCTTCCTAAATTTTTGGAAGTTAGGTAACCTCATGTGTACATTACTTTTGGCTAAGAGCAAGAATGTGTTTATTAAAAGGGAAGAGCAAACAGTGATTGGTTCGTCTCCTCTACGTGGATAGGGTACACTGGGGAGGTGGGTGGTGGCTGTCACCTGGATGTAGCCGCCTTATAACACAGTGCCAAGCCTACGCTACTCACTAGAGGAAGCACAGGAATGACTGTCCACCCTGTTAAGAGCTGTGTTGGACTCCCTGCTCCTCCCTGGCCACACCTTTGCGCCAAGGATAAATATGAACTTGGCACTTCTGGGTGCCCCATCCCACCAATAAGAACAAACTTTTTTGAAGAGCTCTGGGTCATTTACCATGCGTCTTCTTGTCCCTCTTGCTGGCTATGTGCTGTTCCACAGTTACTTAACCTCTCTGAGCCCTGACTGCCTGGAGGAGGACATTAACTCTGTCCACCTTTTGTTTTTCTGAAGACCGAAGGAGAAAGTGGATGCCAGGATGACTGTCCCCTAGTGTTGGTCCACCACTCTGATAGACAAGCATTTCTTTAACCTCCCTCCTCTTTCTGTCCAGCTTCGATGTCTCCAATGCCTGGAGGTAAGAAGGGTTCATTCTACAGAGCTTAGTGAGTCAAACACGGAGCCTAAATGTAAAATTTCACAGTTAAACTGGGATTAGAACTCAGCTCCCAGTTCCAGTTTGGACTCCGGACCCGGGTCTCTTTCAGCTGCAGCTCTGCCTTGGAGTCAGGGAAGCAGCCACTTATTCCAGCACTTGCTAATTCCTGCTCTGAACCACACATGGGTAATGATGGGGGTGAGGATGAGTTGAGTTCTGACCCCAGAAGCTACAGCCAGATGGGGAAAAGCCCCTCACTGACTCTGTTGCAGGTGGTGAAATGGCTCTTTCTTGGGTGAAAAAGGCCCGGGGGAGGGCATTTCAGGTGGAGGCAGCAGCCCCAGTGAAGGTAGAGACGAGAAAGCAGAGTCCGGGGTGGTTGGAGCGGAGGGCGGAAAGCTACCCAGAGGCTAGCTGGCATGAGGCTCTCTCCCCCTCACCCCTGTGGTTCTGATCCCAGCTGCAGTTTCCATCTGAGCTGCTCACGGGGCATCCCGCTAGTTCATCTCATAAGAAGCCTTCGGATGAGGAGACTGAGTTCAGAGTAGCTCCCTTTGTTTTGTCCATCTGTCAGGGCACACACTGGACGTTGGCCCTTGCTTAGAGTCAGTCCTTCCACCTGCATATAACCCCCAGCTATATAATCCGTCTCACCTTTTCATCACCACAATCTCTCAGCTTTCCAGACGCCGAGCTGCCTAGCCGTGCTGGCCTGGCCCTGTTGGCATGTGACTCTGTTGTATGCTCCAGGCCGTCTAGACACTGAGTCTCAAAGTGTGTGCAGGCCTCCTTGCCCAGACCAGCTGCAGGGTGAGGTCACAGCTATCTGTCCCCAAGTCCCCCGATCAGGCATCCCTGTACCATTTGTAGTGATTTCTCAGAAATCTCCTTTGGATCCTTGCACATACACGTCTGATCTTGGGATTATTCTCCCCATTGAAAAAGAAACTGTGGCCTTGAGAGACTCAGTGACACTCAGTGACTTTTTCTTTATCTCCTGGCCACAAAGCAGGCCTGGGACTCTGCTCCTGTTCCACTCAGACTTAGATCGTTGGCCAGACCCAGCGTGGGAGAGGCAAAGACATGGATAGAGAGAATGGGACTTGGAGAAACCCACTGTCGTTGCCCTGGTTCCTTGACTTTTGCAACCCAGTGGCTATTTTTTCATGGTGGACGTGTTTAATGGGAAGGCTGGGAGAGAAAGGGCACCTACGGGCCCCTGCCTGTTACTTCCCATTGTGCCTGCACACAGTAGGCACTCACCAATGTCAGCTTGGTCTTCTAGTTGGCACTAATTCTGTTCCAACCTTTCTAACAGTTGAGTGGCATAAAGAGTTAGGCAATGGTGGATTAGGGAACGCAAGGAGATTACTCAGTAAGCAGCTAAACTTCTTAAGCTGCCTGGGAAAAGACCAAAGATCAGTCTGTTCGTTAATTTATTCGACAGATGACTATTGAGCACTTAGTTGAGCCAGAAGGATGACAATGACATGGCGGTGCTCAGTTGTTGAGAATCTCCCGTGTTCCATTACCCATGGAAAGTGGAAGCACTTTTAGAATTGTTTCTTCCTTGCTCTCCACTAGGGGAGGTGCTAGTTTGGGATTAAGATGAAGCAGACAGGGCACCTGAAGCCCACATTTGATGAAGCACTTGTTACCACTCTGACAACACATTTCACCCTTGTCTCTTAACACTGTGAGGTGCTGCTCCAATGTCTCCTTTCATAAAATTGTTACCTTCACTACTGGGGGTGCTGTGGACAGAGAGCCTTCCCCTGGTAGCTCCTCCAGGGATGGGCTCAGCTGGGAGAGTTACCCCACCCATGTTATTCTCATAATCCCTGAGGGGGATCACAGTAGATGTCTGATGTGAGCAGGAACACAAAGAAGTAAAATTGCATCGCTTAGGAGAACTCTGAAGGGCGATTTGAGCTCCAGAGCTTCCTAAGGGCTGGCCAGGGGGCCTGCTTGGTAGGCCTGCTTCAGGCCTTTGCCTTCTCTTTCTGCCTCCACACCAACTCGGCCATGTAGATCCTGATGCACTCTCTAGTCAACCTCTTGCAAGCTGAACCCCATCTCGGGGTCTGCCTCCTGGGGAACACAACCTGTAACTGTCTCTCTGTTGCAGTAAACCCCTCCTAGCTAGTTAAAATATAGCTTCCAAGGGACTTTAAGACAAAGCTACAAAACCCACAGTTTGTGGATAATTGCACTAACTACAATGTCACTGTTCTGAACACTTCACCTGCATTAACTTACTTGATCTCCACAGCAGCTCTACGGGGACAATACTTTTAGAATTTCCAATATACAGAGAAGTTTAAGAAGGCTACTTTTTGAAGCAGAAGGTGAAACATCGAATGGTCTCTCTGATATAAGAGAACCAGACCACAACTATCTCGTGGACTTCAGAAGAAAGACAGAGTGAAAGAGGGAGACAGGGTGAGGGTGGAGGGAGGGAAGGGAGGGTAGGGGGAGGGATAAAAGGAGAGCGGGAAAGCCCTTGTCACTTTGACAAGAAACATATGTGCACAAAATGCTCAACTCTATTGTAAACCTTAAATTTCGCACTTGTACATATCAATAAACTGGGGGAAAAAAAGAAGGCTACTCTTCTTGTAGAAAAAAATGAAGAGATTGGCGGTAAAACCCAGTTCAAAAACCATTCAAAATAAAATATGTCTGCTTGGAAAAATCTTTTTTATAAATATTTTTTTAAAAAGATGGAAATATGTTTGTTCCATGACTTATGCCAGCCTTTAGGGAGCCTGACCCCAAAGACCTCACCCAGGAATGAAAGTGAAACCCACAGGACCAAGGGGCAGCGGTTTGGGAGGGCAAGTGTTTAGAGATGTCTATTGGAACTCAGGAAGCTAGTGTGCTTGTCTAAGAACAGACTCCAAACATGAGAGGAACCGACATCGTGCAGCTAGTAAGAGCAGCTCCAGAACTGGGCCCTCATATTGTCAGACCACAGGCCCATTTCTCCTTCCACTGTTTTTTCTCTTCTCCAGCTACTAGGAGGTCAAAATCCTCAAGTATCAGGGATTTGGGATACACGTGGTGGCCTGTGGCAACCTCATCTTTTCTGTCCATCTGACTGTGTCCAGCTTGTCAGAATTTCCTCTTGGAGAGCTGGTGGTTGGAACAGCATAGCAATTAACTAGACTCTCTCCTAATACAGTGTTACTTTAACTCTGGAAAGTGGCAGGTGTTGGGCTTCTACTGTAATTGCTTCCATATGAGACCACTTGAGAGTTTACCAACTGATTATCAATCTATCCCTGAATTTGTCCCATAGGGTAAGGCTCATTGCCTTATAAAGTGACAGGATAGGGATATTAACCTCATTTTACCTGCAGAAAAAAATGAGCCCCAGGGTAATTGAGGTAGTGTTCAGCCCAGGGCCAAAACTTCTGGTCCTAGTTCAGCCCCTTAGTTTCTATTGCTGGCTGGGGTCCTAGAGCAAAGCTAGAACACTTACCTGCTGAGCTCAGGACAGTCTCTTTCCAGAAGCCCTGGGAAAAATCCCAGGCTGCTGGAGAATCACGTCATCAAACAACTTGGCACGAGAGCAAAGACCAAGCAACAGAGACAGAAGGTAGAAACCCTTTCTTTCTCTCTAGTCCCTAGAACCCATTGTCTCCTAGAGAATGCCCCCCTGCCCTACCCTAACATTGTAGTGTCTCTTGCTGGGCCTCCCTCCCTACCTTTAGTCTCTTCATTCCAGCCTTTTCTCCCACACTCCTGAGGATAATTCCAGAAAAGAGTCAACAACTGAGTCTGATGGCACACACCTGTAATCTGAGCATTCTAGGAGCCCGAGGCAGGAGGATCACAAGTTCAGGCCCTGCCTGGGCAACTTAGCTACTTAGTAAGATCCCGTGTCAAAAACAAAACAGCAAAAGTAGAGGGCGAGGGCTGGGGATGTTGCTTAGGTAACGGCCCTGAGTTCAACTCTCAGTATTACCCCACCTCAACCCCACAGATCAACAGCAGAAAGCTACCAGGAACTCCCATGAGGGATCAGGACTCGAAATCCTGCCACAGCTGGGCCAGCTCCACATCCTCGCCTATGGAATGAGGACTGTGTTGACCTCAGCTATTGACCTTTCTTGTCCCTTGTAGACATCTGTGCCTTCCTCAAATCTTCCCTGCATGGCTACATGTCACTGCCCGTCAACCAGCTCTTCTCCAGCTCCCAGCTATTCATCACATCAAATGTCGCTGCCTCCCTGAGGCCTGTGAAGTGACCCCCGCCCCAACCAGCTGAACTGCTTCCTCCTCTGGGCTTGCTTGTTCCGCCTGTTTTCTGGATCTCATCACTCTTCCTGTACCAAGGTTATTCCCAGGTCTGTCACTCACCTTCTCTCACATGGGCTGATTTCATGAAGGCATGTACTAGGCTGGCACGGGGCCTGGAAGAAAGCAGCACCAATGTGTAGATTAATCATTACTCAGTGAGGGCTGCCTAGGACTTTGGCATGCTGCTAAAGGCATCACTGGGGTCATCTCCCTCTGGGACAATAGCCTCTGAAGTCTGCAAGAATGGTGACTGGACAAGGGAGAGATTTAGGGACCAGGCTGCCTGAATCCTCAGGTCCCCCCACCCCAGGAATTGGGACAGCCAGTGCACCATGCTGCCACCTTGTGGCAGCCTCTGCCTTCTAGGTTGTGACATCACAATTGCACAACTCAACATAGTTTCGAAAAGAAACTGTCAGTTTCCTGTGCTGGGAGCCGCTGGGGAGTGCGGCCCCATCCCACCCAGGGTCTCCAACGGTCTCGGGAGGGGTGGAAGGTAAATACCGTTGGGAATCGGGGTGATAAGGAAATGAAAACTCCAGACTGCAGAGTGACCCGGTTTTATTTTGGTTTTGGAGGCCGGACGGGGCACTGCTCCACTCCGCAGGGGTGAGGGCTCCACAGTGTCCCCTCCCCCAAGGAGGAGAGCCCAGCGACGTGGGGATTTAGGGAACGGTGGCTCCGGGGACCTAGTCCCGGTGGTGGGTTGCTGGAGGAATAGGGATATCAGGTAGACGCCTGCAGTGGCTCAGACTGGGCTCTGGGAAGGGGCAAGGCCGGAGACGGGACACGCAGTCTACGAGCGTGGAGTCCGAAAGCTGGGCCCGTCTCCACTTCATTGCTGAGGCCCAGGTCGGAGAAGTGAAGCCGAACTGTCATCCTGCCGGAAGCGGGGCCTGGAGGCGACCCGGCGTCCCAGATCAATGCGGGGCAGCGCGCACTCACCCGCAGCTTCCACCCTCACGGAGGGTGCACGCGGGGCCGGGCCATCGGGTACTGAGTCCAGTGGGCACTCAGGCCTGCCTCTTCTCTCGGGTGCGCCAGGCGGGCCCCGGGTCGCGATCAGCAGCTCACAGAGCCCGCGGGCGGTGCCAACCCCAAGTCCGAGAAGCAATCGAACTCGCTCTGGCCCAGAAAGAGCTCCGGGAGCTCACGCACGCGGTGGAGCCCCAGCTCGAGCTCCAGAGACGTCAGCGCGTCCTCGTCGATGAGTTCGGCGTCCATGCAGCCCAGGGTGTGCGCAGGCGGCGGCGGGGCGGTGCCGCCGGGCGCAGGCTGCAAGACTGGGGGACCTCCGGGGGCGCTCAAGGCCATGGTCTGGCGACTCGGGTACACAGCAGCCCCCGGCTGCAGGTGCGCGCTGCCGGCGGCCGGCTGCTGCGCCGCCGGAAAGGGCTGAAAGGCCTGCGGCCCGAAGGCCCCGTACGCCAGGGCCGCGGGCGGGGGCGGCGGCAGTCCCAGCGGAGCCCCCCGCGGCCGCAGCCCACCCTCCAGGCCGGGGCCCGCGTACGGCGGCACCGTCCGGAGCGCGTGAGGGCCGTGAGCGGGAGCGGCCGGCGGCGGCCTCTGCACCAGGCGGCAGCCCTCGGCGAGCATCAGGTGGTCGGCCATGGCAGCGGCGGGTGGTCAGCGCGCGCGCCCCTCCAGGCCCAGGACAGCTGCTCCTCTGAGGCGGAAGACCCGGCACGGCGTGGCCCCTGCAGGTCAGCCGGGCAAAGGAGACCTGTCCCGATCCGCTCCCTCCGTCCAGCCAAGGGCGCCCGAGCTCCCGAGCGCCCGCTCACCTCGCGGCCGCAGCTCCGGGCGGCAGGAGAACCAAGCAGCTCCCGGGTTCGGCTTCCAGACCCGCGCGTCGCGCCGGCGGAGCCGGCGACTTCTTAGAGCCGAAGGCGGGTGTGCCTCCGCCCCCTGGCACTCATTGGCTGAATCGAAAGCTTGGGGGCGGGCCGCGCGCGGCCCTGGGCCTAAGCCCCGCCCCTAACAGAGTCCTGCCCTTTGCTCCCCAGGTCTCGCTGAGCGCTGCGGTGGCAGGGAGTTTGGCCGCAAGGGCTTGACGCTAGGCTAGGATGGATTCAGGTGAAGGGGGCCCAGGAGGATAGAGGTTTAGGCCCTGGAGCTGCAGGATTTCAGGCCTACTTCAACTTCCTAATTTTCCACGTGGAGACTAAAGCTGAGAGGGTGGAAGAGGTTTCCTGGAAATACATAGCAAAGCCTTGACTGAAGGAAAACTCTAACTCAGGCCTTTTAATTCTTCCATCTGTGTAGGGCGCAGGCACCTTGACTGAGCAAGGTCCGCACTGGAGGGCGGCTTTCCATTCCCATAAGCCCCAGGAGCTGGTTGCTCTTTCTCTGGCTCCCACCGCACCTTGTCTGTTGAAGCATGTACTGAGTTGTTATTAAAGTAATTTATGGGCACGTCTCTTGAAGGACTTGTTCATCTTCTTACCCTCAGCGCTTGGCCCAGAGCCTGGCCTAGAGCTGCCTTTTAGTAAAAGTCGAGTGAATGAAGAAATGACGAAATGAATTGCAACACGATCTTCTGCGCTTCAGTTTCTTCATCTGTTAAAATGTTGACACCTGCAGCACGGACCCTGCTGGACTGCGGCGAAATAGGAAGGCGGGGCTGTGCGTGCGTGCGTGCGTGCGTGTGCGTGTGCGTGTGTGTGTGTGTGTGTGTGTGTGTGTGGTGCCCGCCTACCACAGTTTTGGCGCAGGGTGCTAAAATGTTCCTTCAATGAATGAGAGGCTGGGTTAGCTCTCTCCCTAAGGACCTTCCCGAGAAGGATATTTGCACCTCCCCTGGATAACAAGGATAGGTAGTAACTTGGAATTTTAGTAGGCGTTGCATTCGAAAATCACCTTGTTGAGGGCTGAGCTTGAATTTTCAGCTCCATTTTGCAGGCAAGACTGAGGCGCACACAGAAAAAGTGGCTGTCTAGGGGTCACGTGCAACAAGTTAGCACATGAAAGCCGGGTGTTCCCCACGGCTAGGGAACAACTGGAGTTCTTCCTCGAACTTTGACCTCCACGTGTGTTTGCCACTCTTTTCCTCCCTCATCTGACTCCCCTCCCCCAGCAGCAGCCTTAGGACTTCCTGGAATTTGCTTTATCTGGTGGATGTAGAGGGAGAAGCTTGCAGTAGGAGTTCAGAGGCCTCAGTTCTAATCACACCTCCCTGCCCTCTGCAGGCACATGACCCTCGGCTATGGGGGTGGGGGGAGCAGCATCGCTTGATTTCCCAGGGCCTCAGCTTCCAGGTCACTGAAGAGATGGTCTCTCTGCCAGCATGAAAGAAGGCTCACATGCAGATATTCCCAAATCTAAAAGAATCTGGAGTGGTTATAGCCTTAAGCTTTCTGGATGAGAGATACTCAATGCACATTGTGACTCCCATTCTACTGAAGAGGAACAGGACTCAGAAGAGGAAGCGACCTGCCCAGTGTCACACAGCTATTGATGGAGGAGTGTGGCAGTCCTTAGTTGCTTCTCAGGGGCCACTGTCCTTCCTTTTGTTACCAGAATGCCCGGGTACTTCTCAGCTTCTAGTCCAATGGCTCCAGCTGTTTCCTCTGCTCAGATGCTCTTTCCTCTCTCCTATGTCTGCCTGGCAAATTCACTTCCTCAAATTACTCAAATACCATCTTTTTCTTAATTTAATTGTAGTGTTTTCCACAAGTTCTTTGGTATTCCTTTCCTAAGTTCCCATCTCCTTGCGTGGAGAATGGGACAGATATCATGACTTACTTCCGACAGACTATAGCAGAATTGATGGTGCCACTTCCAAGACTAGGTCATAAAAAAAAAACACTGTGGGCTCTTCCTTGCTCTATGTCAGGAATCCCTTGCTCTGGGGAAGTTAGATGACGTGTTGTGAGGACCCTCAAGAAGCTATAAAAAGAGCCATACTGGCTAGAAACCAAGGCATCCAACAAGCAGCCAGTGAGGATCTACTTCCGCCATCTTGGAAGCAAACCCTCCAGCCCCAGTTGAGTTTTAAAGTGACTGAAGCCCCAGCCAACATCTTACTTACAATGCGAGAGAACCTGAGTCAGAATGGCTAAGCTGTTCCTGGATTTCTGACATGTAGAAAATGAGATTAACCTTTTTTGGGGGTAGTGGTGATACTGGAGATGAACCCAAGACCTCGTGAATGCTAAGCGAGCATGTTACCACTGTGCTATACTCCCAGCCCAAAATGTTTGTGTTTTAAGTTGCTAAGTGTTGGTGGAATTCATTACACAGCAAGATAACTAAGATATAGCATTAATATAGCAAGTAATATAGCTATCTGCCCCCCTTCTATGCCTAGGATGGGACTTGTCTTGCTCTTTTTGTGTTTTCTAAACATTTTTCATCTTTTAATACACTGAGTAGTTCATTTATTCATTGTGTTTAATTGCTTTTCACCTCACCATTGGAATGCCAGCTCCACAGGAGCAGGGAACTTGGTGGCACCTAAAATAGTACCGGACACTCCTGAATTTCATTAACTATGAGGTGTTAGCAATTTAAGATTCTTATTTTTAAAAAGTTAAAATATAAAAAAGACTTTGTGTAGCTTCTTATCAATAAAGTATGGTTGTAGGTGCTCTAAGCATTTGGGTACAAAAATGAGAGCTGTTGATTTCGTTTAGGGCAGCAGCTTCCCAGCCAAGAATCAGACATGTTCTTGGACAATGAGATGTGAGCTGAAAAGAGTGAGTAAGGCTTCTTGGGAAACTATTCAAAAACAGATGGAATTATCCGGAGAAGGCAACTCTACAACAACCGAGTGCAGATTGGTGGTTTCCCAGATTTGGGAGTCAGGAGAACGAGGAGCAACTGCTTTGTGGGTCTGAAGATTCCTTTTAGTGTGGTAAAAAAGAGAGGTTGGAACCAGATAGAGACGGTAGTTGTGAAACATGGTGAGTGAATTAAATGTCACTGTATTGTTCACTTGAAATGTTTATGTTATGTAAATTTCCTCTCAATTGAAACAAAAAGATGTGTTCATCCAGCACTGAATTTTGTGCTTTGCCTTTCTTTCTCTCCTGCCAGGGATGAGAATGTGATCTCTAGAAAATCAGCAGCCTTTAAAATTATTTTTTCTTGCTTCTCTATTTCCCACCATTATACCAATCACATTCTAATTTCAATTTCAATTAGCAGCCATTTTTTCAATTTATAATAATGATGGCTAACACTTTTAGAGCACTTACTGTGTACCAGATATTGATCTAAGCTCTTTACAAATGTCAGATAATTTAATATTTATAATAACAAAGTACTGTTATTCTCATTTTATACCGGTATAGAGGAAAAATACTGGTGCAGAAAAGACATGTGGCAACTCATGCTACGGGTGGCAGAGAGAAATCTAGTTGATTCCTGCACCTCCAGGTGCCATGGAACCTCTGCGGCAGCCTAGGATTCTGACCTTGACTTAACCGGTTTTTTTTGTTTTGTTTTGTTTTGTTTTTTTGTGACAGGGGCTCTCTCTGTAGCCCAGGCTGGTCCTGAACTCACTATGGAGCCCAGGCTGGCCTTGGACTCCAAGCAGTCCTCCTGTCTCAGCCTTCGGAGTGCTGGGATTATAGGCGTGCACCACCATGCCCAGTTTATGTAGTGCTGGGGAGTTGAACTTGGGTACTCAGTGCCTGTCTAAGTGCTTGCTAGGCAAGCACTTAAAGCACTGGGCCATTCCTCCAGCTCCTTGTCTTAACTCTGAGAAAACCACTTCCTATTTAGGCAAGACACTAGCTTAGTTAGGTTTCTGTTCCTGAAATTCAAAGCTTGGTGTATGAGTTGGCTGCACATGAACCGCACTGATTTTCAGGCATACAGATCATTTATCAAGTGCTTTCTGATCTCCTTGCTTCCAATAGACAGTGACCCTCGGAAGGCAGAGAGGAGTCTTCCTGCATTCACAGGAGCCACTGCCCAGCACGGGATCAGGCCTGTACCAAATGCTGCATGCAGTGAGGTATGGGGATGAGCAGCTGGAACTCAGGGGAGGGGCTCAGAATGCAGAGAAAGATGTTCCTAGGTGCAAAGCAGATGTGGAAAAAGGAATGAGTGCAGCAGTTGGGGAGGATATTGAGGAGGAGTGAGACTTCATGGATGGTCAGGAATAGGCAGGGAGTAGGCTTCCCCAGCAGGAGCATGGGTTTTGAGTGAAAGCCCCAGGTAGGAATGCACAAGGTGAGATTCAGGAAGTACCAGGTGCCCTCCTGGAACTAGAATAATAGGCATTTGTGTCGAGAAAGAGAGAGAGAGAGAGAGAGAGAGAGAGAGAGAGAGAGCGAGAGCGAGCTGAAAGGTGAACGCCTGCAAGAGTCAATATTCATGACCTTGAAAACCATCTGCACAGGGAGACTTCTAACTCAATCCAGGCAGGAGAAACAGCAGGTGGAATTTCACACAGTTTATAAAAGGAAGTTGAGGCTCAGAGAAGGGACTCAATCTGGCTCAGACTGCCCAGCTATCAAGGGCAAGGGTGGGACTTGTGCCTGGGTTTTCTAATTCACTTCCTATAACTTTGTGTGTGTCTGTGTGTGTGTGTGTGTGTGTGTGTTGGGCATATAGGACATTCACAATGAGCCACATCCCCTAATGTTTATTTATTATTTCTTTTATTTTCAGACAAGGTTTCACTAAGTTACTAAATTGCCCAGGTTGGCTTGAACCTGCAATCCTCATGCCTCAGCCTCCCAGAGTGCTGGGATTACGGGCCTGTGCTACTGGATTTGTCTACACTTTTTGTAATTGACTGTGTAAGTAGGACCATACTAGGATTCTGAGCAGGAAATGGTTGCTGCTTCTATTGAACTTTCTCTCCTGCCGATGGAAAGGATGGAGTGGATCTGAGGTGGATGCTAGGGTGTGACGACAAACTCGGTAGTTAATTCATTCATTTAAAGAAATACATTGAGCTCCTACTATATGTCAGGTGTCCCCTGACATCATGGAACTTGCAATTTAGTGACAAGAAGGACAAGAACCAAAACAGCAAACACAACAGCAAAGTGCAAAGGCTAGGAAGGAAACAGGCAGGGGCCTTGAGCTTACTTCATTAAGAAGGGCCAGGGAAGGCCTTCCTGACAGATGATGTTGGGTTGGGCCACGCTGGGGAGAAGGAGCCAACTCTGCCAAGAACAGATGGTAGATGTTCTAGGCAAAGAAGCAGCATGTGAGAAGGCTCGGGGGAGAGGAGCTGGAAGATTTGAAGAAGTAGTGAAGGTCTCGGGCTGGAGGTGGGGAGCTGAGGGCCGAAGAGAGGGTTGGGCTGGGTGTCAGGTGGGAGGGGAAGGCACGGAGCCAAAAGTTCCTATCCTGAGATTTGTGAAAGAGGGAGGTTAGGAATGGGAGAATGGGACTCATCTAATTACAATTAAGTTACCTTGTTGGAAGGGATATTAAGTTCTTAAGTCAGCAAGGAAGGCAAAAATCAAATGTGGTTCTTAAGAATTATGTTCAGAATTTATCGTATTTTTACATGTTCAATTCCTAAAGTAATAAGAGTTTTCCTTTGTACTCTGTAATATGCAGTATATGAAAAAGCAACAGTATATGAAAACCACATATTTCAAAGCATATAGCTGAGCCTCAGTATCCATGAAGATTAGTTCCAGAACAACCCCTAGATACTAAAATGTACAGACGCTCAAGTCCCTTGTATAAAATGGTGCAGTATTTGCATGTACACGATAACGTTAAATCATCTCTAGATTACGTATACTACCTAACAAACACAAAATTGTAACTGCTGTATAAGTGGTTGTTATACACTATGTTGTTTAGGAAATATTGGCCAGAAAAAATAATTTCTGACCACGTTCACCACGTGCAATTTTTTTTTTTTTTTTTGAGACAGGGTCTCACTCTGTAGTCCAGACCAGGATGGAACCTGGGCTCAAACTGAGCTAGATTCTTCCTCCCAGGAGCCTGGCATCAGGACTGGAAGATAGCAGCCAGAGTGACCATGCCTGGGACACGCACACACAAACCTGGGGGCTTGTGGGGGAGTTGGCTTTTGCTACAGTAGCAAATCAATGGAAGAAGCCTGTCTGCAGTGAGCAAAGGGGAGGAAGGGAAGCGAGGGGTGACAGAGGGCGAGTCTTGCCTGCACCAAGGATGGCTTTATAGGTGCGATTTGGGCCCTGAAGTGTCTCTCCGCACTGGGGTCCAGGGTGTCTAGTTCGCCACTTGATACAGTCCACGGGTACTTTAGCCAGCTCGAGAAGCACAGGACATGGTGGCTAAGTGTATCCCCATTCCACAGGTGACAAGAAGACTGCTCAGGAAGGACAAATGGGAACATCCAGAAACAGGTGGTGCTGGAATTGCAGAGGGAGGGACCAGCTCATTCTGAGATTCAGATGCTTCCATAGCCCTGCCTCCTCGCTGCTCAGGCCTGCCCCGTGAGGACGGGCTTCCAGGCACATGGTTGCTACATCTCCGAGCACCCCAGCTCTAGACTGGCAAAAACTGCTGCCTTGGGCTGAGAATTCCCAGCCTGCTTTGGAAGGAAGGCAAACACGTCACCTCCTGGAAGCTGCTACTCCTAAGCTGGCACCTACAGACACTCTTTGAGGAGATGCCTGTGCTCTGCTTTGTAGCCAGGATCACAAGCTGGCTCAAGAGCCCTTGTGAGGGTGACTTTAGCTTCTGATTGCTGGGGAACTGGGACTCAGAGACCTTGCACATCAGCGGGAAGGGGAGTTTGCTGTGAGCTGTATTTTCTCAACAGCATTGCCCATCCCTGAAGAATCAGGTTGATAAATGTGTCAATTCAGAGCCCAAACCAGGCAGGATTAATCATTTCCTCCTCCACACTGTTGCTACAGCATCTTGGGTCTGACTCATATCCACATCCCCAGTACCTACCTTGGTGCCCAGCACAAAGTAAGTGTGGGGAACATTTACTGAGTAAATGTCATTAAATTTTGCACTGTTGAGTGCTGTGCCTATTCAGTCCCTGTGGCAACACTTTAAAGAGATTCAGAGTAGAGTCACTCTTTTACTCTTTCCTGTCGGAAGAGCCAGGGTGGTCCAGGGCTCTGTGGATACTTGCAAGGCTTCAGCTTGAATTCTATTTCTGGCTCTTGACATCTTAACTGAGTAATTCCTTCTATTTGAGCCTCAAGTTCCTCCTCTGTAACATGGGAGTGATAATAATAATAACCACTATTTAACCAGGTAATTAGGAAGAGAGAAGGTAACTAAAAATTTCATGTCTAGCCTAACAAAAAATAGAAACTCAGTAAACTTCAGTTGTCTCCACACTGGTATTTCTCACAGCACCTGGTTCATGGATAACATTTAGTGAAGATCACCTTCAGGCTATCCTGGACTATCCAGTCTTGTTTAAGCTCTTAGTTGACTATAGCTGTATGAATGAGCTCAGGACATCCAGCGAAAGAACTGCTGCGCTGAGCCCGGCCCAACGGCGTCATATAGAATCATGAACTAATACATAATTCATGATTTACACCCTAAGTTTGGGGTTGTTGTCACACAGCAGAAACCACATAGCTGACACAAACAACAAAGGTGTGAGCAGAGCTGGAACAGAGCTGGGGTGCGGCAGCCCTGGGATCAGAACCCTTGCTCTGTCTCTGCCGTTTCCTGCACACTGGCTTCCTTTTCTTCCACCGCTCTGTCTTCACAGTGCAGGAAACACGCGTGGGTTTCAGGTCTTGCGACTTCAGCCAATGGGGAGAAACGACTTTCTTTGCATCCCAGGTTTAAAAGTCCTTGGGAAAAGGCTCACTTTGGGTCAAGCAGCCCCGGAAACTCATCAACTCATGACGCACACCTAAGCAAAACCATGTACAGACAGCGCTCTAAGGTTTAGTAGGTTTTAACTGACTTCATTCTCACAACACAACAATCCTATCAAAGCTATTATTATCTCTGCTTTGAAGTGAGGAAACTTAAAATGGAGGCCCAGAAAGCTGAACCAACTGCCTGAGGTCACAAAAGAGGTGGAGCCAGGATTGTCTGACTCCAGTACCTTCTCCAGTTGTGACGCTGTTACTCTGCCTGCCTCTCATAGTGAGTTTCGGGAATGGGATGGGGGGAGCCCAAAAGAGGGGTGGGCAGAACACAGGCACTCTGCCTAAGGAACTGAACTGCTAACCCAGAGGCGAAGAGCCTCTAAGAGCTGTTAATCACACTGTCTGTCACCAGCAATGACAGTGGAAAGGCCTGGGTGGCCTCTGATAATGAATCTTGGAAGAGGGGGTGGACATTACCAGGAAGTGGGGCTCAATTCATTGAGCGGAATTTATTTCTTCAAGGTCAGGGAGGTGAAGCCCAACATCACACAGCGAACACCAGGCTGAGCTAGGCTGCCACTTCTTTCTGCCTGAAGGAGCGCTGAGGCTTTGCCATGAGCCAGGTGCCCTGACTTCTCAAAATGTGGAAAGGAGTATTGGGGGTGGGGGTGGGGCAAGATGAATGGAGCTCCCGTCTCTGCCCGTATCTCATTCTAGAACTGCTGTTCCTCGGAAGATAAGGTTTGTGCCATCGTCTCTAGCCGTCCTGTGAGTGTGTGGCTTTCTTGGCCCATGTTCACGTTCCCCGGGGGAGAGTCATACGCTCCCTTGAAGGCCTTGCCTAGTGCTGTCCTGCTTGGGCCCACAGCCTGTGGGATGAGGACTCTCTGTAGTCCCTTGAGTACCTCCCGGCCTGGGGAGACTATGAGAAGGGCTGGGGCCAGCCCTGGTAGGAAGGGACCACCAGGTGTTTCCTCTGGGTAGGACAGCCCAGCTCTCGCTTGGCTGGAACCCAGCTTGGGAAGGCATTTCTCAGGCCTATCTGGATTCTGGCTTTCTATGCAGTGTGGCATTGGAAGACAGTCCCTGATTTTCATGTCTCCAGCAACTAGAGAAAGAGCAGAATTGGGGCACTTTCATTTGGGGGGGAAGAAGCAGCGCTTTTTCTCATGAGGTGCCCATGTCTGGTGCTTCCTCAGCCAAGAGCAGCCGGTGCCAGGGAGGAAGTTTGAGGCTAGCTGGTGCTCCTGGCTCCTCAGTCAGTGCTGTGTCAGGGAAAGATAAATGTGACTCATATGTAGAGCTGGAGATTTTCTAACAGCCATGTTTTAAAAGATAAAGAGAAACAAGTGAAATTGCTTTAAGTAAGAAATTTAACCCACTAAGTCCTAAATATCATTGCAACATAAAACCAATATAAACATTATTAATGAGGTAGTTCACATTTTTTGTATTAAATATTGAAATCTGGTATTTTAATACCTATACCATGATTCCAGCTGCCCACATGTCAGGTGCTTCATTGTCACACATGGCTCCATTGCCACATCAAACAGACCAGTTTTAGACTGGCTTTTACGGATTTTGGATACGAAGATTCAAATGTTTTAGAATGTCTGCCTCCTAGCATTTCACTGGAAGAACTTCAAGGTCATCTGGGCAAGCCTATCACATACAAGGAAATGACTTTCCTCAAGGAGACCCACACTGCTAGCAAAGCTGGTGTTTGTGCCTGTATGTTCTTGTTTTGGATAACTCCCCTTGCCAAGCTGCCTCCTGCCAGTAGAGGTGGCTTGCTGGTGTAAATCAGGGACAAGGGGAAAGAAGGGAGACTGTGGACAGAGGTACAATGGACTCCGTTCCAACAGACATCCCTTCCTTTGACCCCTTCTCCCTTTCCGGGGAGAACGTCACAGCCTGGGCACAGAATGGGCAAGAATGCTTTTGGTGATGCCTCAAACCTGAATGCAGGCCAGCGTATCCTTTGTGATTCCCCTCTTCCCGAGCTCATTGCTATCTCCAATGAGTTGGACCCCAGCGTGGCTGCAGCCAGCTGCAGAGATAAAAGTTGGAGGCCCTAGTGAAGACAGGCTATGCTCAGACTTCCTATGGGAAGGGACAGTTCACCTTGCCTGGGAGAACAGAGGCAAGCTTCCCCTGGGTGGTGACGGCTGGGGACCACTGATGAAGGGAAAAGACATCTAGGCAGAAGGTGACAGGACAAAAGAAGCGTGGTGAGGGAGCTAGTCTGTTATTTTCCAAGGGGCCGAGGTCCCAGGCATTGCTGGAGCTTCCCATGAGAGAAAGGAGACCCCAGTTTTTAAAAACCTTCTGCCTCATCTGAGTTCCCAAGACACTCAGCACCTAGCATGTGCCTGATGGAGTTTTGCTAGATGAACATAGGAGAATGAGGAAAGCAAGAAGTGGACACCTGCTGAGACCAGGCCAGCTGGGGCACAGAAAGCAGGGATGAGCCCAGGGCCATGTGTGTCCTGAGCACCTGGCTTGTCCCCTCATCTTCCGAATCTCATTCACTCCCCAGAGGGAAGGAGGTAGGTGGGTGCATCATTCTACAGATGAGGAAAAGGAGGCGCCCAAAGGTTCAGTGACTTCCAGGGGTTACACCGCCTTGTTTTGTTTGTTTTCCAAGGCTGACCTTTCTCAGTGCTGCCTGGTATGCCTCACCTGGTTACTGCCAAGAACCCAGCAGTCACCGTGGGGAGGGAGGCCCACTTCTCTGGGAGTTCCAGGAAAGGCCACCTGAACCAGGAAGCTACTACCCAACGGGGCTTGAGCTCTCCTGCCACACTCGCCCACCCTAGGTGCAGCTGGAAGGCAGCTCTGAGAGGCAAAGTGGCTTGCTGCAGATGATATGGGACGTGGGCAGCTAGAGGTAGGCCGGGCACTGACTCACAGAGGCTTCTGTGGGAAAGCCACTTCTGGTCCTCCCCTTTCCCAGCCAGGCAATGGGTAGGACTGCGTCGGCGTATCTGCCCGGGCCTGGAGCCAAGGGACCAGGAAAACGCTGAGCACAGTGCGTTGCCAAGGTACCTCACCCTCTCCTGTTCCCAGTGCTGACAGCTGACATGGGACATCCCTCCCTGTGGGTGGGGGACCCGCCAGTTCCCAGAGGGGCCAGGCCAGGCTCTGATTAAAGCTCAGATCCCCAGCACCCAGCACAGGCATGGTGACCAGCTTGCAGACTGGCTCAGAACTGCCTGGGCCTTTGCACACCACCCTGCAGCCTGGGAGCAACTCAGCCTTAGCAGACGCTATGGCTGGTCACCCTGGCCCTGGCACCAAGTTCATAGCTGGCATTCCAGAAATGCCTAGGTGCATGGACGGAGTCAGTGAACTGAAGAACAACAAATGGACCACAGTGCTGCAAAGTGAGGCAGCTGGGTGTGACTGCTCCATGTCATAGATGAGGAGTCGAGGCCCAGAGAGTGTAAATATGCAGGTAAGTAGCTCTTCTCCATGCCCTGCCTTTCCTCAGCACCAAACCCTGAATCTGCTCCCACACCCCAGGCCCCCCCCAGCCACTGGGCGGAAACACTCCTGGCAAAATGAAAGTACCAGGCAGATCTTTGCCTGTTGGAAGTTTGAGCCTGGAAGAGGCACTGCTCTAGTTTGACTGTGCAGGGCACAGCCTCAGTGGCCCACTTCCACATGGTGGGCTCACACCCTGCTCCTGTCGCTTCTAGCTGCGGGCCTTGAGCAAGTGACTTGTTTTTTCGGCTTCAGATATCCGAAAGTGGATCTCAAGTGGATGTAAAGTGGAAATCCGACCAACAGGCCCATTCCTTGAAGCTGTTGCAAGGATCAGATGAGACAAGGTGTGAAACACACCTAGCTCGAGGCCTGGCCCAGCTGACGCCTCCAGAAATGCCAGCTGTCGTCAGTTTTATCTGGTGACACGCACACTGATTGCACACTCGCTGCGGGGCGGAGTGGTGGAGCTGTTTTGGAGGGCAGAAGTCTGCCGCTTCTGCCTGGGTGACGTTAGCAAGCACCTGGTCCTCACGTAGGTGACAGGAGGCCCCGCAGTTCCTGGAAACGCCTCCTGGGCCAGTAAGAGCGCAGGCCAGCGGCAGTTCCACCTGCCTCCCAGCTGGCCGGGGAGTGATGACATTCTGACGAAGAGGGGACAAGCCAGGTGCTCAGCACACACCTGTCCTTCTACCTATCCCGGCTCTTGGAGACCCTGCCCTCCTGTTCTCAGTGTCCCCAGTCCCCTCACTTCTCAGCAGCTCAGGCTCTGCGTCTGCGTAATGCGGGTCTGGGCCACTGGGTCGCGGGCAAGCAGTGACCTGGCATCTGGCTGGAGTGAGCCAAGCGCAGATCAGGCTCTATTAACAGATGAGGTGTCCTTCCTTCCCACGCCCGCCGCAACCGGGAACCGTGCTCTGGGGCCACTCTCATCTTTCCATTTTCAGTAAAGGAAACAGTGGTAAGCAGGCGGTCAGAAAGACGTTGGTTTAGTGCACTCGTGAAGGAGTGAGTGCCGAGCGCGTGGGCCTGTGGTTGAAGGGGCGAGCGACGCGGGGGCGCAAGCGGGGGCAGGGCGCCCGCGCGATGGGAGCCCCCTGCCCGCTTGGCGCGCTTCCCGTGGCAGCTGGGCCGCGGGCCCGCCGCGGCTCCCCACCCAGCACGGGGACCGGAGTTAATGGCCGGGCGCTTGGGGACCGGCAGATGAAAGGGGCCGCGAGCGCCCAGCGCGACCCAGTAATTAGCCGCGGGTGTGAGCGGCGGGGCGGGCTTATCGCCCATCGCGGCCGGCCGGCTGGCGGGCGGGGTCCCGACGCGCTGCGCCGCCGCCCCGGGCACCGGGCACGGCGGTTCCCACGCTCGGGCCGCGGGCCGGGGGCGTTCTCGGGCCGGCGTGGCCGCGCTCGCCACCGCCGCTGAGGCCGGGCTGTAATTAGGGTAATTGTGCTGCTCCCCGCCTGGGGCGGTGCGGGACCCCGGCTGCGGAGCGCTGGCTCAGGGCCGGGGAGCGGGGCAGGGCAGCCGGGCCCTCAGACAGGTGAGTGGGCACATCTGGGCCGCCCCAGCCGGAAGGCGCTCCCGGAATATGTAGGCGGTGCGGGGACTTGCGGGCAGCGTGTGGGAGCGCACACTGCCTGCGGGTGGTTGATTCTGCGGGAGGCACCTGAGGGACCTGGGGGTATTGTCCGCAGGAGACCGCACATTTACACGGCTCAGAACCCAGACCAGCATCCTGATCCGGCAGCACTTAGCAAGCGCGCCTTAGGAGGTCCAGAAGGGTTAAAGCGACCCACAAGCCGCAGCCAACACCTTTGTGCTGCAGGAAGTAATGAAGGCCACGGCGCAGCCCATGTTGGGGTACCTCAAATTTACTGCCCCTCGGGCTCCAACACTACAGCCCATCCTGATCCTCAGGTCTTTCTGGTCGCCATACACCCAGGTCCTCACCATTGACACAAGCCTCCAAAATCCTTCTGGAAGAGAGGCAGGCTAAAAAAAAAAAATCCGATTTCAAGATCTTATTTCTAAAGCCAAACCCAATCCAAACCTTATCCCTGCTCCATACTTAACTTCCAAATTAATCTTGACCTTGGCTTCTGCCCACGTCTAAAACCATCTCCTGCAATGATCCTTCGAAACCTCTGCCCTCTCCCCAGGTAACCTTTGCGCAGCTATCTCAAGCAGCTAGATCTTCTCATGTGCTGCAGACTCAGGCCAGAATATCCTTTAACCAGGGGCCCGTGGTTAAATCCCTGTCACCTTCCACTGCCAGTCACCGTGTTCACTGGCCCAGGCCTCTCAGGTTTTGAGTTCCTAAAGGGTTGGAGCCTGGGGGTAGAAATTGCAAGTATGAACAACTAATTGATTGTGAATGAGTGGGTGAATGAAAGAATGTGAGAATGAGGAGAAAAGTACATGAGCGAATGAATGATTACTATTATTTTGTGGTGTTGGGGGTTGAACCCCAGGCCTTTTTGATTGTAAGACAAGGTCTCACTATGTCACCAATTTGCCACCAATTTGAGATCCTCTTGTTTCAGCCTCCCAAGAGTGCTGGGATTATAAGCTTGTGCTTGGCTAAGTGAATGAGTTATTGAATAACCAATGAATACCTACTACAAGCTTAATTTTTAACTTTCAGCCTGGATCCCTTCCCTAGGTGGAAACAACTGGAAGACCAAGAGATCCCATTACACCCAAGTAGTCTGAGATTAGTGTGTGTGTGTGTGTGTGTGTGTGTGTGTGTGTGTGTGTGTGTGTTTATGTGTGTGCATATGTGTGGTGTACATAAGCATCTAAGCACAAACCTTGACTCAGACAAGCCAAGAGTCCACTCCTGGCCACAGCGTTTATCAGCTGAGTGATCTGGGCAAGTGCTTTGCCCTTTTGGGCCTCCTTGAGCTCAACATGGTAAAGGGCAGTGACATCTGTCATGGCGAATTGGCCCTTGATTCTTTGTTCATTCTCTGTCCTCCAATCCCTTGCCTGGGGCGGCCTGGTCCTTGGTGGTGGGAGGAGGGATATCTTCCCCCTCCAGGAGCCCCAGGAAGGGTGGGAAGCAGCTCTGCAGAGAAGGGACAGCCCCTGGGTGGGGAGGAGGCTTCCCAGAGCATGTGAGAATCACTAGAGGTTTGCTGTGGGACAAGTCAAGGCAGAGACAGCAGCCACACGTTCAAAGACACCAAGCTGTGAACAAAGGATTTTCTATTATGGCTGGAGGATAAAGTGGGAAGTGTGGGTGGGGGGTTGTAGTCGAGGCTGGTGAGGGTAGCACTGACCATGTTGGGAAACACTCAAGGGCACTCTGTGTATGAAGCGTGCACTTTGTCCTGTAGGCAATAGGGCGCCGCTGCAGGTTTGAGCAGGGAGGGGCGGTCAGATCCTCGCTTTAAAAAGACCACTCTGACCCGCAGTGTGGAGGACAGCATGGAGATAGGCATGATGTCAAGCTAGTGACGGAGCCCAAGGGACAGTGTTGATAAAGTGACAGTGATCACAGCTCATCTTTACCGGTGCCTACTACGTGCCAAGCACTGTTTAAACGTTTTAATTCACATAATCCTCACAACACGCATTAAAAAAAAAAAACAGATGCTGTCATGATCTTGCTCTAGAAAAATCACCTGTACACTACAGTCTCCCTCATTCCATCTCTAGCCCGGGCCTCCCCTCTGAGCCGACAGGTCCACCAGCTGCTGGCCTCTCTTCTGGGCGTCTACAGCGTCTTCACTTTCACATGTCTGCTAAGGATCTCCCTACACCTGTGCACCCCCCTGGCTTCCTCATCTTGTCAGTGGCAACTGCACTCTCCCAGCTGCTTGGGCTAAGACTCTGACGTCACCCCTGCCCAGCTCCCACTCCTAACCCTTCTTCTCACTCCGGTCTCCCTACGGAGCTTGTGTACCCTAACTTGAGCATGAGAGAGACTCCTAGTGTCTGCCACTGCCAGCTACACCGAGTCCCTGCTGTTTCCTGCCCGAAAGATTGCAGTGGCCCCTGGCATCCCTGCTTCAGCTACTTCAAATACAGAGTCAGGCTGGTCTTGCCCCGAGCACATCTGCCTCCATGGAATCAAACAGCAGATGAATCCACACGATCTAGTGCCTCTGTCCCCAGCCACGCAGCAGACCTTCTTCAGTCCGCTCCAGCCACACGGACTTCCTCGCCAATCCTTCCACGCTCCAAAGGCCCCTTAGCCGCAGAAATCTCACACTTGCTGTTCCCTCTGCCTGGAACGCTATCTGCCCAGATATCCATGCAATTTCCTCCTTCAAATTTCTGCTTAAATATCATCTTGTCAGCAGGACCCTCCTTAATCACCTGAGGAAAATAGCAGCTTCCTTAGGCCCCTACCATGCGTTCTCTATCCCCTCCCCTTTGCTGTTTATAGCACGTGGCATCTGAAGCTTATTATTATTATTATTATTATTATTATTATTATTATTATTATCATCATCATCATCGAGGCAGGATCTCACTGGGTAGCCCAGGCTGACCTCACACTCCCAATCCTCCTGCCTTCGCCTTCGCGGTGCTGGGATTACAGCGGAGACCCTCCCACCTGGCACATCGGAAACACGGTTTTATATTTTGCCTTTTTGGCTTATTGTCTTTCCACTTCTCTCCCTCCCAACCCCGACCACACCGGTGTGTCAGCTCCACGAGGACAGGGATGGTTCTTTGCTTCGCTGCCATGTCCCCGACATGCAGAATATTACAACTCCCCGGTACACTTCTTTGAAGTGTTAACTTCATCTTATAGTGCGGGGAACTGAGGCCACTGAGAGGCTGTGAACTTGCACAGAGCACACAGTAGGGAGTAACTGGGCTAGGGGATGGCAGAAGGTAGGCGCAACGGGTGTGGGTGGAGAAGAGGAAATGGCCAAAAACAGGGACCCTGCGAGTGGTCAGGTGACTGGGCCTGGAGTTCATGGGCTGGCTGCTGTGTCAGGGGGTGACCTTAATACTGTGAGAACTCCTGGGGATGACCTAAGGGTTAAATAAGCTGGAAATTGAAAACACATTTTCTACGTAGTTAAAAATGATTTTGGAAATATTGTCCCATGAGGTCTAAATTCCCAGTAGTTTTCCTGCCCTTTCCCCATGCAGGATGCTGAGGAAGTTGTTGCTTTTGGGGGAAGGCAGATGCTGCAGTAGACAAGCGCCCCCCAACCCCCCGCTTTGATCTGAGTAGATATTTTGGAAGGGTAGATGAGATACAACAGTGTTAAAATCCAGAATTTCAGCTGAAACACATACACACTTCAGGCAGATATGGGGTTTTCTGAGCCTTCAAAACTTTCTTTTAAATGGCAGAATGTGGAATCTGCCCAAGCTGGAGCACAGACTTGTCGCCCTGAATCCTGGAGGAAGGGCAGTGTGTAGACTTGAGTGTGCACCATAATCCCCTGGAAGCCTGTTTTGATGGGGATGAAGGCTGGGACCCCCACTGAGTTTCTGGTTCAGTGACTCTGGGACCAAGAATCTGCCAGGGTGGAAGTGTGGTGAGGGGGAAAGTACCAAAAGGTTTCCAGGAGCTCAGCCAGACTGTGGGGATGAAGACGGCAGGGACCGGATCAGAGGGTGTGGAGGCTGTGGCCAGGCGCCTAGCCTTGGGCAATGGAGTGGGAGGCCTGCCCAGGGGCAGGTGGGCCCTGTGCACCAGTTGCCACTACAGATGGTAAACACCAAGAGACGAGGCTGGGTAACCCTGGGCCCAAAGACTCCCTCCTCCATCCCCAACTTTACCCCCTCCAGATGGCACCCCAGAGAAGGGGCATCGTGGAATGAGAAACCCTCCAATCTTGAGCCTCAGTAGACCTGGAATGGCGCAATTTAGAATTTGCCAGAACTTCACTGATGAACTCCTCTTCACAACTGGGCATGGGGAAGGGTACAGCCTGATTTACCAGGCTGTGGAGTAATTTTCTTACTATGTGACCCGGTGTGGAAGCTACCCTCCCCGAACCTCACTTTAATGTCAGTAGAGGATACAACTGCCACCATCTCACAGGACCAGGTGGGCTGAGGGAGACCGAGGACACAGGAGAGCCCAGAGCCCGGGACTGGCACGGAGCAAACTGCACGCACAGTGTTTGCTGCTATTAGGGGTTTTAACACTATTTTTCACCTTCACTGTTCCCTGCTCAATTCCTCCTTTCCTCTGTTTTTTTTCTCCTTTTCTCTTTTTTCCCCCTTTTCCTTCTTTTTACTGACTGGCACAAACTATGTCCCTGACATAGATTTTCCCTCTTGGAACTCACATACTCAAAGTCAAGAGGCAGTTACAGAGAGCGGCCTGAGCTGTGCTGGGTGATCCCGGGGGGACTGAAGCTCAGAGTGGGCTCTCTGGAGGATGTGAGGGAGTTATTCTGTTGCTGGTTTTGTAGACACTGCCACATCAAGTTTCCTTCCTTCCTTCCTTCCTTCCTTCCTTCCTTCCTTCCTTCTTTCTTTTTTTAGGATAATAACTCTTGGGAAGGAAGACAGAAAGTTTCTTTGCCAAGGTTCAGAAATATAATTCTAATCTGCAGTTTATAATGGAAGGCAGGAGAGCGAGATTGACTTTGGGGAAGTTAGAGTTCAGACTTTGAGGTTTAATAAACTGTGTGAACTTGAGCTAGCCAGCCTTTCTGGACTTTAGCGTTCCTTATCAATAAAGGCAGGCTGATGATATCTACTTAAAGGAGATTGATTATGAGAACTACTTAGCAGATATTTCTATTTGCTTACTGCTGATTTCAAGTCCAAGCTCAAAAATAGATCAGATTCATTTCCTTTCCATCATGTGTCCCAAGCAAGGTTGTCACGAGCCTGTCTTCCCCACCACCTGAGCATCCCTGGAGGACAGGAACTGTAATGTGTCCTCTTTTAAAACAAGAGTTTGGCAATGTCAGAAAAGCCGAGGAGGATCTGCCTTGGAATTCAGTAACTCTCCTTCTGGCTAGCCAGAAGAACCCTCTCCTTGAGAGTTCATTGCTGGGTTGTTTGTAATCCCCAAGAACTAGGACTCCAACCAGGCCCAGTGGCTCACACTTACAGTTCCAGCTATGCAAGATGTGGCGGTGGGGAATCTCTTGAGCCTAAGAATTTGGGTTCAGCCTGGACAACATGATACAAACTCATCTGGAAACAAAACAACAATAACAACAAAAAACTCTCTAGCCTGTAATCCCAGCACATGGGAGGCTGAGGCAAGAGGATCATCTTGAGTTCAAAATCAGGCTGGCCTACAGAGCAAGATCCTGCCTCAAAATAAAACAAAACAAAACCTCTCTGAAACCAAACTCTGGAATATCTCAAATATTGAAATATTGCCAGCAGCAGAATATGCAAACATGGCATGTTCTACTGGGGAATGTTATACGGCAGTGAAAATGGATGCCTGTGGGAAGCGACATCATCAAATCTCAGGGCTATGATATTGAATAAGTAGATCAAACAGAGCCCCAGGAGGCCACGTGCAGTATGATTCCTGTACTCAGTCTACAAATACGCCATAGTAGGTGGTATTTTTAGGAATACAAACACACATGAGAAAATAAAAATTAAGAACTGTTAGATACACAGTTCAGGATAGTGGTTTCTTCCAGGAGAAAGGTCCCAGGGCACAGAAGAATACGAGAATGGCACAAAGGGCTGGGCTGGGGAAGACTTCAGGAGTGTAAAGGAACTTGAGTGTTCAAATTTTAACTGTCATATTTATAACACAAGTGTGTAGTATAAGATATTTTCCTACACTTATCCAATATAGCTGTTTCATGATATGCAAATGGTATATCCTGATAAGTCAATGAGAAATGCACCTCACCCACCTAATATCCCTAACCAGCTGCACATCATAGCTTACCAAAGCAGAGCACTGAGTGTGTTGGTTGTTTCTCCACGGGAGTGTGTGGCTGACCAAGACCTACAGCCCCCTCTGAAGTTCTCCGGTATTGTCCTACATACTGTTCACTCTCCAGTGCTTTCTGCTGAATTCAGTGTGTTGCTTTCATGTCATTGGAAAGTCAAAAAACTGTCAGTCAAGCCACCATTAATCAGGAGTTGTCTGTTTTTAACGTGACAACGTAACATCTCTACTATGAAGCTTCGTAGAGAGTACTCCACTGGGGGAGGGAGAATTTGAGTGGCCCAGAAGAGAGTAGCTGCTAGGGATGATGGGCCTAGCAGGCCTGGGAGTATGGACCTACCTACCTTATGAGGAAAGGTGGAGGGACACTGTCTAAGATGGCCTTTCCCTTCTCTGTGATTGTGCTCGCATCTGGGAGCTCTCAGATGGTCCTTCTCACGTTCCTAGGTCCAGGAAAGGAGGGGACCCTAATTAGGAAGAGAAGGAAAGAGGTGTGCACCCGGGTGAGCACTGCATGGAGTTTGTCATTATAGTCCATGAATTCTCCTGTCTTCTGGGCATCACGAAACATTTGTGAAGCAAATGAGGCCCCCTAAGCTGAGACCTCAGAGCGGCAGAATGATGCCTGGTACACAGTGAGTGTGCACTAGATGTCAATGCAGACGAAGGACGTGTTCTGCTGGTGTGAGTCTTCGCTGGGTGGCAGCAGTACATGTGTAAGGGTAGAGTCATGCAGGGCAGTGGTGTAGGGTTGGGAGGTGTCAGTGAAGGGATGGGCCTGTAGGTCTCTTGCTCTCTTTGACTCTGGCTCAGCCCGCAAGTGAACCTGTTGCGCCATTTTTTTTCTTATTGCTGAGTAACCTCCACTGCACTGATATACCATAAATGTTTACCCATTCACCCTCTGATTATTATAATTGGTTTTCTAGCTTTGAGTTATTACAAATAAGGCTGTTAGAGCTGGGCCTGGTGGCATAACCTGGTAATTCCAGCATTCTGGAAGGCTGAGGTAGAAGGATTCCAAATTCAAGTCCAGCCTGGGCAACTTAAGTTAGTGAGATCCTGTCTCAAAGTCAAAATAAAAATGGGTTGGAGATGAAACTCAATGTGAAGGCCCTGTTTTCAATCCTTAGTACTGAAAAAAAAAAATCCTGCTGTGAATATTCATGCACAACTCATTGTGTAGACATATTGATTTGTTTCTTGAGTAAATTTCTAGGATTGGAATGATGGTCACATGGTAGGTACATGTTTAAGTTGTAAAGAAACTAGTAGACTGTTCCCCAAAGTGGTTATACTACTTTACATTCCCACCAGCAGTGTGTGAGAGTTCAAGTTCTTCCATGTCTTCACCAACACTCAGAGTAATCACTCTTTTTAACTTTAATTGCTCTAATAAATATGTAGTAGCTTTAACTTACACTTACCTAATGACCAATGACTAACAAGTAGAGCACCTTTTCATGTGCTTATTTGCCATCCATGTATCTTCTTTGATGAAATATCCATTCAAATGTTTTGCCCATTTTGAAATTGAGTTGTTTTCCAACTACTGGATTTTGAATATGCTTTATATATTCCAGATACAAATCCTTCGTCAGCTATATCATATGCAATGTTTTTTCAATCTATAGGTTATCTTTAATTCTCTTAGCATTTTTAAAAGAGCGGATGTTTAAATTTTATAAAGTCTAGCATATCAATTTTTTATTTAAAGGGACCATGTTCTTGGTATTATATTTAAGAAGTCTTTAATTACCCGGAGGCTACATTTTTTATGTTTCTTCTGTAAGTTTTATAGAGTAAGGTTTTATATTTAGATCTATGAATCTATTCTGAGTTAATCCTCATATATGAGCCAGGCTTGGTGACATAAGCCCATAACCCCAGTGCTGTGGAAGGCTGAGACATGAGAATAATAAGTTTGAGCCCAGTCTAGGCAACTGAGGGAGATCTTGTCTCAAAATCAAAAGTCGAAAATGGGCTAGGAATCTAGCTCAGTGTGAAGCACCTGGTTGGACCCCCTGGTACCCACCCTCTCCCAAAAATATCAAAACTAAAATATGGCCTGGGAATGTAGCTCACTGTAAAGGCTCTGGACTCAATCTCCAGTACCATAAGAACACAAACAAACAAACAAGTCATATATGACACAATGAGTAGGTTGAGCCACGTGTGTGTCTGCGTGCGTGCATGCATGTGTGTGTGTGTGTGTGTGTGTGTGTGAGTGTGTGTGTGTGTTTTGGAACTCTCTGAGGGCTCAGTGTCTTGTCTTTCTTTACCCCAGCTCCATCCTGTCTTGGTTACTATTGTTTATGTCACTACAAATGCATAACTGGTAAGGAAGAAAGGAGAAATTAGAGTCTGGACATACTTTTTTTTTCAAATAAGCACATCTGTCAAGAACAAAATTTCATTTTCCTTGGAAAGCTGAGAAGTTGCATGTCCCCTTCCAGGTCTCATCTTTTCCCCAGCTCCACCATCTGGCTGAAGGGGGCAGGACTAACACCTCTCATTTTCTAGAGACAATACTTCTTAGATGTGGCCTTCGTTGCTGTCGACTGACTTAGAGCTTGTAGTCCACTAGGACTCCTTTGTTTTACAAGTGATTCTGCTATCCAGATTGAATCAAACCTTCTGTACTGACCAGCATGCACTTTATAGTACACACCTTTTTATTAGTAATTATATACCTAGCCTCATGCTACATACTTTGCATCATAAATTATTATTATGGCTACCACATACCAAGTACTTATACTATGTACCAGATATTACACTGAATACTTAGCGTACTTCATTCAAGCCTTACAGAAACCACTAAAACTGGGCTTGATTGGCTCTGCTTTATTGTTGAGGACACGAGACTCAATAGGAGTGAACATCATTTCCCAATCTCATCAGCTAGTGGGTGGCAGAGCCAGAAAGAGGCTTCAGGGTTCATATTGTCCTGCTTTCTAGTTTGCAGAAACGAGGAATGAGGCTTTGAGAGGCTAAATAATTTGCCTGAGGTCATATAGGTAGTAGGGGTTGAATGATTTAGAAAGCAAGTCGAGGCCTGACTAGACCAAAAGTGAGGTTATTGCTCCTACCCTCCTGGGAGAAGAAGCCCTTGCAAGGGGTCTTGAGCATGCACAGGTCTGGGGCAAGTCATCCCAGGCTGGAGTAATGACTCCTGCACTAGAGACTTTTAGGTCATAAATTGCCAGTCTAACATAAGGAGGTGATATCGCTATCATTATTGTTACCTTGGTTTGCCAAGTCTAAGTGGGTGTATGTTGTAGTTTGGATCTGAAATGTCCCCCAAAAGTCTCATGTATTTGGATGTTATGGATTATCCATGAAACCATGTGCTGTTAGGAAATTGGGGCCTGGTCTGGAGGGGAGGGTTATGGGCTGTAGTAGATTATGGGCAAGTGGTGGATTGTAGGTGTGTGGTGAAAGATAGGTATGTATATTAGATTACAGGTGTAGAGGGGTTGGAGGAATGGCTTGGCAAATAAAGTGCTTGCAGGCAAGCACTAAGAACGAGAGTTCAATTCCCCAGCACATAGCTGGGCTTGGTGGCACACATCTGTAATCCCAGCACTTGGGAGGCTGAAACAGGAGGATTGCCATGAGTCCAAGACCAGCCTGGGCTCCATAGTGAGTTCAGGACGAGCCTGGGCTCCATAGTGAGTTCAGGACCAGCCTGGGATACAGGGAAAGACCCTGTCTCAAAAAAAAAAAAAAAAAAAAAGATAGAAGGTTACAGGTATGTGGTGGATTACAGATTGCAGGTGTGTGGTGAACCAAGGGCTTAAACATGGAAGAGATAGAACACTGAGACTGGACGCAGAAGGGCAGGTCACTGGAACAGGACCTGGAAGGGTAAATGTGACTTCCTCCCTTCCTTCGGACACTTGGCTTCCTGTCTGCAATGCCATGTGAAGCTGCCTCAACCTGTGCCATGTTTGTCCACTGCTGCGGCTGCCCATGAATGGACTGTTACCTTCTGAAACTGTGAGCTAAAATAAACTTTTTTTCTCCTAATTTATGCATGTCACGTGTTGAGTCACAGTGACGAAAAGGTAACTAAGACAGCAGGCTTTGAAGGACATGTTTCATTGTTATCAGTGAATGATCTGCTTGCATGAAACAGAAGCCCACTCGTCAGTTTAAGCAAAAAGTGTTAATTCAGTACGAGAAGCCACTCTCGCAGATCTCAAGGGCAGACAAGTCACACAGGGACCTTGCTCCAGAACGGGTGAACCGGCAAGTCCTCGGCACATGCATGCCTTCCTCTATATTTTCCTTGGGACATTGATGGCCTTCTTTTCTTTAAGATGGATATCCCAAGTGGATTTTTCTGGGCAAGTCCATACTTATCTAGCCTAGTCCTGAATCTAAGTGTGTGTGCTCTCCTCATCCTGATTCCAAAGTTCAGAAATTTGATTGTCCAGCCTAATCTTTGGAGTGGTCCTCTCAAAGTCAGTTGCCCACCTCTGGGCGAGGCCGCTGGACAGGAGAATTGGGCTGCAGAGAGCCAATAGGAACTCAGAAGCCTTCACAGGTGAGGTCAGAAAAGGAGCCTGTGGGTGGAGCAGGTACCCAGGAAGGGAGTACTTCAGTCTGGCCTGCCCTGGGGACTAAAGGGAGGCCAGCTGGATCACTTTTCTGCCCACTCATTTCTCAGTGCTAAGCTTCTTTTAAAGTAGAATGCTTTTATCTGGGCTCCCATTGCCTGCAGAAACGTTTAAAGATCCGGAACGTCCTGTAAACTATGGGTAGCTTTTGCTTTTAGAGCTGTTTAGTTTCCTGAGAACTGGTCTACTTGTTTTTCTTAGTTCTTGAAGGGTGGTTTACAGAACAACCCCAAAGGATTTTCCATCTGGCCTTCCTGAGTCACTAGTCAGCTTTGGAAATGTGACAGATAAATTTGTTGCTTTTGACCAGCTACCTCTCCCCAGACGCCAAAAGTCCTTGTGTTTTACTTCGTTGGATATCTCTGAATCACTGGGTTGTAGAAAGTTAGAAATAGAAAGTCACTGGGTTCAAATGGCCTCCAGCTCTCAGATGCAGAAACCAAGATGCTGAGAAAAGAGATGAATCAACACAAATGTGCCCAAGGGTGGTCCAGGGGAGGACTGCGTGGAGTATGCAGACAAACACATTGTTATTATAATAGCTATATTTAAACAAATGCCTTCTTACTTAAGTGGAGGCTAAATTCATTGAAGTAAAATGGTCAGATATGGGCTGGGAACGTAGCTCAACAGCAGAGTGCTTGCCTAGCATGTGGGAGATCCTTGGTTTTGTTCTCAGCCCCCCTCCCCACCCCCAAAAAACTCTACATCAAAAATAGAAAAGCACGAAGTAAATAAAAATCTTGTAAGCTGTAATGGGTAAGGTAGAGTCACGAAAGTACTTGGGAATGGGTGACTTCTGGGCAACACCACATAGAGGAACGAGGAAGCAAATGGACCCGTGAATAAATAAACAGATAGTAGACAAGAGGAGAATCCTTGGGTTCTGTTTCCTTATAGACTCAGAGTTATTTCTTAGCCCTTGTATTTCCAGTCAGAGTATCATCATGAGTCTGTGAAACATCGGCCCTGCTTCCACAGGCACTGTGCTTTTTACTAGGTGAAACAAAAATTCTGTTTTTTGTTTTGTTTTGTTTGAGACAGGGTCTCGCTCTGCAGCCCAGGCTGGTCCTGAACTCACTGTGTAGCCCAGGCTGGCCTTGGACTCACAGCAATCCTCCTGCCTCTGCCTCCTGAGTGCTGGGATTACAGGCGTGTGCCACTATCATGATTTCCCTGCTTGTGTGGTGCTGGGGAATCAAACTCAGGTACTTAGCTTGTGACTTAGCACTTGCTAGGCCAGCACTTTAACCACTGAGCCTTTCCTCCCCCCTCCACTCCTTTTTTTTGGAACAAAAATTCTTTACTGTGCTGTTCTGTCTTTTCCAGGTCATCACATTCCAGCATCAGGGGCAGCTGAGTATGTCTTTCAAGGTGAGTGTCTTGGGGTCTGGATGCTCTGTCTCCTGTGGATTTCCCTGACTTTGTCCCTGATCCCAAAGGGAGGAGTGGTCCCAAGGGCTGTGTGGGGTCTTTGCCTTCCCGTGCAGCACTTCTCAGCAATTCAGCTCCCGGCCAGGACTGAATATTAGAGAAGGAAATCTCCCTGTGGGAACTGAACAGAATGAAGTGACCTTGGGCAAGTCCCTCCTCTCCTTCTCTGGAACTCAGATGCTTCCTGATAAACCAGAGGGCTGCACTCCATCGCATTAGTACACTCATTCAATAAGCATCCCTGGAGTTTCCACAACATTCCTGCCATTTGGGTGGTATGTGAGAAGGTAAGAGAGCTTGAACTCAGTACCTGGAATGACCCACAGTCAGATGTGGTGGGGAATTACAGATGTGTTCAATAAGTGCTAGCTGATACGGACAGTCCCCATCAGATCTGGGATCCCCAGCATGTGACAGGTCAGGGAAATGAATACATAGGTGACTTGGCAAAGCCTCAGGACCTTACACTTTAGAAAGACATTGGCCCTGGGCCCTCTCCTTTATACCATGGCAAACCCACGAACATGGTCTTTGGAGCCAAGCAGACACAGATAGATTTCAATCCCTGAGCCGACTCCAACTCAAGCTGAAAACTGGGCAGTGTGTTTCTACATCAGGTTGACATCTGCCCTCTCTGGGAATGTACCTGCCTCTTTCCTCCCCTTGACTGTCCCTGGCACAGGCTTCCTTGTGGAGAACGTTTTGCCCCAAGGGTCTTGCTCCAGTTCTTTCTGGATCTTGTGAATGCTGTAATAGGCTTTCCCCCCGCTTCTAGAGCAGAGCCCAGAGACCCTGCCACTGTGTGTGTTTGCTTTCTGAACTGACCTAGAGCTTGACAGGAACTAAGACAGGGAAGTCGCCGACTAGGCTGGAGCCACAGGAGGGACTTCTCTGGGGAAAGCCTGTCAGGCTGCAGGTCCCTTCTGCTTTCCTTTTCCCAGCTGCCCTCTCCTCTCTAATGACTTGCCCAAGACAAAATGATGTTCTTCCTTTCTTAGGGGCAGGATGCAGTGGCTTCCAAGAAGACAGGCGGGCTGAGCCTAGCGTTGGACGCACCCAGAGGAGGAGGAGAGGAAGCTTACTGGAATGACAGCAGGAAAGCATTTAGAGCTTGGGGCAGCTGTGGAGGGAACAGGTTTGCCCACATTCTTGGCAGAATTCCAAGGTACTTTCTGTTTCTGTCACTGTTCTGCCAATCACAGACTCTGCCACGGCCAGAGTGCCCAAGCCTCTTTCCATCATCCAACTCTTCCACCTGTATTTTTCATTCTACATGATATCCAGAGATGGGTACCACTGACTCTGTTTTGCAGAGAAGAAACTGAGGCTTGGAGAAGAAGGATCATATGCTTAAATTCAGAAGGGCTGATAGAAAGGAATTAAACGTACACCTGAGAACCTGCTGTGCACAAGACCCGTTCCATATAAAAATGATTCCTCTTCTCAGTAGTTCAGTAAGGTGCCCAATTTACAGATGAGCAGACCAGACCTCAAAGCACTGAAAGCCCCTGCCCTGGGCCCAGAGCTAGTAGCACAGAGCTAAGGTGTGAGCACAGATCTGCTGGGTCCCAGGTCCCACAGTGCTAAACTTTCCTCTCTGTTAAAGGCCAGGAAACAGAGACTCACACCCTGCCCCAGCCCATATCACCGGCACGTGGCAAAGCTAATTTCCAACCCAGATCTAACTTCAAACCTTGTCTCTCCCACTGTGCTGCACTGTCGCCACAAACCGTTTTCCATGGTGTAACTGGATGATACTGAAAGACTACAGATAGACATCAGACAAGGACCCAGGGCAGAAAGGGCCTCAAACTGTTGTCATCATTGTCATGGATCCTGTTATTGGTTGCTGCTGTGACAGGGTAAGATTGACATTACATGATGCAGACTGGCAGAAAGAAAACTTTCCTCACAACTGCGACCTTGGTCACCACTCTGCTTCCCCTGACTCATTTCTGGGTTAAAATTTATTCTCTCTATGAAAATCAAATGGGTGGTCTGACACTTTCTTTTACTGTAAAGGACATTTGGAGACAAACATAAAATCTGGAGTAAGTCCCAAAGGTGTGTCAAAACAAAAAGTAAATGGCAATTTAACTTAATATTATTTGGAAAAATGGGCCGTTGGTGGCGGGTTGCTTGTGTCTCAGTGGTGCCCTCCCCACCCCAGGATGGTAGCTGGTAGTGTTTGGCAGGGAGTTAGACGGTGGGCTGACGGGACAAATGGTGCCCAGACTAGCATGTTTTGTCACCTGTACTTTACGTGAAGAAACAGAGACCTCGGTGTGTAATACAACCACAGTAATTTGTTAGGTCTCAGACCCAAGGCAATCTGGCAGAGCACAATGCCATTTTCAAGTTACACATCGTATATATTCATAATGACAGAGAACTGTCTATTTCTGACACACGGCACAGAGCAGCCCTGGTTGTCATAGCCTATGGCCCAAGGATCAGAAAACAGTCTTTAAGTCCGCCTAGGGCTGAGACCTAATTTACATTAGAACTTTTTCTTTCATAATTTTTTGTAAGTTTTTTACACGACTGTGGTCACTGGGGCAACACTGACCATCTGAAAAGGGCAAGAGAGACATTTTGCAATTTCAAAGTAACTTCTAAGTAAAATGTCCATATGTGTCCTAATCGCCGTAGTTCCCTAAACCTCAGGAGTAGCTCTCTGTGCACAGAAAGATGTCCACACTTTCAGTCACACATGCCTGCATGATACTGCTTGCTATCGCACTTGAGGGCATATAACTGCTTTACAATGAACTCTACTTCTCCTTCTGCTCGTCTGCCTGCGTGTCTTGACTGAATTCTTTCATCAAAAGGATCCAGGAGGAGGGGTGAGGGGCTGATTCCTTGTGGAGTCGGGCCCCTGGTTCCTGTTGACAGTTGTACATACCATAGATGGTATTGGGGCCAAGTTTCTTGCTGGCTACCTCACCCCATGGTGTCAGTTCCTCTCCCCATTGCCTGTCTGCTGGTGTAACTGGTCCAGCCTGGCTTTGGGCCAGAGAGTGCATCACGCGTGGAGCCTACATGGTGCTGTCATCAGGGCTGTGCCGCTGAGCTCTCCTCCTCCTGACCCCAAGCCTCTTACCACCACGTCTTATCTGTGCATAGATAGGCCACACTGGAAACATCTGATGTTTAGCTAGGGCCCACAAAGTCCTTGAGGGGAATGAGGCATTTAAATGAATCAGTCTCATCAGGAAAACATAGATCACACTGGTTGTTTTAAGAGAAAGGAATTAATACAAGGAACTGGCTCAACAGTGTTTGACAACTGGAAGGGAAATGGTTAGCAGAAGTAGGTAGGAACTGCAGGAAACACTCAACACTAGGTCGGGCAAATAGGAGAGATGTCAGGGTGACAGAGCCTTGCAGCTAGGACCTGGCCCCGAAAGGGTATGCTGGAGGCTGGGTCTGTTGTGCCACTGAGGTCTCCAAGGGAATGTGGGAAAACCCGGAAGTTGGAACCAATTGCCACTGTTGTTGAAGGGAACTCTGACCGGAAGGAACAGACTGGATGGAGGCCTTCCTTTCTGAGCCAATCTTGTTCTTTCTAGTGCCCTCTGTTGGTAGAGCCTACCACAGAAACTGCTGGCAAGATGGGAACTAGGATGGGCAGAGTGCAAGCTCCAGTACTTAATGTAGACAGGTAGCTTGACCGGCCATTGAGAGGGGTGGAAAGTGCAGAGGATCCTGGAGGATGTGGGTGCTTGCTCTCTGAGGAGGTCTCGCTCCCATTCCCTGTCACTGTTCCTCTCTGTGGGCATGGCCCTTTGTGGGGTAGTGCCCTCTGCAGTACCAGGAGTAAGCAGACTTGAACAACTTTACTCTGGGGTTCTCTCTCTGCTTCCATGGGGTATTCACCTGGGTGGGTCACCTGGCGGCAGGCCCCAGCCTGGAACCTCATGCCTGGACCTCTTCTGTTTCTTCACCTTCAAGAATTCTTTGTCTGACAGAGACTTGCCTACTCACTCCTTGGCTTCAGTCAAACTTGACTTCCCTAGGTCACCAAGTTTTATTTTCTGATATGTAAAGAGAAGATTTTGAACTTTCTGAACAAATTTGGTCCTCTCCTCTATGCACTGACTCTTGCAATTGTGTCTGGCCCCTTGAAACAACTTTGCCCTGGATTCTCTTAAGAGTCCAAATCAATCACCGCACACAAAATGATAAATCGTGAGAGATTTGTTAATTAACCCCATTGAATCATCCTGCTTTGTAAACATGTAACAAATCATTACATTGTACTGCATGAATATGTCCAATTTCTATTAGTTGATTAAAAATGAAATTTAACAAAAGAAAAAAGTAAGTGAAAAAAAAAGTCCACTTTGATTTTCAATGCCGAACAGTGGCTGACTCTTCTGCTATACTTCACTGCCCCCTCAGACAATGGAATATGGGTAATCAAACAGCCAAACAGTTTGGTGAAGAAAAACAAAACAACGCAAGAGGACAGGAAGGGTGGGACAGGCTGGTGACTGAGGACTAAATCATAGTTAGAAGAGAAATAAATTGTGGTGTTCTATTGCAACAGGGTGACTACTCAACAATGTACTTACATTTTTTTGAAAAAGAATTTTGTATGTTTTCACCTCAAAGAAATGACAAATGTTTGAACAGATAAATATACCTACCAATCTGAATATTATGCAATGTATACATGAACTGAAACATCACATGGTACCTCATTAATATGTACAATATTTATGAGTCAATTAAAAAATGAAAAGGGGGCTAGAGTGTGGCTCAGTAGCAGACTACTTTGCCTAGATGGGTGAGGTCCTGGGTTTGATCCCAAGGCCTAAAAAAAAAAAAAAAAAAAAAAAAAAAACTCTCTTCAATTTAAAAACTCTAAATGTTATCTTGCTGTGCTACTGTGAACACTATGTGCTTGGCACATGATAAATATTGCCACCCCCATGTCTGTCCTTTGAGCCACCATGTGTGAAGTTCTTAGGGCTCTGACTTCAAAGGCCAAGCTTCCCCCCACTTCTGTGCTTTTTAACTTTTGGTAAACTGAGGCTTAAGAAAGGGCTATGAAGACCAATATTGTTTGGATTTTTGGTTTGTTTGTTTTGAGACAATGTCTTGCTGTATACTCCAGGCTGGTCCTAAACTCACTGTGTAGCCCAGGCTGGCCTCAATCTCACAGCAATCCTCCTGCCTCAGCCTCCTGAGTGCTGGGATTACAGGCATGTGCCACCACACTCAACTAAGGTTCATGTGGCATCGGGGAATTGAACCCAGAGCCTTGCACATGTTGGGCAAGCACTCTTACCTTTAAGATCAATTATGAACATAAGCTTTGGAATAGTCTAGCAGTGGACAAGTCGTTTTTACCTCACTTTCACATAAAATAGGGAGGTTATAAAGATTTGAGATAACGGAGGTGATGTTTCTGGCCTAATGCCTAGAAAATAATAGGTGTTTGATGCTATTGCTACTAATGAACGTTTATGGACCAGTTATGACATCAGGGCCAGGGCTAAGCACTTTACATGCATGGATAATCTTAATCCCCACACTCTCTGTCATATATACTAGAAGACATAGTTCTGCTCTCCCAGGCCCCACACAGCCCCACTAGGAAACCTCACAGCTTTGGCCTGGTTCACACTGCCCTCAACCCTGGGCCCCAGCTCTGGGGGTAAAAATGCCCTTGGAAGGGGACTTCCACGGTACTGCATGAAGTATTTGTTGGGATGACTAGAAAATGTAGGCAGCCTATTGTTTTTGGCTAGTATTGTCACTGGTTTCTTTTGCCCAGCTATTTGGGTATTGTATAAACTGTGGTTCCCAACTTTTGAGTTGTGAAATTTGAAGGCTTTATGATTTTATTATTCACGTCGGTATTTTTAGCCTATTATTTTGAATCATTTGGGGTTTGAAATAGTAAATAGTAGTATTAGTAAAGATGACGTGGAAACTTCCTCTGCCCATCTCCCTTAATGTCATGTACCTAGCCAAGGCGCATTGACCAAAACTGAGAAATAGACATTGACACGCTATCGAACTACACACTTGACTTGGAGCTCACCAGTTTTTTTCACTAACATCTCTTCCTATTCCAAGATTCCATCTAGGACACACGTTGTGTTAAGTCATCATGTCTCCTTACTGTCTTTCAATCAATGATAACTTCTCAGTCTTGTTTCTGCATGACTGTAGCACTTTGAAAGTGTACTGCTCAGGCATTTTGTAGACTGTCCCTGAGGACTTGTTTGATATGTCTCATGATCACACTGAGGTTATGGGTTTTGAGAAAGAAGACCTCAGAGGTGAACTGCCCTTCTCCCTGAGTCATCTGTGGGGATCTATGATATCCACATGACTTGTTGCTGGTGATGCTAGCCTTAATTACTTGACTAAGGTTGTGCCTCTCAGGTTTCTTCACTGCAAAGCTGTTTCCCCCTATTTTCTTACTCTAGAAGTGAGTCCCTAAGGCTAGTCCACACTTAAGGGGAAGAGAATCAGGCTACACTTCCCGAGGAGGAGTATAAAAAAAATGATGAACATTTGTTAAAACCACTACGGTAATTAATAATTTGAAGCTGATGCTTTGAAGCTATGCAAATATTCTATTTCTTCTTAACATTACACCCATTTTTAAAGCATTTTTCAGTGGATTTCGCCTGTAGCAGTTATTAATGTGCAATAGAGGAATGGTTTTTAACATAAAAAAATAGCACATTATCCATTGTTTGAGAAAATACAAAATGTCAATAAGGGATTGTGAAATCAGTTTTCTTTGTTGTATCAGCTGCAATAGAATCTGCATAGTCTGCATGAATTCAAAGTGCACTCAAGGCTCATTCAGACTGAGGCCCCCTACTGTGGTAATACTATGAATTATTGAGCTTCTCTCCTGCTCCCGAGCTGCTCCTTGGCCCACTTCTCCCCAAGCCATGGCAAACCTCCTCCCACTTCTCCACAGCTAAAGCAAAACAACACAACAAAACCTTTTCAGACCTTTCACTTATGAGTACATATTAAAGTTTAATTCCAATTTTGCAATGAAGAAAAAGATCTCTAGCAGGTCAATTCAAAGAATTGCTTCTGGAAGGAAATTTTTATGGGAAAAGAGAATGGCTAGAATAACAATTCTTACAGAATTCTTAACAAGAAAAAGAGAACAATGCCTGGCCATCAAGAAGGTGAGCTCATGGGCTTGGGGTCAATTTTACTGAAGTCCCATTACCCAATGACTAACACAGGAACAGCTGGTGGAGTCCTGGAGCCCACAGCATCTCTCCCAGCTTGGAGCTGGGTGTTTCCATCTTGGTGGTCAGCCTTGTGCTGAGATAATTGTTAAACATCTTGACTGTACCCCACATTTGCATGTGTATACAACACATACTGAATTATCAGTCAGAGAAAGCAAACTTTCTAGCAGGGAGGAGCTGGTTTTGAAAACTGGTATTGAATACAAGTTCTAGAACCATCTAATATTAGGTAAATCATTAGGGTTCATTTTTATGGAGATGTGAAGATTTGAGATAATGAACTTTTTCTAATAGAGCCTGGATAATGGGTATTTGATGAGTGGTAATTCTTTTTAATAATAATAGCAACAACTATTGACAACAATAAAATGTATTAACTGGTTACTATGTCAAATACAGGCCTATTCACTTTACATGTAATTATTTTAATCGTCACATTAATTCTGAGTTAAACGCTTTCTGTCTATAGATAATCAAATGGAAACTCAGAGAATTCAAGTAACAGATTTTAAGCTCACACAGATAGAATGCCCATGAGGCTGAGATTTTAACCCAGGCAACCTGCCATTAGCACCATTAGGATAAACATACGATACACACGGAATCCACTGACTCCTTGCAACCATTTTGAAGCTTTCTAGGATCCCGCAGCCCTCTGGATGGGAGCTCATGTCACAGGCCTGACACTGATCTAGGAACTGCCTGAATCTTTGGGATCTGGGGTTGGGATGAGTGGAGTGGTTCACTCCTACAGTGGAAGGAGACATAACCTGAGAGGTGATAAGGGCTCTGCGTGGTGGTGGGGCTGCTGCCCACAGACTCTCGGAGCAGGAGCTGGAGAGTGCGCTAGAGTCACATTGGAGTGCAGGGAAACGTGGCAGTAAAGGCGGCATCAGCAAGTGCCTGATGGGCTTTAAGAGGACGGGCCTGAAGATCAAACAGGCCCCCTTTGCTTGGCTTTTACATGACTGGTAGTTCTTGGATGACACATGGTCTGAGTGCTGGGGGAGGGAAGGCACTGCCCACAAGGGGTGATCCTGGGCTTGGTACTAATCTAGCTGGGGTGTTCAAGACACTTTAAATTAATGTAAACAACATTTGAAGGCACTCCAAAGTTCTTTTCCTAGTACCACATGTCCCCTCCAGGGGACAGTGACTGCTGGAATGGGGACTTGGCAAGACAACACACCAGATCACCAAGTTCTCCTCTCCGTCACCAATCCATCCCTGCTTAATTCACAGGGAACCCACAAAGCCCCTTTGTGTGTGTCCAGCCAGAGTGGCTGGGTGGTTGGAAGGGCACAAGCTGGTGTGGTCCTTGGAGGACACAGAGGAAGGTACTTCTGTGAAGGAGGCAGGAGCCAGGAAAAACAGAAGCAGAAGAAAAAACAACCTTCTACCAGAAAGCTCCAGTCTTGTGGAAAAGCTGTATCACATTCGACGATCAGTCATGCGATGCAATGGGACTTCCATTATTCATTGTGTTTCAAGACAAAAGGTCTTTCTGTGGCTGCTGTGTGCTCAGCCATTTTTAAATTACCTGGAGATGGAAAATAGTGTTGGGAGCCCTAGATACAGACTCTATCAGTACCCCGTGTTCACCCTAAAGAGGGCCTAACACTTTGTCTAAGACCCTAAGAGCTAATCCAAGACTATAAAACATGAGTGAATAAAGCCAATTTCACTGAATAGTTTCAGAACAAGTGGAAGTTAGTGTTAGTTACATTGAACACTGCAGAGAAAACCTAATAATAATGTCACTAGATACCTCTGCTTTCTTCTCCTGTCCCTCAACCTGCCTTCACCTGGCTTCAGTCCAGATCGTGGATCTTCCCGGTTCTCCCATCCTCACCCAGTAGAGTGAGCTGGGGTCCCTGGATCCTCTCACCTCATATCTTCTTGTTGCTCCTCCTGCCGATCCCAAGATCCTCTCCCTTGTCTTGCCTCTGGGAGAGGTTAAAAAAAATGTTGTCTGACGTCGATATTCTTTTCTACCCTCTTTTCTTGATCCTTAGTAAATACATCAGGTACTCTTCAAGTCACCAAACATAAACTTAGGGTCTTTAAAATTTGAGGCAGAAAAAAAATAAAGAGAGGAGGCTGGAGAATTGATTGGTCCTTCATGGGACCAGGTAAGGACAGACAAGAGTCTATGTGGCCCGTGGCAGTGTGCTTCCATGGAATGAGCTCTTGGCTCTAGTCCGGTAGTCTGAGTTCATCTTGGGCTGGTTCTCCTTCAGCCCTGAGTTCCAGAACTAGTGTTCCATCATGTGTCAACAAATGACTGATGGAGAAGATACTTGGGCAGGCACCGTATTTGCTTTACACTTTCAATTTGCTTCTTGTAGAATGGAAACGATTGCCCCTTTCCTTTCTTTTTTGTGGCCATAGCAAGATCAGATTTGATAAACATGAAATCATCAAGGAAATGGGAAGAAGTAAAATTCTTACTGTGTCTTCAGGATTCCGAGGCTTTAGAAATCCCGTGTAGGTAAACTAGATTCCTTTTCCCTTTCAAATCACTTTTTTCTTAGTCTTCTCGGGTTCTCTTTCCATTTGCCCCCATTTTCCGCTAACGAGATCTTGTCTGGGTAAAGAACCACCTGGCCATGACTTACACTTGAATGTGAATTTCAGTGCATACCTGTTGTGCCCAGCCCTAGGCTTCCACCCTTGACTCTGATCTGTGGGAAAGGCTTGCCGTGGTTCCTGTGCTTTAGTGGGTTCCAAATGACAGGTTCCTCTGAGATTTGTGTTCTGTAAGAAACTTGCGGTATTAGCTTGGGTTCTTTCAGAAGGTAGAATTTACAGAAATTACAACAAAAAGGATCTATTTGGAAGGCTCACAAATCTGAGGATAGAGATAGTCCAAGATGGCAGCCTGCATATGCGACAGCTAGAATGTTCGATGGCTGTTCAGCCACGAAGTAGGACACCAGTCTGGGACTGCAGGACAGCTGGTGAGAGTCTGCTGCAGATCTTGGTTGTTCAAAGAACAATGGCAAAAACTAGAGACTGAAGATCAGTGACTGAAGATCAGCAATGGGCAGACAGGCACAAGTTGAGACTGGAGTGAATCTGTGATGAAGATCTGTGGCATACAGCAAGTCCACATCTGTAGACAATTGCGAAGGCCAGAGCTTTCCCAGAGGAAGAAGCTGTAACAATCTTTTTTCTTCCTTCCTTTTATACTGTTTGAGTCCCAGTTTGGTCTCCCACATCCAGGTGAGTGCTGTTTCCTCATTCAGTGGCCCACAAATCACTCACACTCTAATCCAGGCTGGTTCCCAATGGCCTAATCTAGGCGTGTGTCCCAAACCCTAATCCAAGCATGGTTCCTGATTGCCTGAAATTGACATACTCTCCAATGGTCACACTTGGCTTTTAGACAAGCAAATCATGTGGTTGGGGTCCAGGAGCTTTGCTCATGGAACATTTCAGAGCATTGATTTCTAGAATTACGGGCTTTGGGCAGAGGCCTGGAGACACTTACGGATGAACAGGGAGTCCCACTGATTTGAATCAATACTGAGCCCTGAACTTCCCAGAATAGGTCTCCAGTGGGCATTTGAGAAAACTGTAGCTTTGCCCAGAAGAGCAGACATTGCTATCATTACTACAAAGCCTTCTATCCCAGCCATTGAGACTTCTAGAGGCTGAGTGATTGCTTTCACGCCCCCCATGAGTGTTTGCACAGATGGGAACTCAGGCAGTGTGCAGGCCTATAGTCTGTGTTGTTATTCATGGTGCTGGAGTTGTCCGATGGTTCCTCCTGGGTTCTCCGCTCACCTCAGCTGTCCTGGTCTGGTCAGGTGTCAACAGGAAACACATGTATGTGGTCCTCCCTGAACCTCATTCCTCTCCTCTAATCCTTCTTGGATCCTGTAATGTCTACTTCTAAATGTTTCCTGAGCTCACTCACTCCTTCTTCTTTCCATTGCTAGCACTCAAGTCTTGGTCCTTGGTCAGAGAACCAGTTCCATTGCACTGGTCTGTTATGGAATGTGTAGCAGACACCTGAAGAGTCCCCTTCCCAGCAAATATGGCTTACATGTCACTAACTCCATTTGCCACATTTAGTGTAACGTGGCCCTGTCCTTGGCATAGTGATTGGTACAGAAATGGGCTCCTGACCTGATGGACCACTCAGAGTTCTTCACAAAGAGTTTGTGCCCTATAGCGACAGGCATTGTGAGCTGAAGGAGGCCATGTAGCAGCCATTAACCACCACACAGTGGGAGGAGAATTCATAGGACAGGACAGAGAGAGATGCAGGGATGCTGCACAGCAAGGTCCTCTGAGTGGAAATGCTCCCCCTCCTGGAGGGAGGAGAAGGCTCATGAGACTCAGGAAGTAAACAACTCACAGTTTTGGGAAGTTCCTGAAAGTTACCAGTCATAAGTCCCCTTCTCGCGAATATAAAATGAATAATTGCTGAGGAAGAGACTCTCCTACTAGCTGAGCTGCCTGCTAGTCACGCAGTGAGCTCCAGGGATCCAGGTCCTATGAAGTGTCACCTATACTGGGTGGATTTTTTGACAAAGAAGCTGCCTTTGAATCATCGGAGCCCCTGTAAGTAACCTCTCACTCATACGCCTTTCTGTATGTAACCCAAATGCACTTCCTTTGTGCCACCAATTCCCGTGCTTATCTCCACTTGCATGCACTTTAGCCTGAATAATTCGAGAGTTACAAAGACACAGCTGCAGCTACTGCTTCTGCAAGTTCCCTGCACCCAGCACACAAGAAGCAGGAGCTCACCAGGTCCTACTGCATCCACTTTACAGATAAGGAAACTGAGGCTCAGAGATCTGGTATAATTGTTACTTTGGTTTGGCATTCGTATCTTATCTGGGGTGAATAGATGTTTGTTCATGTCTGCCCAGGAGAAGGTTAACACAACAAGTGGGGACAGGGAAGAAGGCATATCCAGAACACTGAGCGCAGGAGGGTGTGGGGAACCATGCCCATGGCTCTCATTGCCATTCATTCTTGCTCAGCCCAGTGGGTCCTGGGATGCATGACAATGACACCATGTGTTCAACATCCAGTCACTTTTCCAGCCAACTAGCTCTGACCTTCTTCTTTGCTCCTTAAGCTTTCGGTCATCCTGCCCAGCCTCCTTACCTCTGAGTACGCACAAACACAATGCCAAACAGAAGAGCCTGTCCACACAAGCGCTTCCTCCTGTGTGTGGGTACCATATTCTCTGCCTTCCCTCCCATTCCTGGGGGTGAACCTTCTGAGAGTCTGTTTGGCTTCCCTAGAGGACCCCATTATCTGGGGAGGCAGGAGAAGATACCACCTGTGCAGGGTGAACCTGTACTGAGCAGAAACCCAGGTGACACTCACCTGGGCCATTTTCAGCTCACGTTCCCAGCTGCCAAGCTGGGCTACCGCCCTGCTTCTTCTGCTCACTGTCTGTCCTGTGTCTAGCCATAAACTGCAGCCACATCTACTCTCAAGGGGCAGAAAAGTAAAAGTCGAGACAAGTTGTCACAGAGGTAGTCCTCCCTCTTTTCCTGAAGATGGAGGACGTGGTAGGAAGAAGGGCAAATTCTGGATTGAGAAGAGCTGTGTTTTTGGTACTTGCAGATTGAACCCGAGGCTTTTATCTGCTAGGCAAGTCCTGTACTACTAAACCACATTTTTGGCCCATGCATTGATCTGTAAGTCGGTTACTCTAGGTTCAGTCATGCCACCTGGATGATACCAGTTAAGCCCATGCATGTCTCTGAGCCTCAGTTTCCTCATCTGTAAAGCGGCTGCAGCAGGGCCTGGTGAGTTCCTGCTTCTTGTGTGCTGGGGGCAGGGAACTTGCAGAAGCAGTAACTGTAGCTGGATCTTTGCAACTCTGGAATTATTCAGACTAAAATACACGCAAGTGGAGGTAAGCAGGTGAACTGGTGGCACAAGAGAAAAAGATGGGCCAGGGGTGCGGGCTGAGCTGGGTAGCTCCCTCAACAGAGTGAGGGCAAATCCTTCTACCAAAAGCTTTGGGTTGTCAGTGTGGACTCGCCCTGGCATGGGGCAGACCTCCCCCTGGCGCACAGTTGTTGCCATCTCTCTGCAGAGTCCAAAGTGAGAACTATCTTTGCAGCATCTTGTGCAGACATTAGCATTCTACACCCAAACTCCTCTTCACACCCATCCAGCGGTTCCTACCACGAAGACAGGCTAATGGTCTCATCTTTCAGATGAGGAAACTAAACCCAGAGAGCCAGACCTGGCGTCAGGTGTTCTGCTCCTCATCCCATCAGCACTTTTCGCGGAGCTAAGCGGCTGCTGCTGCATTAGGTAAAGCAGAGCCTGCGCCACTTACCAAGTCACTGTGGGCAAGTCACTGTCTCTGAGCCCCAGAAGCTGAACTTGCAGGGAAATCTTATCTTGATTCCCTCTTTTAAAAGTAAGATGGTAGGCTGGTACTCTGTTCCTCGGGTGAGAGCACACTGGGTGACAATCTCTCCCAACTACAGGCAGTGCTGGAAGGAAGGCCCTTGGGTCAGCAGGATCATGGCCCACATCCTTTCCAGGCAGCCTACAGCCAGGTCCTTGGGCGCTCCCCGCCACAGGTGTGGTGACCTTAGGGCCAAAACAATGTTCCAGGATGGCCCAGTTAAGGACTCAGTGTTCCCACTAGCTGCCCAGGTCCCCACACCAGCATGCCTGGCTGCTCCCCAGGTAGCAAGGCAAACAAGCCTCTATTGATTCTTGTTATGACTCAAAGAATGCCCCTTTGTTGAGCCTGTCACCACCTCCTCCCTGCGTCCTTGCCCACAGGAGAGGTTTTCAGGTAGGAAACAGCCAGCTCATGGCTTCTTTCCTGGAGACCCAGAAGGAATTCAAGGGACAGAACACCGTGCCTGCTCCCAGAGAGACCTCCTCATTCTGCCTGCTTCTCCCTCCTTTCTGTCACTTGCCAAGCTTGGCTCCCTTTGCATCACCTTGGTCACTCGCCATTGCTCATGGAAGGTCTAGTCCCAGGTTGAGCGGTCTTAATACCCTGCCCACCTTCCCTTTCCTGAATGTCTGCTGCTTCACAGATCTGCATTTGGATGGAAGCACGTGGGAGTGAAGAGAGGTGGCTTGGTCATGTCCACAGCCCTGTGTCCATCCCAGAACTTGATCTAGAGAGGTGTGTCAGTCTTGAGAAACTCATTTCTTCCAATCTCCCAATCACCCCAGTCTGAAAAGCCAGCCAGCTCAATACCTGGATGGTCATAACTCTTTGACCATAACTCATAACTCTGAATTCTTTGGATCAAGCAAACCTCCTGCCTCAGTCTCCTGAATTGTTGGCACTACAGGCATGTGCCATGATACTTGTCATAAATTCTTCTGGTCCTTCTTAGATGTCACTCACAGTTCTTATCCTGGACTTTCCAGCCCTTCCTAATTTGGCACAAACTATCCAATTGCCTCTCAGATAACCTGTCTGCTGTCTGGACCCTCTGCTGTTATTTGTCTGACTACTTTAACCCTCCAGTCACCCAGCAGAACCAGGGGCCAATGCTTCGCAAAAAGCCACCGTACCTTAGGGCTGTGTTATTGTAAATACTGCTGTATCCTCACACGCATGAGCAATGACATTGAAAAAATTCCCAAGGTCTTGGCAACAATACCTCTTTGCTGGCACCGGCCAATCTTAAACTTCTTTTTTGGTTAGTTTCCAATTGTCAATAAGACTGGGAAACAGATATTTTATAACAGATGTGTAAGATGAAAGGAATGCACACACTTTCTCAATCTCCATAACAATCTCAGGGTACAATTATGATTATCTCTTCTATTGTACAGATGCAGAAACTGGGCCTCAGACAGGTAAAATTACAGAGCTGAAAAATGCCGGAACTCAAACCCTAGTTCCAGTCTGAGGCTGCTGGACCTCCAAGGTCTTGATCTCAACCTCTGCAACCTATTCTACAGTGAGGCGCTGGGGAGATAGATCACACATAGTGGGCAGGCGAGGAAGGCTTAAGTACAGGGCTGCCACGGAGCGGAGCGCTGTCACCGGGAGGCTCCGGGCACTGCAGATGGACTGATCTTGGTATCAGAAGCCTGGGTCCTAATGTTGGCTCTGCCTTCTCCCGGCTGTGTGTCTTTGCCTGTGTGCCTTACCCTCTCTTTGCCTACAGTTCCTCAGCCGTGAAGTATTACAATCATGCCTTCTGTCCCCAGCTTGCTCTGGGAAGGAGGCAGGATGCTATTTGTGAATGTGCTTTGACACCACGAGCACCTCAGTGCATTGTTACCACGCACAGAAACACTGGGAGACTCAGGAGCCACACCGGGGGTGTGGAAAGCAAAGTGCTAGGTTGGGCTCGCGCTGCGTGGAAGCAGGCAGGTGAATGTTTTGCTCAGCCAACCTCATACGACAAAGAAACCTGCTAACTAGGTCACCTTGCAGTAGGAAGGAGCTATTCCGGGATCTGCCTGCCAGTGCAGAGCGGGAGCTGGGGGCGGGGGAGCTGGGCTATTTCAGGGGTGCTACAGAAAACTCCTCTGGCAGTTTTGTCTTGGATCCCGGTCCTGCCTTTGTGCCTAGGGCCTTGAGGGGCCAGGAAGCCCTAGCGAACACACTCTGCTGGCGCGCTCTGCATGGGAGCCTGGGGTGAAGGGTGGCGACGGGTCATGACACAGCTTCCTATCTCCTAGAGGCCACTGAGAGTCAGGACAACAAGACACTAGCCTTGCTGGGAAACTCTGCTCTTGATCGCTGTGGCCCAGCAGCACTTGGCCATTTCCTTCACCACGCCGCAGGGCCTGGGTTTTCTCACCTACAAGATGAGGGGCACAGGGACCACACTTCTGCCCCAGGCAGCATAGGTGTTCTAACGACTTACAGCACCAAGCACAGGGTCTGCCTCTGAGGAAGTGATTGCTCCTACTTCCACTCGGTGGTGGCCACTGGGGAGGTGACAGAGTTGCAGGGCATATCTGCAAAGAAGGCTGCGTGTGTGGGAGGGAGAGGGCGGTGGGAGACTGCCAGAGAAGTGTGATTTGGAGGCGTTGACTCCAGCTTGATGAGTACAGTACAGTAAAAAAAAAAAAAAAAAGACTCCTTTTGGAGCGTGTGGCTTTAAGATCAGTCTGGCCATGTGAGAATTACTCAGCTTTTGCAGGGTGGGCAGGTAGGCCTTTGTCTTCTGGCCAGGTGGGGTGGAAACACTGCTCAAACTGGGGCAAGAAATAATTGGTAGGATTAACCTGAAGCCTCTTTTTAGCACAGTTTGGCATCCAGTAAGTGCTCTAGAAAAAAAAAAAAGCCAGCTATTATTGTATGTCACTTTGTCCTCAAAGTGACCCTGTGAGGAAAGCGTTATTATTTCCATTATGTTGATGAGGGAATGTAGGCGCAGAGAGGGTAGGCAATGCATCCAAGGCCTCATGGTAAAGAAGAGAGTTTTGGTTTTTTGAGACAAGGTGTTGCTCTTTAGCCCAGCCTGGCCTTGAACTCTGGACAGTCTGCCTGCCTCAGCCTCCTGAGTACTGGGATTACAGGCGTGCACCACCACACCCAGCTTTATGCGGTGATGGAAAATTAAACTCAGGACCTTGCACTTGCAAGGCAATTGTTTTAACCACTGTGTCATTCCTACAGCCTTGAAGAAAAGTTTTAAGCCTGGCATGATAGCTCATGCCTTTAATCCCAGGGGGATCAAAATGTCTACTCTAGCATGAATAATTTATAGACTTATGAAGACATGTTCTGTCTCAAAATTAAAAATTAAAAAAGAGGGGTTCAGAATGGAACTATATGTAAAGGTGTTGGGTTTAATCCCCAGGACTGTAAAGACAAATAAATACGAAAGCAGTTTTACCAAGTTTTAAATTCAATCTGACTCTAAGACTTGTGCTTTTAACCACCATTTTCCATGCCTGTCATGTTGCATGTGTGTGTGTGTGTAATAAATTAGCATGTATCAACAGACAGATACATAAAAGGTTCCCAGCATAGTATATTATATAGTCAATGGTCAGTAATGAGCCACTCTTACTACTGTAGCTATTAATTTAATCATGAATATTACCCAGAATTTAATTGGAAATTATAAAACTTCAGAGTGTCTGGTGAAGGTAGAGGGTATTCTAAGCATTTAGAAAAACTAACAATCCCATTCTCAAGTGAACTGTCCAAAGACAAGGGACAGGTACTAGAATTATAAGCAGATTCCTTGCAGTATTCTAATTATGAAAATGGAAAAAGATTATATATCAAACAATAAAAGAATAGTTATGTAAATTATGGTTGATCTCCATGGTGGAAATACTACACACCCACTTAAAACTATGATAATGTGACTTAACATGGAAAATATTTATTATGTAATTACTTTAGCAGGGAAAATGCTGAATATAAAATTCTATTTCTTATATAAATTCTATTTCTTCCCTAATTATACCTCTATTAAAATATCTGCATGTCATGAAGAGCTGAGAGGGAATATGTAAACAGTCAAAGTGTCAAATGTGGAAATTGAGGGTTTCTTTTTATGTAGTTGACTTAATAATCCAACCATAATTTATTGAGCACTTACGAAGTGTCAATCACAAAGTAAGGAATAATTATTAGTGTGGTAACATTAGGCTATAGGAAGACTTACCACAAAAAGGAGGTTTTATTGCCTTCCATAAGCAGTTCCAAGCTGATGTGGCCTTGGGGACCCCAACTCTCTACCTGATAGTTCAGCTATTCCTAGGGCCTTTCTTTGCTCTACACGGCCCAAAAGAACATACCATCATGCCAATCGGGGATTGCATGTCCGTTCCTAGGAAGGATCTGACTGAAGTTTATGCTACCTTGATTCTTAGCCATCAGTCAGAACCCACTTGCGAGTTATACTGGAACATGTCATTCCTTTGGGAGGCTGTGTACCCAGCTAAAAATGGGTTCCTATTAATGTAGAAGAAAAGAGGACAGCCATTGGGATAGTACTGCCGCAGTACTGCAAATAAGTAAGTAGAGGCCACAACCCTCCAAGAGCCCACCAACCAGGAAGAGAGACACAGGTGGAACAAGAAGTAACTACGCAATAGTCTGAGACGTGATTGATGGAATCGTGGGATTTTTGGGGACAGGACAGCCACCCCTGCCCTGAGGGCATCAGCAGCTCCATCCCTCAGGAAGAAGTTGCCTTTACTAACTGCCACAGGAACGAACGCTTCCTGCCTTGCTTGTACCACTGGGCGCTGTGTTTCCCTAAGACCTGCATGATCAGGGAGGTGAGGGGCCCTGCTGACCCAAGCTGGGACCATGTGGTGCCTTCTAATTGCTGGATGGAGTGGCATAGGGCAGCCTCCCCTGCCGCTCTATCCCCTGTGGCTTCAGGCCTCTCCCAGCATGGTCTCTGGAGACATCCTGAGCTAGCCTCACACCTACTGTCAAATCAGCTCCTCATCCTTTGATCTGTCACTGTCCAAGAAACCCACAGCCACCCCTGCCCCACCCAGGTCTATTTTATTTTATTTTATTTTATTTTATTTTCCCCCCACTATTTTTATTAATATACAAATGTAATACGTAGTATTTACAATGAATTTGGGTGTTTCGTACATCTATGTATCACATCGACTTCACAATCCCAGATCTATTTTAATTTTGGCTTAGAGATACCTAAAAGGAAGTTGAACTAATTTAAGGTCAGGATAAGTTAATGAGCCATTTTTACTGGGAGTCAAGTCCAAGTGGTCTTTCGCCCAGGTGCCACTGGGATGCCAGGAGGGTTTTAAGAGGAACAAAGGGGGAGGGGTTTCCAGGCAAGGAGTCAGCAGTGTATAAATCTGGAAGCCTTTTATTTCTGTTAGTGGTTTATTGATTATGCAACCAAATGACCACCAAGATGAGCAAATACTTAACAAAAGCACTAGAGGGACCGGGGAATTGGCAGCTGATGATGGCCTCTGGGGGAAGGGCTGGAGGTCTGCCACCAAGGCCCAGTTGGGAGCTTGGCTGTGTGGTCCTGGGCATGCCGGCTGACCTCTCTGAACCTGTGCCTCTAATTTTTAAGAGAAATCAAGAGTATGTAAGTGAATTAAAAACCATAGCAGTGTCCAGGACTACTTTAAAACCTTGCTCCATCCAGCGCTGGTCTAACCCTTGTGGAGACCCCTCAGCCCCTTCTCCCCTTGACTTCCCTTGCAGTCTTCCTAGCACAGCTGTGTGCTCCAAAGGCTCAGCTCCACCATGTGTGCTGCATTCACTTACTTCTCCTCCAGTGTGGCCTACCTCGCCTTCGAACCCCTGGCCGCTGCACCTACTCACCGGCCTTCCTGCTGCTTGTGTTTATCCCTTCCAATCTGTTCTCTACAAAACAGCTAACATGATCTTTAAAAAAAAAAAAATCACATCCCTCAGGCCAGGACTGTGCTGAAAGAAGACAGTTTTTAAAGGATACATACTTTGCAGTCCCAACTATAGGATGTTTGGAAATGGCCAAAATTATGGAGACAGTAAACAGATTTGAGGAAGTTGGGATGCGGGGGAGAAGAGGTGGTGCCCAGGAAATTTGCAGGACGGTGAGGCGATCTTGTCTGGGACGGGAACAGGGGACCCGTGTTACACCTTCTCAGCTCCCGTGTGCAGCATGGAGTGAACCCTGGTGTAGAGTATAGTGCTAGTGTGTGGTAACTTTGGATGATCGTTTGTAACAAGTGTACCACACTAATGTGAGATCCTAATAATGGGAAAATTGAGAGAGAGAGATAGAGAGAGATTGACAGGGAACTCTCTGTACTTTCCACTAAAATTTTCTATGAATCTAAAACTATTCTAAAAATGAGGTCTATTAATTTTTAAAGAATCAGATCATGTCATTTCTCTGTTTAAAACTCTCGCACAACTTCCCATTGTACCCACTTCCCCTTGGTGGGTGAGGCCTCCGTGACCCGGTTCCCCATCAGGGAGCTAACACTGGCCACTGGGCTTCCTTCTTTTCCCCAGATGAGCCCACTTTGCTCCCGCCTAAGAGTCTGAGCATCTGCTGTTCCTCCGGTTTGCACTGTTCCCCTGATTTCCAGATGGCTGTCTCCCTTTTATCATCAGTTAAAATATCAGCTTCAATCGAGGCCATCCTTGACCCCTCATCAAAAGGAGCTACCTTGTCACTCATTGCCACACAATCCTTTTTTAACCCTCTGCATGGATCACGGGCTGATTTTCTTCTTGCTGGTGCATTTGTTTCTTGCTGAGTGCCTGGATTCCTGCTAGAATGTGGTTGCCATGGGAACAGGCTTCCCTACCTTCTGCATTGCTTCTCCTCAGCTCCTAGAACTGTGCCTGACATTTCAAAGGTTTCAAAAGTTCAGGAAGAAGGGAATGAATGAATGAATGAATGAGTGAGTGAAATTACTGAAACTCCCTCAGGCCAGGCCTGTGCTGAAACCTGGATAAGACATAATCAATCTGCAACCCTAGAACCTGACAGTGTAATATAGAGAAGTTTACACTGAGCTGGATGAACACAACAGAGGAGTGGTTAAGGGCATGGGGCTGTGGAGTCAGCAGGCTCAGTTCAAATCTTGGCTCTGGGTCCTAAATGGCATCTGTAAAACACTCAGAGAGGTTTCTAGAACACATCGTAGGCTCAACAAATGCTGGTTGTCATTACACCATGCAGGCCACAAAGCAGCACACCTCCAACTCTAGAGTCCGAGGATTCTAGGAAGTCACTTTATTTGTTTCTGGGTCATTCATGGAAGTGAGCATGAGAAGATGCAGGGCATTTTGGGGAAAAGCTTAATTTAAAGCCAGGAGAAACTAGTATCAGCTGTGCTAGGTGGGTCGATATGCACCATCCCATCTGTCCTCCCGACATCCCTGGGGGGTCGTTCCTACTAAGGTGAGGGAGCTGACATTCAGGAAAATAAATTGATTTGCGGTGTGTGACACAGTAGGTAGGTGACCAAATGGAGTTACACTTAGGTTGGACTCAAGTCATGCTGTACTTGCTCTCTCCTTCTGTCCTAGCAGGTATGACACAGGCCCTGAGCCTAGGGCTTCAGGTGGGTGAGAGCAAGACAGAAAAAGAGCTGTTGGTATAGATGGAACTGAGTTCAAGTCTTACCCTGGGTGAGAACTTGGGCAAGTCACCACGTGGAGAAAATGGGGATTGTCACAGTGCTGGTCTGCCTCCTGGGTGGACCTCTGTAACAACAGATCCCTGATTCTCAGGACGGCACCTGCAAAGGGTGGCCATCGGGAAACCCTCTGTGACAAGATGCCGTCGTGAGAGATGAATGAGATGAGGCTGGTCAGACATGTGTTAGTTTCCAAACTTCCTTAAGGAAGAACCAGAGCTGAGATCCTCCAACACAGCATTGGGGCAAACAGGAATTCTGAGGGGCACCTGGGAGCTGGAAGGAGCAATGGCAACCACGCCGATGCATGGTAGCTGGGCTCGGAGAGGAGGGTGACCTGATCAGGCCACTCAGCAGGGTGGAGGTGGAGCTGGCTGGGACCATGACTGCCCGTTCTCACATGGTAGACAGGATTTAAGCACTGACTCTGCCACTTCAGGTGGGAGCTAGTGGCCTAGAAGCCTCTTTGAGCCTCAGTTTCCTCGACTTCAAAGCAAGGGATTTCCCAGGTACCTCAGCAGACCTGTGAGAATTTAATACTCCTATGTATGTGTAGCGCCAGTGCAGCACAGAAAGAGGAAGCCAGAAGAGTCCCCTTCCTTCCTCAGCGCTTCCCCACGCTGGCATGGGGGCAGCCATAGCCCTCAGCCCCTAGGTCTCCACCCCTTTTAAACATTTCACCCTTACACTGTTCTCTAAGGTACAGCTGGAACTCTTCAGCTGGGAATCCAGGACCTTCCTCCTCCGTCGCAAGCCATTTCACCCATGTGCTTTTCTGCCATCCCTTTATAACAAATGTGCAGTCAAGTTAATAAATTACTTTGGAAATGTTGCTCATATGTCTCTGTCTTGTGGACCCAAGGCATTTTAAATTATTAAGAGTTCATAGGAACCCGTTAGAAAAGAATCCTGCTCAATCCGAAGCTGCCCAAATGAATTTGACTACAGAACCCTGTTCATGCTGGCAGGACATGCTGTAGCTCCTGGATGCCTTTGCCCTTTTCTGCCACATGTCTAAGCCCGTCCTCCTGCCTGTAACGCCTTCCCTCCCCAGGAAAGATGAAGTAGGCAGCGATGGGAGAAGAGAAGAGGTGCCGGAGATGCAGCTGAGCACTCCGTGGCCTGACCGAAGAGATATGCCCTCTCCCACGAAGAGGGTGTGAGGTGCTCTGTTAGGGATGTGCTGACTTTGAGGCTGCAGACGGGATTCATCATTTAGCATTCAATCAAATCATACTATAATAAGGATATAAAGGTAGGCGAAGTAATTATAGGTTAAGCAGAGACTTTGGGTGAGAGAGAAATCATTTGTATGCTATATCAGGAAGTGCTGTGTTGGTCTCTTTCAATTTTTATATGGAAAAGAGGATCCAAATGGAGACTGCTTTCAGTACAAAGGAGACGAGGGTGGGGGAGTTTCAGGGAGTGGAGGCCACAGCAGACTTGACCCTGTCACTATCCCAGCAGTAGGTGAAACATCTTGACAAGAAATCACAGTGCAGACACTCTGGTGTCTCTTGGGAGGGTCACTCACTTATTCACTCATTTAATAAAGTTTATTTATGTATGTATCAATATTCTAGGGTTTGGGGACATAACAGGGATCTAAAGATTCCTTAGCTTTACTGGATGACACAGGCAACAGCCATGACATAAGCTGGCTGCCATGAGGAGAAAGGCAATAGAATCAAATTGGAAAGTGGTACCAAGAGCCGTGTGCTTTCAGTGATCCACGCCTTTGTGAAGGGGAGGAGATGTTCTATAAGGCAATTGAGAGGTTACAGATATCCAATTTGGAAATATACAGATTATCTTCCTAGTTTGTCATTTTTTAAAATTTATGTGTTAAATAACTGACATGAAATATTTGAATATAGAATACAAAATGAGACTCACGATGAAGATGAACAATGAGAAACCCATAGAAAACCAATAGAAGAAAATGGTGACAAAAACATCTCTGATCGTTTCAGAAGCAGTAAGTTACTAAAATAGGATGAAATTGAAAAGCAGGTATGAGGAGGCTCCCAGAGTCTTTGGCAATCTTAATAAAAAGGAAGGAGATCACATGGACATGTTGGGAAAATATTTAAATGTTTTGCTGATTTGACAAATTACCGAACTGACTAAGAGAGTGTAAAGTGTGTAATGTACCACTTCAAAGGGTGTTAATGACAAGCTGGATAATCAGCACCAATCAAAAGAGGGCTTAGGATTAGTCACTGCTCAAGAAAACCTAGAGCGTCCTGAACAAAACTTGACAAGAGGTTTTCACAAGTTGGACAACAATCTTCAAAATTTACACAACATGACCAATTGCATGTTGTGAAACTAGAAGAAAAAATTTAAAATCATTAATAATTTTTTTCCCAATAAACGATGCTGGAGGGAAGGCTGAATCATCTCTCCCGTGCCTGTCTGGAAAGACAGAATTGCACAATTGTTGTGATATGTAAAGAAGTAACCAAAGAAGATGTAGCCCAAACCAGAAAGTCACAGAGGTATATCAGACAGGCAATTATTAATAAGAATGTAGTGGGGTTTTTTTTGTATTCTATGACTTTCAAGCTATTTTCAGCTGCTAAAAAATTTTTTCTTTTTAACTGACCACATTTCATCTGGGCCCAGTGGTGGAGGCCTGCAATCCCAGCACTCCAGGAGGCTGAGGCAGGAGGATCAGAAGATTAAGTCCAGGCTGGGCTACCTACTGACACCCTATCTCAAAATCAAAAATAACTAAATAAAAATGGATTGAGGTTGTAGCTCAGTGTGAAGGCCCTGGGCTTCATTCCAAGTACAAAAAAAATTATGTACCATTGAGGCTTATTCTCTTTTTCCAATTTCTTCTTCACATTTACACCTGCTTTTGTTTGCTATTGTATAATATTGCTGTGTAACACACAGCCCCGAAATTCTGGGCTTTCTGCCGCAATTATTCATTCGCACAGATCTGCAGATCTTCAGCTTTAGGCTGCATGGCTGGCAGGCATGTTATCTGGGCCAGGCCACCTGTATGGCTCTGCTCCATGTGTCCCTCCTTTTCCTACAGGACCAATGTGCACACCAGAGTGTCCTCATGATGATGGCAGGTACCAAGGGCAAGACCCAGACTCACGCTGAAACTACCACTCAATTCTATAGGCCAAAGTAAGTCCCCTGGCTAAGGCCACAGCCAAGGGGAAAACACCTGTGCTTCTTTATGGCCCAAACTATCACAGGGCAAAGACGCAGACACAATGGGGGAAAATTAGGCCTGATAATGTAATCTCCTATAGTAGTAATTTTGTGTTTGGATTTTGTAATGTTTTTCTTGAAGAGCCTCTCAGGCCCCACGCTCCCGAAATTGTATAAACCCCAGGCTTTCACAAAACCCCAATCTATCCCTGGTGGCTGTATTCTTTCAATGGCATCCAAGCTAGCTGCAGGCTGACTGTACTAATAATGAACTTTCTGCAAATGAGAACTTCATTAGTATTTGGAAATATTTTATACAACAAAGTTCTATTGAATTCAAGGTCCACTTACATAATTTCCAGCAATTTCATTCATTTATGACAGAAAAAGAGACACTGCTAGATTCTTTGAGCAAAATTTCAATTGTGGTAAGTGCCTAAATTGTTGTATTTTATAGAGGTAGTTCTTTTACATTTTGATCAAGAATTTTGTACAGTTGCTTCAGACACAAAATATGACCTAAAAACGGATGTTCACAGACATAAATTAAAATCTCTGAAAATTTTGACAAGATTTTTTGGGAAATGTTTACAAAGTCAACATTTAATGATTGTTTTTTAGAAGGAGTAAGCACACAACATTAGATTTTCATAATCTTTGGTTTATGACACACTTTTAAAAAAAGTTTGAGACCGGTCTTGCTCTATAGTCCAGGCTGGTTCTGAACTCACTATGTAGCCCTGGCTGGCCTCAAATGTGCAACAATCCTTCTACCTCAGCTTCCTAAGTGCTAGGATTAAAGGTGTGTGCCACTATGCCTAGCCAATTTTTATATGGTACTAAGAAATAAAACCCAGGCCTTGCACATGTTAGGCTCCCAGCCACTATGATATGCTCTTTCTATTGGTTCATGTATATTATACTTGTGGCTGACTTATTTATACTAATGTAACAAACCACCCAAAACCAAAATCAGTACCAAGACCAACCTACAAGTAACCGTAACTTCCACACTGTGTGTTCTGCTTCTTTCAACATTGCATTTGGACACTCACTTTTACCTATGTGGGTCTCTTTCTACATAGGAAAAAAAAAAAAAAAATATATATATATATATATATATATATATATATATATATAGAGAGAGAGAGAGAGAGAGAGAGAGAGAGAGAGAAATGCATACAAATACATATAGCTCTGTATAAAAATACAAATTTATTAATGTTTTCTCTCTCTTCCACCACGATCTTGATATGCAGCTCAGGCTGGCCTTGAACCCACAATCCTCCTTCCGTGGCCCCCCAACAGGCCTATACCACCATATCTTGCTGTTTTCCTTTTTATATCATAATTTGTGTTAAGTGTATTTTCTAAAAAGCGTATTTTTAATGTTAGTCCTTCTTACTTTGTAAGATTACTTTGTAATCTTCCGAGCCCTGCCTTTCTGGGTTACTGTTAGAGCAACGAGGTCACCTTCGATTTGGGGCACATCCCTGGGCCCATTCGTTCAGAGTGCTGTCTGTTGTGTGACATATGCAAGCCCTTCACAGTCTACTCATCTCGCTCCTGGTAAGGATGAATATGTCTCATCCTTCCTAGAGGGACAAACATCTTCAATATCCTGATGGCTTACAGCAAGAAACATTTATTTAATTTCCCACTCTGAGCTGAGAGCTGGCTGCACTGAGCTAGGGAAGGATCTCTGCCAACACAGGCTGGCAAGGGTGAGGAAGGAGTGGATGATTAGGAACCAGTAGCACAATCAGTCACGGTGGTTCTGTCCGACTACATGAAGAGTGCCATGACAAAGGACAAGGGGTCAGAAGCTGTGTGAACGTTCAGCTTTAGGAAACACTGCCAGACTTTGCCATTATGTTTTCACTAACTTACGTTCCCAACAGCGATGTGCATAAGATCCTGCTAGTCCACAATGTTTTTTTTTTTTTTTTTTTTTTTGTAATGAGAATCAAGCTTAGAACCTTCATACTGAGCTATTTTATATCCCAGGCCATTTTTAAAAAACAATTTTTGATTCTGAGGCAGGTCCTCAAAAGTTGCCCAGGCTGGGCTTGAACTTGCAATTCTCTGGCCACCGTCTCCCAGAGTACTGAGATTACAGCACTGTACCTCTGAGCCCAGTTATTGGGCTTTTCACTATGGCGGAATGTCCGCCATACTTAAATGTGGTATTACCAAGACCTTGATTTGCATTTTCTGGAAATGACCTTGAATCTCTCTTCACACTTCTTGGCTGAAAGTGCTTCTTCCACTGCAATATCTTTTATTCATTTTCATTTCATTTCTTTTTTGTTTTCTCCCTTAGTGAATGGTGGTTCTTTATAAATTCTCCCTACCAGATTTTTTTTTTTTTTTGCTTATTTTATTGAGATTTGGTCCTCCTACTTCATAACTTGTTGTTTCAGTTTCTTGGAAGTGTCTTTCATCAAATATAGCTACTAGCTTTAATATAGTCAAGTTTATCAATCTTGTATATTGTAGTTAGTGACTATTAGGCCTGTTGTAGAAACCTCTCTCTCCTCCTAGCTCACAGGATATATTTTCTACTCTGAGTTTTAAAGTTTTCATTTTGAAATTTAAGTCCTTAAAGCATCTAGTATGCACCTTTGTATGTGGGGAAGTGTTTCTTTTTTTTTTTTTTCCAGCTCCATTTATTGGTCCCATCCTTCCTGTCTTCAACTGTGAGGTGCTACGCTGGCCAGAGTCTAAAGGCTCACCTATGTGTGGCTCTGATTTTGGCCTCTCATTTTCTTCTCATGTGTCATCTGTCCCTCCATGTGGACAGGTGAAAATATGGCCCATGAATAGGAGAGAGCCACCACCTGCAGAAGTTGGGGTCTCTCTAAGATGAGTTATCGCCATCTATGGAATTTTCCCATTTATTGATGTAACATGTACTTCATTTCTACGTGTATGGAGCAGAGACATGCTTTTCTCTTAACAGACAGATCAGCTTCCTGAGCCTGAGATTGACAGCTAGAAGTTCAATCTACAGGTGAAAGTCTCAGACCTAGAGTCCAGTTACAGGCTGTCTTACGAATTTGCTTTCTGAAACTGACCTGTGTTTTTATCAAAAATGCAATTTTAAAATTAAGATTCATTTGTCTGTTTTCTATCTATCTCTGTTTCTATTATGTGAGTAGCTGCTCTGCCAGGCCTCAACTCCTTTGGACCTCTGTGCCGAGTTCCCGTCTCCATAAGTTTGAAAATAAGTTGCAGAAGACTGGAGGCTGGTTGTAAAGAGAACACTCTATTGGGTGTGGCTCACGGTCTAGGAGCTTTTGTAGATGAACTGGGCAGGGAGTTGTCCTATGCTAAACAGCTTGGTTGCTAAGGCTGGTTGCTATATTTTCTACCCTAAAGCAGCTGCTAAAGACCATCCTTAAGTAAACTTAGAAGTGCTCTTCCATCCCACGCTTGTAATCCAGAATTCAAGAGGCAGAGGCAGGAGGATTGCTGTGAGTTCCAGGCCAGCGTGGGCCACATAGTGAGCTCAGGACCAGCCTGGACTACAGAGTGAGACCCTACCTCAAAAAAAAAAAAAAAAAAAAAAAAAAAAAAAAAAAAAAAAAAAAAAAAAAAAAAAAAAAAAAAAAAAAAAAAAAAAAAAAAAAAAAAAAAAAAAAAGCTCTTCCGTTAAGATCTTTCACTTATCGTCTTTTAACTATGTAGTGTTTACCCATGAAGTAGTTCTGGGGAGTGGGCAGCTATGGCTGTCACACACAAGTTATAGCCAGCTGCATTTCTATAATCCTGCTTCCTGGGAGCGTCTCCATTTCCAGAGACCCCAAGTCCCTCATTGGCTTCTACCCCACTATCTTCTGTTACACTCCTACTCAAGGGTGTCAGGCCATCTTTGATGCACAGAAACATCTTTGGAAAAGCTGACAGAGGGAGGAAATCAGAACCAAATCCAGATTCAGCCCAGGATCTGCTCCTTATTCTCAATGAGCAGCCTTGAGACTATCATTTTCCCCTTAGAATCTCAATTATTTTGTGCATAAACCAGAAGGCATCATACCACCTGGAAGAGCGTTCTGAGGATCAAGTAAGCTGCTATGTGAGAAAAACTCCTGGCATGGTGCCTGTTGAGCCTGGTGCCCAGAGGAATGACATGACACGATCAGGGTCATATGGCCAGACTGACCTCACACTGCCTTTTTGCTGCTGGAATTCAGAGAATTTCTAGTTGTCACTCTTCCCTGTTTTTATTTTCTTAACCTCTACCTTCTTCTCTTCTCTTCTCTTCTCTTCTCTTCTCTCTTTTCTTTTTTCTTTTTTTCCTAGGGTACTGGGGTCAAGCTTACGGCTTTCACATTGAGCTACATTCTGTTAGAAACAGCTCATCAGAGATTACCTGTCTAAACAAAGGATGAACATGGGAGGCCCGGACGACAGAAATAAGAGGCTTTAATTATCTTTTTGCAAGAAGGGTTACCTTCCCACATGCAAGTGAAGAAAGGCCTACCGAAAATATTGTGGATGGAGATTTAAATTCCTAGGTCACAGGTCTCTCCTCCTGCCTTTCCTATTGGCAGGATGCACAATCTTCCTGATAAGATCTAGTGCATTGCCTCAGGGCCAAGTTTATCACAACGCTATGACCTTTATCCCTCCTCCCCCCTTCCACTTTTGTCTGGTCACCTGGTCAGGTAAAATGCGTGGAAAATTTAAAGATCCGTCTTTACCGTGAATAATGTGCCACTGCTACCATTAGGTGGTGCTCACAATTCCCAGCCCATTTTTATATTTGATTTTGAGAGTCTTGCTAAGTTGCTAAATTGCCCAGTCTGAGCTTGAATTTGTGATCCTCATGCCTCAGCCTCCCAAGGTTTTTGGGATTACAGGCCTACATAATTTCCATTTCCTTTATTGAAAAAATCCATTTCTGAACACTCACACACCATAGCTCCCAGGGACCTCCCTCTGCTTTGGCTTTTTCTTATCTGATGGGAACAGAATGAACCAGATAAGAGTCTTTCTAACAATGCTAGACAGGAAGTCAGGTTTATTTAAAATTCAACTTCTTTTGACTTTGTTGTTGCTGGCCTTGGCTGAGCCATAGCTCAGTCATATGAAAGACATCACATGGGCATGGCTTCCTGGAGAGTCCTTGAAGGTGACAGTGAAGTGCCTTTGGATCTTAGGAGTCAGGGAAATCACAGAAACTTCGAGAGTTAATTGCTGAAATCTCTCCTGATCCCCATGGCATCTGGCACAGAGTAAGTGCTTAGTAACTCTTTGTTGAGTGAATAAATGAACACAGAGAGATGCAGGGTTTACTTGAGGAGACAGCTTAACCTCCTCCTCCTCCTCCTCTTCTTCTTTTCCTACTATGGTGCTGGCACTGAACTCAGAGTCTTGTGCATGCTAAGAACACACTTTATTACTGAGATATGTCCCAGACCCAGGTAATCTTATCTAAAGATTATAACATACCTGGAGAGAGGATATGCAGCTCACCAGCTTTTGTGGTGTTATAATGAGAAAAGTTTAGCAGAGAGGATGAACATATTAAAAGTTGCAACTATTATTATCTACTGGAGAAATGCAAATCAAAACAATGCTGAGGTTCCAACTTATTCCAGTGAAAATGGCTTTTACCAAGAACTCGAAAAACAACAGATGCTATCGAGGGTATGGGGGGAAAGGAACCCTTCTACATTGATGGTGGGACTGTAAACTGTTATTACCACTATGAAAAATAGTATGGTGATTCCTCAAAAAACTGAAAATAGATATTCTATTTGGCCCAGTGATATTTCTTCTGGGTATCTTTCCAAAAGAATTAAAAGGATCATATAATGGAGATATTTGCATATTCGTGTTTATAGCAGCAGACCTCTTAATAACTAAATCATGGAAGACACTGAAATATCGACAGATCATTGGCTAAAGAACACGTGGTATAATATGCAGAAGAAGGAAACTAGACCCACAACTTTCACCATGCATGAAGATCAAATCAAAAAGGATTAAAGACTTAGACATTAAAATTGAAACATTGAACTTGCTGGAAGAAAATGTAGGCAAAATCCTTGAAGACATAAGTGTAGGCAAAGACTTTCTCAATAAAACACCCTAAGCACAAAAGATAACACCAAGAATCAACAAATGGGATGATACAAAACTAAAAACTTCCTGCACAGCAAAGGAAACAATCAACAGAATGAAGAAAGCACCCAGGAATGGGAAGAAAATGTATTTGCCAGATGCTCCTCAGACAGAGGACTAGTATCAAGAATATACGAAAAACTGAAAAAAATTAGATCCTCCAAAATGAAGGGCCCAATCAAAAAATGGGAATCTGAAATGAATAAACAGTTCTCAGAAAGTCCAAATGGCCAATAAACACATAAAAAAGGATCAACATCTTTAGCCATCAGAGAAATGCAAAGTGAAACAACACTGAAGTTCCATCTAACTCCAGTAAGAATGACAGGTATGAAGAACTTAAAAAACAACAAACATTGGCAAGGCTGGGGGGATGGGAAAAGGACCCCTCTGACATTGCTAGTGGGACTGTAAACTGGTACAACCCTATGGAAAGCAGAGTGGAGATTCCTCAAAAACCCGAAAATCAATATTCCATTTGACCCAGCTATACCTCTTCTGGGTATCTTCCTAAAAGAGTTATAGTCATCACACAATAGTGATACATGCATACTTGTAGCTGCACAATTTATAACAGACAAATCTTGGAAGAAGCCAATATGCCTAAGTACAGATGACTTGATGAAGGAGATGTGGTACTTCTACACAGTGGAATATTATTCTGCCTTTAAGAATGACAAATTTGAGTTTTTTTGTAGGAAAATTGATGCACCTTGAAACCATCATGCTCAGTGAAATGAATCATCCCTAGAAAGTCAAATATTGTTTGGTTTCTCTAATATGAGCAAACCAAACCATAAAAATTTAAGAGATATAGAAAAAAGTAAGAAAATGGACTTTGGGGAGAGGGAAATGGAAAGTGGGTGTGGGGGTGAGAGAGTGGGAAGGGAATAGAGATGTGATATGCAAATAAAAAAATTTTTTAAATGTTGTAGGTAGACATAATTAAGTATTATTCTTCCATAGAGAAAGATAAATTTGAGTCATTGGTAGGAAAGTGGATATACCTTGAGACCATTAGGCTTAGTGAAGTGAATCAGACCAGAATGATTACATGTCCCGTGGTTTCTCTACTACGAGAGAACCAAAATATAAATAAGTAATAGAGCTCAACAAATGAGATGTTAGGAAGCAGGAAGATGAATCTGTGGAGAGCGAGAGGGGATGAGAGAGGGCATGGGAGGGTGGCGAAGGGGGAGGGGAAGTGGGTGTGATGCTGATGTGTTATGTATATGCATAAGGTTAACGTACCTGTTATGTATTATAAATACATACTAATAAAAATCACTACCGTAAAAGCTGTGATTATTAAAGTTGGCTTAGAAAATGATGATAGAAAAATACAGTGAAACAGAATCCACAAATAAACCCAAACACAGAAGAAAATCTGGTGTATGGTAAGGAGGCCATTTCAGATACACGGGGAAAACACGCCTCAGGAAGCCAATGAGTTATTCAGAGTCCTTGACTCACTATACTAAAATCAATTCCAGAAGGATTAAACAGGTACAGATAGAATAACAAAGCCATAAAAATACTGGAAGAAAATACTAGAAAGGATTTTTATATATACAGAGTGAAGAAAATCTCCAAACCAAGACACAATCCGAGATGTTTTCAAGAAAGAGATGGACAGATCGCGGGTAGGGACAAAATATACACAAAGCACATGACCAACGCCAGATGGGAGAAAATATTGGTTTGCTTTCCGCATGACAGATGAGGGCTAATAATCTGATATGCAAAGGACTCTAACAAATCAAATTTTAAAACCATTACATTGGAGGAAAAAAAAAATGAGAGCAGGAGGGACAGTGAGTGGGGAGGGATTGTAAAGTAGTCGTGATATATATGTGCACAAAATCTCCAAGCTCACTGTAACCACTGTCTATCACCTCTGTGTGTGTGTGTGTGTGTGTGTGTGTGTGTGTGTGTACTAATGAATACTGATAAGTATTGGGGGTGGGGGAGAACTTGGGACAATCATGCTTAGTGAAGTGGATCAAACTCAGAAGGTTAAATATGGCATGGTTTCTCTATGATGAGAAACCCAGAGTATAAATAAATAATAAATTCACATGGGTGAGATGTTGGGGGCAGGAGGATGAAAGGGAAGGAGGGAGGGCACCCAAGAAGGAGGGGATGTGAAGCTGGTGCACTATACGTGTGCACAAAAGGTCAGCTTCCTTGTAACCTTTGTGTATCATATATACATACTAAAATAAATGGGGGAAATGTTTAGGAAAATAAAAGGAAGACAGAAATTATGATTAAAAAAGGCAAAGAACATGAGAAAACAAATTTTATAGATGACATTCAAATGGCTAATTTGTCAAAATTGTCAAAAGGAAGAAAGAAAATTGACTTGGGATCAATCAGGAGGACAGAAGGGAGAAAGGGCCTAGCCAAGTCAGTTCACTGGATGGGCCCTCTGACAGAGACAGGAGTCAGCCGGCACCCCCTAGCGGGCTAGCGGGGCAGGGACTCTGCTCATCCTAGCAACAGGGAACTGAGAGGTGGGTGGGGATGGAGTGGTGCGTTGCAGGTGAGACCATTTTCTATAACACTGTGTGAGTGGGAGAGGACAGCGTTGGTGTTACTTCTGATGGCATATGCTGGAGACAGCTTCACAATTAAGCAAATAACACAACATATTGCAGGAATCCTATGAGAAACTGAAACAATGGCATGGAATATTATACATATTTGTCCTATGTCTCAGCACCAGCGGTCTGGCACAGAGTAGGGGCTTAGTAGATGTGTGAGATGGACAGAAACAGGGGAGGTTGAGGAAAGAGAGAGAAGGGAGGAGAGAGGGATACTCCTTGCGGACAGGGGCCTCTTGCCTAGCTTGGGGTCTCAGGGATACTTTGGGGGGGGTCCCTGAGAGGCTGCTTCTACTGCGCTCCCTTCCCCCCAGGCTTCTGTGTTCTTATCTGAAGAGTGGGCGTGGGAAGCTATTGTGGGAAGAGGAGAAAAGGAAGGTTAGACTTGCTCAGTGATTCTGACCTGGAGTCCCAGAACCCCAGGGAACTCCCAAGATAGAAATGGGTTCCATGAGCTATTTTAGTACTTCTAAATGCATAGCAGGAATTAAACACTCGCTCAGGATAAGACTGTGTATGCTGACAAGTCAGGTTATCAGGCTCTGGAGCTGGAACTCCAATGCTCCCAAAACACAGGGAAGCCTTTGAATCAAGTTTGTTCTGCAGGAAGATCTGGGCTAGCCTGCATCCAGCTGTGTATTTTTGGGCAAAGAATTTAGCCTTTCTTGGTGTCAGTTTCTTTTTCAGTAAAATGGGGTATTAAGAGTACCCCACTTTGTATAGCAGTGGAAGGGGCTATATACACAAAGCACTTGGCTGTGAGCCTGGCCCGGTCAGCCCAAGGCAAATGGTAGTTACTGTCATTATTAATTCAGAATAGGAAGTCTGGACATCTCATGCTAATCAGAAACTCTGATTGGAGCTATATATATATTGATTAATAAATAGTAGGAAATGAATGAATTATTAATTATGTAGAACAACTTATATGAAAGACGTCTTCCAAAACTTGAGACCTTGCCTAGAGAGAAGTGGCAAGAGTATACCGGGTGGGATGCAGGTAGAGCTGCTCTGTGACAGGACCCTCGGAGCTGCAGTGTCACAGGAGTCTAAGCTGCCTTTCTTCTGGGGCCTGGCGTGATTGTTGCAGCCTCGGAGAAGGCCCTTCTCCTGCCTCTCTTTGGTTAAAGACATCCAGGAAGCTTCCGTGGCCCTTGTCTGAGTAGGATCCTTCTGGCCAGGACTACAGGACTCAGTCCTCCACGGCACTCCCTCCAGACCTGTGGGTCACAGTCCTAACTGCATCAGAATCACCCGGTGGAATTGTTAGCGCAGACAAATGGGCACGGCCATCAGAGAGTCTGACCAGTGGTTACACGGTGCCTGAGAATCTGTAGTTCCTACACGTTCATTGGGGGATGCTGATGCCCCTGACTTGGGGAACATGCTGTTAGCACCGCTGTTCAGAGGCATCAGGAATCATTCCTGTTTTCCCCTCCACTGTCCCTCTCCTTCAAGCTCCTCACAGTCTTAGCCAGTATTACACGGGAAGAGAAAGCCAAGCAACGAGACGCAATGCAAAAAAATCACCCAAGGCCTTGAGTGGCCAGAGACGGCCATGAATGTGACCCGCCAAAAAGGAGTTTTTGCCGAGCTCCAGGTGAAGTGCCCAGGAAGAGGTCAGGGCTGGCAAGTGGCAGGTGTCCTAGGTCATAGCGCCCTCTGGTGTCGACAGTGCAACTCTACTCCTGGAGCATCAAGTGGAAGGGTGATAGGGAGCCCCCAGCTGACCTCCCACATCACAACCAGGGGTAACCAGCTAAAGCGCCTCTTGGGCCATATTGCCCCTTCCCTAGCTGAACCCCTCCCATGACTCTACACTGTCTCCGGACAAAGCTCAGGGCTCAAGGTCCATCACTGTTTGCCCACAGCCCTCCTGCCTCCTAGCCCTCAGGGTCCTGCTGCTCCCCGGGGGCACTGGTTTATTTATGTAGACAGACTATGCTATTCCTGTTACTGACACTGCTACCTCACTCTCGCGGAGAAGCTCTTTAATGTGGTCTCTGCCATGAAGCCTTCCTGGACTTCCACAAGCAGACCTGATAGCTTCTACCTTTGGATCTGTATAGGCCCATGCACAGATTATTCAGAGACCTCACAGTGCATTTAGGTAACTGTTTGTGAGTTTTGGGTCTTCTCTGAGACCTCAAATTACTTAGTGGTACCAACTCAACTTAGTTGTCTCAGTACATGCTTACAAGGGGGTTGGGGGGAGGGCACTGGTGGCGCTGGCCAGCAATCCCAGCATTCTCGGAGGATGATGTAGGACGATCATAAATTTGGACCCAGCCTGGGGAACCAAGGAAGTACTGTCTCAAGATAGAAAACAACACCAAAAGTAGCTTGGATGTAGCATACTGTGAAGGACATTGGTTCCATCCTTAGCGCGCGCACACACACACACACACACACACACACACACACACACACACACACACAGAGAGAGAGAGAGAGAGAGAGAGAGAGAGAGAGAGAGAGAGAGAAAACAC